>JARHVA010004488.1:155000-637500 GCA_037957365.1 Torreya grandis
TTGGGAGAATTAGTGAAGTATAAATATCATCCCATTAAAGCTATCATTCATGAAAATTAAAACTATCCTACCTTCACATAACATGTTCCTTAGTCTTATGGACACATTATAGAGTTGTTAGCTACTGTAAATATTGAGTACTTATACGAAAAGATATGTGGAACTAAAAATTTAGGAAGATATAATCATATACTAATGTAATATCTCCTACCCTAGTCTACTATCCTACCACACTCTAATTGACCTTAGATCTATTATGAGGTTAGTTATGGAGTTTAAAATTTGATTAAGATAAAATATGTGCCTAAGAAAATGTCATGTCCTTTTGATGTGATCTAAATTTTATACTATAAATTTAATTTTGATATTATTTTGATAGTAATTATTTTATCTTTTCATATTCCTCATCCCTAATATTTTTAAAACCCAAACATGGGTGCTAAAGATGAATATCCAAAGAACTCACACTTAATGGCTAAAGAGGAGAACCTAAAGACCCTGATTCCTAAAGACTTAATGACACCTTAGGAGAGAGTGTAATCTCAAAACATACCTTTGTAGGCTCAAATGGAGATGAAAAATAGGGAATGATGAAAATTATCATAGAATAATTGGATTTATATCATCACAAAAAAATAGAAGGTGATATTATGATAGATAGGAATGAAAAATCATCACATAAAATGGGAAAATGTGAAATGAGGAAATGAAGATAGACTAAAATAGTTTTACCAAAAAATTATATAATTTAGTATAAATGATTAACAACACTAAACTTAACCATTTCATTATCTTTTTATAAGACATGTAGCTAGGTTTTGGAGTAAGAGTAATATATGAAACCAAATGCTAGGTGTTTTTAAGGAAGGCCTTGGCAAGGTCTTACCATATAACTCAAAAACTAAAAATCCATGTGGTGTAATTAAAAGACACAAAGGGTGTATGAAATTGAAAAATAAACAATAGAATAAAAAATAATATAGAAGTTGACTGAAAAGTGGATGGGTGTTATGAGAAAGCTTGATAGGGTGTTAAAATACAACTCATAAAATAAAAATACAAGTGGTGGAAATAGACAAAATACCAAATGAATAAGAATAGTTACCAAGTCTTATGTAAGTGGAAATCTAGATCTCTATAAGGAAATTACTAGATATAAGAATAAAGTCAAAGTAGAACATGTAATACATTTTTTATCTAGAGTATATATAAAAATATTTATAAATATGGAAGTAATTAGTACTAAGAAATGGAAAAATCATAAGTGATATGCAACTAGGAAGAACATAAATTAATCAAAGTACTTTAAAAATTGAGCTTGTGTTGGTTCATTAAACATATTCCATTGATTTTTTTTAAATCTGTATGTGCCAATTCCAATGATGAATTTAACTTGGCAAGGATCCCACAATGTTTGGGTGTACATGATTTTTTTTACTATGGGTGTATTCCTAATTTCAAAAAAAGTGTCCAACATCAAAATTATAAACCTAAACTTTTTTTATTATGTTGTTTAGCTCTGTGAGATTTGTATTGGAGATTTTGTTTTAAATCACTAATGTAAAATTCTCATCTCAAAAATCTAAACCATGAAGATGGGATTCATGAATCTCTTCATCAAAGATGATGATATGAAGAGAAAAGTGAAAGGAGGATAACTCTAATTCTAGGTGTAAGATAAATTTGGAGCAGTAAACTAAAGATAAGGGAGTTTCCTTAGTGGTAGTAATAATTATAATAAGATAACCTCAAAGTGTAATGTAAACCTTGACATGCCAATCTAAGCAATTATCCATAATATGTTTTTAAAATATATTGTAAAGGATTTTTTGGTAACTTAAGCTTCACCATTACACTGAGGATAATACTTTGTCAAAGATTTTTTTATAATTTTAATATTTTCCCATTACTTCTTCATATCTTTGGTTTTGAAATGACCACCATTGTTAGATATGATGGTTTGAGGAATATCTAAATGATAAATGATTTGTTTAAGGATAACATTATATATATTGACACTGGTAACATTAACAAGGGGTATATCTTTTAGCCACCTAATAAATTACTCTGTGGTGGTAATGACGAATACATGGCCATATTATCATATAGGTAACTTAATAATGAGATATAATCCCCACATAGATAATGGATAAATATATTAAAAGGTTTGAAACTTAGCTATATGAGAGTGAAATAGGTCATTATGGAATTGTCAAGGGTTACACTTTTTGTCAAATGTGATGAATTTTTATATATTAGGCCAAAATCATCCCATCCATATGAATTTTTAGGTTGTAACATGTATGTTATAATTTCCTCCATAAATTACTATATGATCTTTATCAATAAGAGAATAAAATTCATTTAGAGTAACAAACTAGATTAGGATACATTTAACATTATGATAATAAATGATGTTACATCTAATTAAATTTTTTAAAAATTGATTGAGGAGTCTAGTATTTTCACAAGATTTAACCTATGAAGGATAAGTATGATGTTTAATGAATTTTAAGATGTATTTGTACCATCAACTTTGTCTAGTAGTGATCGTTTTGGTGTGGCTAATAAGACAATAATCCTTAGAGTTTAAAGTAGATGGTAATTTACTCATGTGTATGAGGAACCATGAATCATGTAGTTCCTAATGAGGATGAAAAAGAGAATATGAGGATGTAAGATAATTTGTGATGGAATTTCATTCTTTTGAAAATGATTCACTTTAGAAATATGAAAACTCTTTAGTAAGAGTGAAAATAAATTGATAACATGTAATGAGATTTTAAGTATTATATTTATATGCATCACTAACTTGACAACATATGAGTTTTGAATATAATAAGGCATGAAACTAAGGAATTTATAAATATCTTTTTGATTTCATCCCAAAGATGAGAGATTCATATTCATCCATTTTATTAATTATCTCTAATTTTAAGTGAAAAATAAGAGGAATAATTTTTACATAAGGGTCAACTAGGACACAAACTACCCCACCTCATTGAATCACTCAGATATAGAAAAGTGAAGTGTCCATGTTTACTCATGTATATATATTATAACTCTAGGGAGTTATTATATGATAAGTTTTTATTTAGGTTTAAATACTAATATTTGTGGGTCTTTTAGGGATCATGCCTCGAGATTGGCTATGGATTAGTAAAATTATTATGTAAGGAAAACAACTTGGCCAATACCTTATATTAGGAGGACATATTCATTGATAATAGTGTTTTGAAGGTGACCCATAGTTGGGATAAGAGTATGAAAATTTTATTGGTGATCACTTGGCATTTGACTACTTTTTTAGTAATAAGTATTAAGTCAAACTCCATTAAGAAAACCATCCATTTTCCAATTCTGTCTCCATGCAATAAATATATGGAAAATAAATTATTAATGGGATCATAATGGATAATGTAATAATTGGTATCATAAATGCATATAGTTTTAAATATTTTTGGCTAAAAAGTAAATTATGAGGCAATCATGTTCCAATTTTACGTATTAGGTCTCATAATATATCAAAGTATGATTGATATAATAAATGTCATACTCTTTTCTTGAATAATATTTTTTTCACAAGCTTTACCCCAATTATCATCGGGGTAGATGACATACAAAAAATGAGAGGATGGTCATTATAAGGTGGTCTTAGCGTAGGAGGATAAAATAATGATTCCTTAATGTTATTAAAATATTTTTGACATGCATCAGTCCATTTGAGAGAAACACTTTTCTTTAAGAGGGATTTTATTGAATAGATTGGGTAATCAATATTGAAGGAAAATATTTGGATTGACCCAAACTTATAAAGGTAAGTTCAAATGTTAGGAATAGCTCTAAGAATAGACATGTTAACAATAACATTGACTTTAGTGGGATCTACATCAATAACTCAAAAGGATACTATGAATCTTAAGATTTTTTCTGAGGTGAAACATAAAACAAACTTGAAAGTATTGATTATAACTTTGTTTGTGATAATATGATCAACGATGATGGAGAAAGTGTGAATATGGTTTTATATAGATACATAAATGATGTTGGAGCATCACTCTTAGGTGGAAATTGCTATATATTTTGGTTTTCATAGTCTATTTTGGTTTTCAATGTGGTATAAGGGATATTAGGATTCCTATATCACCTTTATGTTTCATTTCAAGTTGTTATTTATCTGTAGTTTCTCAAAAATTTGAATTTGTATTTTCCTGACAAATAGGATCTTTTAAAACTTTGAACTAGTTAGGCCTAGTTTATGTGCTACAAGTGTGTTTGGAGGAGGTTTAAAGTTATGAAATTTTTATATTATACCCATGAGGGGACTAAGTAGTTAGTATAATTATTTTTGGAACATGTTTTCAAGAATTATCCACTTAATTGTATTCCTTAGCACTTTAGTTATTTTCTTGAATGTTTTTAAAAGGATATAGAATACATTGAAGCAATTGTAGGAGATATATAATGTTGTAAATTCATTTTTAAAAGAGATAATTCAATTTATAAAGATGAATTATCCCCAAGAACTAAAAAATGTCCTTTTATTCTAATTCACATATAGTTGTAGACACATTTTCTATGTTTTATGTGTTCCAGAAGACAATGTAGGCAAGATTAGTAAGGAAAGAACCTATGACAAGGTTGTTTTATTGATATTATGTGTTGGTAAAATATTTCACATTGGAAAAAATGTTATTTATTTATTTAATTAATTGTTTTTAACAAATTTTATGAATCACTCACCTCAAACCCTATAGGAAACTATATCATCACACTTAGGTAGACCAAAATCTTGTTAAAATTGAATAGAAAAGGTATCAAAGTAGGTAATAATGAGTCTAAAATGTTTAAATGGTTTTAAAATACCCTATATAATATTTAAATAAGTTTGAAACTTTATTGGAGTATTTAAATATTAAATTTCCTCCTCTCAGTTGGCATAGTCAAGGTAAACCCTATATTAGGGTTTTAAAACTAAATGTGCCATTGTGAATGTCTACACCAACCAAAATTGATAAAAATTGGTTATTAGTAGGTTTTTTAGTTACTCTAATATATTTTAGAGCTTATTTCTTGGTACAGTACCTATGTGTATAGAAGGAAATGACTATGTTTGAAATAGGTATATAATACCTAATTGGACCTAGACAGAGTTTAGAGAGTGTAATTTGAGAAAGGAACTTATTGAGTGAAGGAAGTTGTAAGGGGTATCCAAAAATTAGTTTAGTTTCTTAGGTACTATCTTATTTTGACCATATAACTGGAAATAGTACTAAAAATGGCTACAAGAAAGTAGACAATCAAAGCTAATTAACATTGAGTTGACAAATTGAGGGATTATTGCTTAACCTCTATATTATTCTTGATATAATAGCTACGATAAGACACCTAAAAGTGATTGAATGAGGTGATATTATCTGAGAGGAAGAGAATTTATACTTAATTGGTCAATTGTTTAAGAGGAGACAAGATACTACCTAGGATAAATGTCATAGGTAAAAAGGAAGCAACCATAAAAATGGGAGATGTAATATTGTAGGAGTTGAGGAATCTCAAAGAAAATTTTTATTTAAGACTTATAAAATTTTATGTCAATCAAAGGAGAATAATATTCATAGGTGATCTAAGTGACCAAGAGGAAGAAGAAGCCCAAGCACTAAATATAGAAGATGAAGAAGGGAGAGAAACTAAAATATAGAGGTTTGAAAGGTTATTGAAGGTAGTGGAAGGGAAAGTATCCAAGAATAAATAAGATATTCTAGTGTATGTAGGAAAAATCAATGGAGAAGAAGTCCTTAACTATATAGGAGAGTTAGCAAGTATTTTGACTTTAAGGATGTACTAGAATAACAACAAGTAAAGTTTGCCAGGGCCAAGCTAAAGGGTCATGTATCCTTATGGTGGGATTATATATAGTATGAGATCAAAAAAAATGGAAATCCAAGATTAAGTCTTGGGATAGGATGATTTACAAGATGAAATATAAGTTCTTTCCTAGTGACTACATCACAAATTTGTATAAAAATCTTCAATGTCTAAAACATAAAGAAATGGTAGTAAAAGAATAAATTGAAGAGTTTTATAAGCTGAGTATCAGATCAAGTCACATGGAGGATGATACTGATAAGGTGTCTAGGTATCTCAATGGTTTGAGATATAATTTTTAGAATGAATTGATCCTTGCTAGTATAAAAATGTTGGAAGAATGTTACTAGTGGGCCTTAAAAGCATATGATAATATTAATAGGAATAAAAATGAAAAAAATAGAGGTAGAGGCAAAAATTTTATGGGCTGAGGTCAGTAAAGGGGTAGAGGTCACTCATAAAAAGGTTAAGTGGTGTTTATTAATTTAAAATAATAGTCATCTAGTTGAAGATATGTATTCAGAGGTAGATGACCATATTTTAGAGGTGGTTATGCATCAAGAGGTAGAGGATCAAATGGTTTAAAAAGTAGGTGCTTCAAGTGTAAAAAGTTTTATAGACATAATTCCTAGGAGTATCCATAGGATCAACCAATAAGAAGTTAACGAATATAAAATATAAATTAGATTTCTCAGGTAGTTGATTAAGAGAGTGTGTGTTCTCCATCACTTGTGGAGGTACCATAGGTAGGAGAATATTTGATTATGATGAGATTGATTATAAATACATCCAAGTAGAGGGAACCACCACAAAGAAATACTCTTTTCAAGACCTCTTGCATGTGCCAAGGTAAGTGTTGTGAAATTGTTATAGATTTAGGAAGTATAGAAAATTTGGTTTCTAATAAAATGGTAGACAAACTAGTACTTAATAAGTTGCCTCACATCACACCTTATAAATTTTCATGGTTGAATAAAGGACACCAATTTTTGGTTAGTGAGAAACATTGGGTGGAGTTTGAAGTTGGAAGATACAAGGACAAGGTTCTTTTTTATATGATTCCCATAGATGTTTGTCATGTGATTCTTGAGAGGCCTTGGAAATATCATAGAAAAACAACCCATCATGGTATAATAAATACATATAATTTGATAAAAGATGGGTTTAGTCACACATTTATTCCTATTAAAGATGCAGACAATGAGCAAACATTTGGATCAAATATGATGTTGGTTAGTGGAAAAGAGTTCTTAAATGTCATACATGAAGAGGACTTGATCTTTGCATTTGTAGTTAAGTTTAGGATTATAATGATATCCACAAAATTTAATGATCTACCCCAAGATATTAAAGACATGTTTAAGGAGTATGTAGATAATATTGTTGATATGTTGCCAAGCACATTGCCACCCATGAGGAATATTAGTCATAGATATATTTTGTTTCAGGATTAAGTTTGCCTAACAAGGTAGCCTAAAATATGACTCCTAAGTAAATGTAAAAATTAAGAGACAAGTTCAATAAATCTTATATAAAGGGATGATATAAGACAATATTAATCCTTTTATATTTCTAATGTAGATCTTACACAAGTTTTCCCTTTCTTGTTCTTGAAAAATGAGATACTTCACTAGTCCTAAGCTTAAAATTTTATTCACCATGTAAGTACAAGTTTAAAAGGATAAAATAAGATGAAAAATTATCTTATATTATTATATTAGTCTCTAAAAACACTCTATACCTCTTTTGAAACTACCTCAAACACTTATCATCAACTCATGCAACTCTGCTAAACTAATTCTCCATCTTTGTAGTCCTATCTGACTACAAATAGGTTAGTATGGAAAAATTACTATAAATTATGAATTTAAAATATGATATTATCGTTTCCATTTTTTTAAATAAACCTATGGGTCAAATTTCAAGACCTAAATCACTTTCAAAATCCACTTTCTTTCTTAAAACCTTCTAAACTAGCCCTCTTTTAGCCCTTTCTCAAGACCACTTGTCAGAAATTCATAATACATGTGTTATATGGTTAGGAAACTATGTGATTTAGTTAGGTAATGATATAAAACATCACAATACAATTTTTTTAAATTTTTCAAGGGTTACTTTTCCTCCAATTGACAAAACCCTAGTTGATAGGGTTTAGGGTCTCTAAGTAGGCCGAGAGCAGTTTATAATCAATATCTTTAACTAGGAATGGTTTCAAGAAAAAATAATGGATTTAAAACGTCTATGTAGGCTACATTAAACTTTTTATTCTTGAATAAAGTTACCCAAACCCTTGTTACATTCACAATCTCAAAACATAGTCTTTCTTGTCTATGACCTATAACATAAAACAAGGTAACCATAGGGTTTTACAAATATTTTCAATAAAAATGGTATTTATAACCTATTATTAGGTTATAATGAATTAAAATACATATTTAAACTCTCCTTAAATATCATCTAGATCCAAAACAAGTTTTAAAGGCAATATTCTCAGTCTACAGGGTTCTAAATTATAAACAGTGCCAAAAATGAACAAGTTTTAGCTCAACAAGGAAACAAATTGAAACTTCTCTAAACTATGAATTAATTCACACTAATTTTTTAGAATACTATGATAATCTCACCTTTAACTATCAACATATTCCAATGTGGAAAAGATTACACAAGCACTTGAATAGTCTCTATACTCAGTCACTATTTGATAGACTTGCCTATCACTACAAAGGTAAATTCCTTGACATTAAATTTAGGTTCCCTAATTCCTTAAAAATAATACCAAATTTTTCTTAAAAATTGATAATAATAAATAACCATTAACTTACCATATTGTATATTTGTCATGTCCCCTTTTTTAGTGGACATCTTCAGACTTGATGATTAGCCTATTATGCGACCCTCGTAGGCTGAGAGGATGGATAAAGGGTCTTGATGGAGCTTGGATTGGCTTCAATTATAAAAATTTCTATAGTTGGCTTTCATTCAAGATATTTTAGAGATGTTTGCTTGAGCTCCTATTATTTAGGGACTTCTGACATGTAGCAAAGCACCCTTATTTTGGTATGTTCATGTGCAGAATCACTCCCTGGTTCTCTAGCTTCAGACAGTTCAAGGATCTGACATGTATTGAGGGAGCTGGAGATTGTGATGATGAGATAGTTTTAGTAGTAGCTTCTTCAGAGTTAAATGAGGGTGAGTACATTCTTATAGTTATCATAGAGGTTTACAGGTTTGGGAGATAACTTCACACAGAAGTTATCAAAAGTATTTCAGGTATTTATTTCATTATGTTTTGATTCAATAAATTATACAGATAGAGATCTTCTATATTAGAGCTATATATCTTCAGATCAGGGATCCAGCAAATAGGATGTGCTTTATTAGCAACCGTACAAAGTATATACAGATTAGTATAGATTCACACAGAGACTGACATCAGCAGGCAGAGATCCACAACGACCGACATTGGCCGACCTATCATTGATGTCGGTAGGTTAACGACCCAGTCGATGGACAATGGAAATATAACTGACATTAGCGATTGTGTTTTTGACACAGCAGGTTGAGACATACCAAATTTAGGTTTTATTCCTAGTTTGTGGAATACTCAGGTTTTTAAGACCGTATTTGAATATTATTTTATATGCATGATAGAGAATATCATTTGTAATCATCTAGATGAATAATAAGATTAGTGATTTGGTAGTTAAGAGATTTACTGTGGTTTATTTATTTATTTGAATTTATTCTGCAAAATTGTATCTTTGTTTAGAACTTTTATTTTTCTATAGTCGCTATTGGTTGGGGATATTATATTGGATGGGGGATATTACAATGGTATCAGAGCTTTTGTATTTCTATATTCCCTATTTGAAGGGGATATTACTATGGTATCAGAGCCAAATTCCTACCATCCTATTGGGTAGACCTAAAGCTAAATTCTACCATCCTATTGGGTAGATTGTTCATTGAATCAGCTAAGTACCCATGATTACTTCCAGTACTCAGAAACAGTGGGACAAGGATATGGAGAAGCTGAAACAAAGTTTGAAGAGGTTAAATGAATTTTTTTCAGACCCTACATTTGAAGACAAATTAACACGAAATATTGCATCTATTGTTAAAGGGTCCAGGAAAAAGCTTTGCCTATACTGTAAATGTCCATATGATGCCAATCAAGATTGTCATTTGAGGCCTAAGTGCAAGGCAAATCGTGTAATATGGGCATATTGTGAGGATTCAAAATCAAAAGATTGTGAACAACAGGATAGTTCTAAGGAAGAGGCAGAGGCTTCAGAGCCTAAGGTAGAGGCAATGAAGGTGGCTCACCAAGATTCTAAGAGACATGTGGATGAGATTAGTTATGGGGATTTGGACTCTTAGTTAGTTGCAGAGGATGAGGGAGCTAGAGATTGTGATGATGAGGTAGTTTCAGCAGCAGCTTCTTTAGAGTTAGATGAGGATGAGTCTGATGTTGGCATTCAGAATGTGAAGGTATACATAGAGGTTAGTACATTGAGTGTTGTTGGTGAGTACATTCCTATAGTTGTAGCTGAGGAACATGTTGTTGGGGCTGACACACATGTTCAAGATTTGGGTGTACCTGGTCTTAATGTGTTTGGGATACTAGTGGAGTCGAGTCTCCAGATTGATTCTTCTCACACAGATGACAGTGTGGTACAGTTGGTTATGCCACTTTTATAGAGGAATCAGTTGTGGTGTGTGGGGGAGTATGTTGATGCTTTAGCATATATGGTGGGGTATGTTCATTATTCTTCTTTTGATCCAGAGATAGAAGATTTGATTTCACACAGGTGTAGATTGGTAGGCAGAGATCCATAGCGACTGACATCGGCCGACCTATCACCGACATCAATAGGTTAACGACCCTAGTCGACTGAATATGGTATTATAACCAATGTTGGCAACTATTTTTTTGACACATCAGGTTGAGACGTGCCAGATTCAGGTTTTTTTCCCAATTTGTAGAATACTCAGGTTTTTAAGACTATATTTTAATATTCTTTTATATGTATGACAGAGGACTTCTATTGTAATCATCTGGATGAATAAATAATAGATTCTATTGTGGTTTACTTATTTATTTGGAAATTATTTTTCAAAAATTACAATTTGTTCTTATTTCATACAAAAATCAGAATACACAGAAAAGCAATTCAGAGCTTTTGTCTTGCTATATTCCCTATTGGGCAGGGGATATTACAGTGGTATCAGAGCTTTTGTCTTCCTATATTACCTATTGGTAGGGGATATTATAGTGGTATCAAAGCTTTTTTATTTCTATATTCCCTATTTGAAGGGGATATTACAATATTCAAACAAACAAATGCTCCATTTCAGCCATATCAAGATACTCAAAATTTTCAATATCATAGTCTTATTCATTCATAAAAAATTCTTTATTCATTAAATTTAATTAATTAAAAATCCATTATATGTGATCCTCATATTTTAAATCAATATTACATGACCAAAAGTTACTCTCCTATAAATTATCCAAGAAGCATAACCAATTCTTGGAGGTTCTCATGTAGAGGTGTTTAAAGTTACATTGCATTTTGTATGTTTGACCACTAGGCATACTATATGACCATGCATGTAGAAAAAATAACATGTTTATAAACTTTAAATATCCTTAAGACATATTTAACACCTATTAAACTTTTTATTACACATTTTCACCTTTCAAAAACACATATAAATCCTTCCACAAGGCTCAAAAATTAAAATATTCAAATGTGGCAGTTTTAGAAGAAAACTCCATAATTCAAATTTTATGCAACTTGTAATAATATAGATCAGTCATATGACTTAATTAAGACCTAATACACTTTAAAAACACCTAAAATACAAATTATATCCAAAAATGGGTCCATCATCAAGTTCCTATAGTGTTGGTGCCCAAGAAAGAAGGCGAGTGAAGAATGTGTACAGACTCTAGGGCTATTAACAAGATCACAATCAAATATAGGTTTCCTCTCCCAAGGATGGAAGAATTGATGTATTTCATACATGGATAATGTTATTTCTCAAAAATTAATATCAAAATTAGATATTATCATACTAGGATAAGACAAGGGGATGAATGTAAGATAACTTTTAAGACCAATGAGGGGTTGTATGAATGGATTATTATGCCATTTGGCTTGACAAATGCACCAAGTATTATCATGAGGCTTATGAATTATGTCCTAAAACATTTCATAGTTAAGTTTTTATTAGTATACTTGGATTATATTATTATTTTTAACCATAGTAAGGAATAATACTTTCATCATTTTCATTTGGTCATGAGAAGAATGTAAGAGGAAATATTGCTAATCAACCTCAAGAAATGTCTGTTCATGAAATCAAAGTTTTTTTTAATTAGTATTTATTGTTTCTAAGGGCATGATTAAGATGGGAAAGTAAAAATTGAAGGAAATCATTAAATGAATAACACCTAGAATATTTGAAGAGGTAAGGATTTTTTAAGGCTTGTAAGTTTCTAAAGAATATTTATTAGAAACTTAAGTGGAATTTGTGCCCCAATAATAGTTACTATTATGGGAGATGAGAATAAGTTTGTGTGGACTGATAAATCTAAAATAAATTTTCAATATTTTAAAGAAATTATTATATAACAACCCATTCTATCACTACTATACTTTAACAAGGTATTCTAGGTATAATGTGATGCAATTAGAGTAGCAATAGGAGCTATTTTAAGCCAAATGAGTAGGTCGATAGCTTCCTTCAATGAAAAACTCAATGATGCCTAAAGGAAGTACTATTAATATTACTTAGTTTTCTATGTAATGGTAAATGCCTTTAATAAATTTAGACATTATCTAATGCTTAAATACTTTATCATCTACATAGATAACCATTCAATTCAATTTATCACCAATTAGCCTAAGCTAAATCAAAGGCACATAAAATTGGTGGAGCATTTGTAGAGTTCACATTCACCATCAAGTATAAGCAAGGACAAATCAAAATGGTATTATATTCCTTGAGTAGATGATTATTTTTAGTTCATGAGATATAGATTGAGAGTATTGGTATTTAGTCCCTCAAGGATATGTATGAGGATGATGAAGATTTACAAAAGTCCTATAATGCTTGTAAGCATCCAACTACACTAAATAAAGAATCATGGCTAGAATATATCATACAATATGGATTACTATTCAAAGGTGTGAAATTATGTGTTCTAATAAGTTTGAAAAGGAATAACTTGATCCAATAAATTCATAATGGGAGTATGGCAAGCCAATATAAACTTGACAGACTTTGGAACAACTCACTTACCACTATTTTTGGCCTAAGATGCAAGCAAAAGTGAGAATATATGTTGAGAGGTGAAAAAAATTCAAATGCATAAATGTAAAAGTACAAATGTAGGTTTATATCAACCCCTAATAATTCCAAATATGCCTTGGGAATCCATCAACATAGATTTTTTAATGGGACTACCTAGAACACAAAGAGTACTTAACTCTATCTATATAGTTATGGATAGGTTTTAAATAATTGAAATTTTTATTCCTTACAATACCACAAATGATACCTCATGTGAAAAATATTTTATTTAAGGAGGTAGTGAGACTTCATGGACTACCATTAAGTATTGTATTTGATAGAGACATTAAATTCCTAGGCCACTTTTGGAGGACACTATGGAGGAATTTTGGGATGAATATAACTTTTATCCCAACTTACTAACCTTAGATATATGGTAAAAATAAGGTGGTTAATAGGATTATAGGGAAACTATTGAGGTGTCTACATTAATATAATCCCAAGTAGTGGGATCTTGTATTACCCCATTAGAATTTTCTTACAATGACTCTTCAAATAGGAGAATTGACATGAGTTATTTTCAAGTGATGTTTGGTATGTAGCGTAGAGGAGTGTTTGAGATAATAAACCTTAGTAAAAAGGACAAGTGATGTTCTAAAGGATAAGACTTTGAAGTGGCCATGAAAGAAGTCTAGCAATAGGTAAGAAGGCAACTATAAGCCAATGTGTAGAAATACAAAAATCAAGTAGATTTGAGTAGAAGAGAGGTATGTTTTAAAGTTGGGGATTTAGTTTTGGCTGACCTTAGGAAGAAGATATTCCCAAGAGGTGATTATAATATGCTTAATATGAAAAATATTATTCCTTGTAAGGTGCTTAGAAAGGTTTCTAATAATGTATATGAGTTGGAATTGCCTAGTGTTATAGGCATATCAATAATTTTTAATGTTTTATACTTATACCCTTAAAAAATAAAAATAAAAAGTTTAAGAGACAATAGGCAAAGTAGCTACAATAAGTACAAATTTTTAATATCAGTTACCTCATGTCAAACCATATGAGTTAAAATGCATCTTGGACAAACAAGTGGTCATAAAGACTAAGGACAAGTAGTCTTTCAAGTATTTGGTCAAGTGGAAGAAACACCACATTAAATATGATACATGGATGAAATATAATTACATAAATAAGTAATGGTGTAATCTATAATAACTCATGGACAACAGTCTCTAATTTATTTTTTCTTTTCCCCTTGGGAGTATGATGTAGGAACATCACTCCTAAATGCAAATGGTTGCAAATTTTAGTTTTCATAGTAAATTTTCACTTGAAGTATGGTATAATGGATATTATAATTCTTAAATAACCTTTATTTTTAATTTAAAGTTGTTATTTTAGCTTTAGGTGCTCCAAAATTTAAATTTGGCTTTTCCTACCTAATAGGAGTTTTTTGGCATTTTGAACTAGTTAGGCATAGTTTAGGTGGTACAAGTGTGTTTGGAGGAGTTTTAAAGTTATGAAATTTTTATATCAGACCCATTAGGGGACTGAGTATCTAGGATACTTGTTTTTTTAACATGTGTTCATGAATTGTCTACGTAAATGTATTCTTTCGCACTTTAGTTATTTTCTTGAATGCTCTTGTAAGGATCTAAAATCTGGTTGAGTAATTATAGGAGATATATTATGTTGTAAAATACTTAAGGAGATAGATAATTAATGTTGGAAAAATTAATTATCAAAAATAACTAAAAAAAATCTTCTTATTCCCATTCACATATAGTTGCAAACACATTTTCAATGTTTATTGTGTTCAAGAAGATTGTGGAGGCAAGATTAGTAAGGAAAGAACCTATAGAAAAGTTATTTGATTGATATTATTTGTTGGTAATTTTACATTGTTAATCATGTTATTTATTTGGTTATTTAATTTTTTAACATATTTTGTGAATTAATCAACTTAGACCTTGTAAAAGATTATATCATCACAATCAGGTAGACCAAAATCTTGTTAAAATTGATGATTAGATGTATCAAAGAAGGTAATAATGAGTATAAAACATGTATAAGGTTTTTATATTCCCTATCTGATGTTTAAATAATTTTTAAACTCTATTGGAAGCTTGAAACATTAAATTTCCTCTTCTTGGTTGACAAAGTCAAGGTAAACCCTGTATTAGGGCCTCAAAAATAAAAGTGGCATTGTGAATATTTCCACTAACTAAAATTCTTAAAAATTGGTGATTATTATTATTTTTATTTAATTTAATATATTTTTTATTTTATTTCCTCGTACATTACCTCTGTGTATGAAAGGAGAGGACTCTGTCTCAAAAAGGTGTTTAGAGACCTAATTGGACCTAAATAGAGTTTAGAGAGTGCACTTTTGAGTGGAATTTGAGAAAGTAACTTCATGGAGTGAATATAATTATTAAAGGGTATCCAAAAATTATTTTTGTTTATTAGTTATTATCCTCATCTAATTTTACAAATTAAAATAATACTAAAAAAGGCTATAATAAAGTAGACAATCAAAGCTAATTACCACTAAGTTAAAAAATTAATGGATTGATGATTAACCTCTACATCAATAAATTAAAAATTAATTTTAACAAATTAACTTATGACAACCCTTTTGACACAATCAACTCATGCCTTATATCAGGGCCTTTTGATTAGTTTTATTCATTTTCCACGTAGATGACCCATTCCTTTGAGCAAAAAAATGATCCCAAAATGTAATTATTATTCATTAAAAATAGTTTAGGGTCATCCAAATATTTTTCCTTACACCTATATTTAAATTTTTTTCTCTTAAGACAACAGTGACCAAATTATAAAATAACAATCCCAAAGAGTGTTTAATTTTACTGCTCTTGTTCCCCTACCAAATAAAGGCTAATTTCTCAAATTTCAATTCATATAATAGGTCATCCCATTAGATTAATAATCCCCATTCAAATTAATTACCTATTTATCACTATAAATCGACATATCAAGTCAATTTCACACAACGGGCTTCTTAATTGAAAATGCCATAATTATAATTAGACATTGAGAGCAAATTCTTTATTTCTCCAAAATTATAATTACATATAAGCCTAATAGCCATGATCTAATGTTTTAATACACTTACAAGGTCATAATTTATGGTTGAATTAGTTAATCACACCAATATTGAACCAATATTTAGCATTTTGTATTAGTACTACACACACTCTACCATAACATAAGAGATCTAAATGAAATTTGATCCATACTAGGAGTATGGATATGTAGGCAAAAATCAACATAAGGGATGCCGAGGTTAAACACAAATTTAAATACTAACCCACTTTTACCCCATGATTAAATTGATACTCTTCATCTATTTAGCTAGGGTTTCAAGTGAAGGAGAAGATACATAGTCTTTTTTGTGAAATATTGTAGGATCCTACACAATCCACATAACACACAGGTGAAGGTGAACCTGTCAAATAAAAATTAGAAATTCATAACCTATAGGACACTAAAAATACCTAGAGAAAAAACACAATAATATATTATCTAATTATAAATCTCTTGTCTAGATATCTTGAAAAACCCTATGTCAAAATATCTCTTAGTCAACACAACATCCCAATTAGTTTTAGTCCCTAATATAGTTATGCATTTAATTTTTATAGCTAAGTTTTTTTCTCATTATTGCTTTCATTACCTATCATATTTTTAAATTTAGTAAGTTGTAAATTAGTTTTTCATTTATTGCATATTTGTAGAATCCTAATTTTATATAATAGTTTATCTTATCTAAGGAAATAACTCATTTATTTTCCAAAATTTAATAAAAAATATTTATGAACCTATTTATTGCTTGAATATTAAAAACCCTATATTGCCATAGGTTTCTTCCTTTGAAATTTTATGTTAGGGTTTCAAACAAAAACTTAAGATTTCTTACTCATGTTGAAGTGTTTTATATCAATGGTATGTTTCTGTCCCCCTATACTCATTTAAGTGTTTATAAAAAGGTAAAATGGGTAAAAAATAATCTCTTCCTCCTCCTAACCCACAAGATAGTGATAATTAATTTCCTTATAACTAGTTCCACACTATCACTAATCCAAGGGATAAGGTAGCCTGTATTATAGTACTAAAAGAAGGTAACAAACATATTCTTCCTCAAAGCCCTCCACCTACCATATTTCCCTTAGAGGGTTTTCTTATGCATAGTCAATCATAGGTACCTAGGTTTTGTGTTTTTGAATCCCTTAAGGATCAAAATCACCATTTTTGGAAGGTCAATATAGTAATCACAAAATTAAAAATGATATTTTAGTTGAAATATGACATAATTAGAAAATTAGCTCATATATATAAAGAATCTAAAGTATTCTAGTGTTAATCATGTTTTTTAATCTTCATATACCAAATTTGTGCCTAACAATAATTATTATTAAAATAGGAAGATACAAAAAAAAATCATCTACAACAAGTGGTTAAAAAATTATACAAAAGGTTAATAAAAGTTCAAGTATGATTCTAATAGAAATTCTTAGAAAAATGTTGATCAAACATCTTCCTATGCATCCTCTAAGGAGATAAAAAAATACTATTATGTATATATAGAATGAATGTGAATCATAAATAGTGTTTTGGATTTAAATAATAAAATACAAAGTATTCTTGAATGTGGTGATCCTATATTAGATACATAAACAAATGAACCCAAAGCAGACCAAGTGTTATTAGAAAAAGTGGAAAATGTGAAATTTCTACAAAAATAATAAATACAAAAATTATGGATACCAAAGGATAATTCAAAACAACAAAAGATATAAAAGTAAAATTAGATAAAATAAGAGTACAACATGATCAAAATCAAAAATCAAAAATTCAAAAATGTAAATTATAAAAAATATAATTATAAAAGAAATCTATCACAAAAGCAATATTATAAAAAGAGAAAGGTTAAAAGTTACACAAACAAGTGTAAACCAAGAAATAAATTATCTTAAAATAGGATTTCTAAAAATAGAGTATCAAAATAAAGATATGCATATAAATCCAATATTACAAGTAGGATTTAAAAGGAGTGAACTCAAAAGTGCTCATCTTTCCTCAATCCTTTCATCCTTAACCCTCTCATAGATGAAAAAAAATATAATAATTTTATGATTAATAGTGTGTGTGTGTGTGTGTGTGTGTGTGTGTGTGTGTGTGTGTGTGTGTGTGTGTGTGTGTGTGTGTGTGTGTGTGTGTGTGTGTGTGTGTGTGTGTTTGTGTGATTTTTTGGAGTAAGACACTCTTAAAATTTACTCGATAGGATAAGGAACACTCGAGTAATACTTATTGACCAAATTTGAATTTTAGTCAATTTGGGTCAATCCATACATTTTTAAACTTTTTAAAAGGTTTCCATATGTCTTATGGGGTCTCATGTTATTATATATATCTCACCTATCCTTTATCTAGCCTTGGTTTAAGCCTAGCTTCCTTGTACTTGCCTAGTCAACCCAAGTCAACTCTAGTGAACTTTTGTCAAACAAGGTCAAAGGCTCAAATTATTCTAGAAATGTCCTAATGTGACCATTTAAATGTTTTAAAGTTTTCATAAGTCATAAAACTATCCTATACCATGTTTCATATGAAAAAAATTCCTTTTAGTCATATTTTTGGCTCACTAAATGACTTGTACGGATGAGTTAAGGAAGCAAAGTGTCAACAACGAAGTTTTCAATATGAATAGGGTTAGAACATGTCAAGAATTACTCAGAGGTAGTTTCATGCATGAAAATAGGCATCTCTCCCTAAAACTAGGCCATTAATGGCACTTTTATTAACTTGGTGAGCTCGTATTTAGCTTAAAACGTGAGCCTAATGTCTCTTCAACTCCCTAAGATCTTTACCACACCTAGTGTAAATAGTTTTAGTCATTGAAAATAAAAAATTTCTTTTACTTCTTTCTAGCCTTTGTAAGCCAAGAAGGGTCACTTTCAATGTTTGGTATAGTCCATATAGTTTGAGTTGGAGGGAGTGATCTAGGGAGTTAAAAAGGGTCTAAGTTAGATTCAATTTCATGGCAAGAGTTTTTAGTTTCATCGCTCATCCTTTATGAACCGTTGCTAAGAATCTAGGTAGCTTTTTATGCTTCTACATTCATGATGGGTTCATTTTTGAGCTTGTTTTTGAATATTATACTTTGGTTGGATAGGTTGGTTGTTTTCAAGTGTTCTCAAGGAGGTCTAATACCTCTCCATAGGTTTTTCCCTTATTCTCTTCTATTTTACAGGTCTCAAGAACTCAAGGAGTCTCTTCTAATCTTATTTTAGCTATGTAACCATGAAGCTACATTGCAAGCATTAGTATAGGGGAATATCACATTGAGTAGTATTTTTAGAGAGTGGTTTTAAGACCCCCATTGTGACAATAAGCCCTTGAAATACTGGTGAAGAATATAGGTCTGCCCATGAGGCCCAAATTATTGACATTGTCCACTTCCTCCTTCTTTGTCTACTCTTTTCATCTAATGTCAAGTGATTTCCACATGAAGGAAGGTGTTTTGAATTTTATTTAAAAGTGGTCTTGATGTAGGTTACCTATTTAAGGGCTTAAAAATGCATTTGGTATTTTATAAGGCTTTAAAAAAAAATTCTTGCTCAATTCCATCCTTTCTACCTACATGTAGTGAAATGCATATCTCTAGGTGCCCTGATTAGAGAGTATGGAGGTCATGTAGTGACCTTGAGGCACTTAAATGAACTCTTCCTTTGCCTTGATAGTATTTAATATCATGGTTAACTTGTTGATAAAGGTAATTTCCAAGTGAAAAATGAAGAATATCTTCAAAGATGATAAGACTAAGACTCTAAACCCTAATCTCATTTTTATCAAAATAGAGCTCCTAACTCTTTTAGATTAATTTTTTAGTAATTTCATATTGACCTTTGGTCCCTTATTGTTCACTACCTTTATATCCTCTAACATGGACAATAACAATGCAAATTTTTGATAGTGGAATACTAATATATAGTGGTGATTGAAAGATCCAAAAGTACGTTTGAAAACACTAAAACTATGCAGTGACATCTACAAAACTTAAGCACCAAGTGTTTTTTCCTTTTCAAGTTTCATTGAAAACCCCTTGACATGGTTAAATAGACTCATATAACCCAAGATAGTATAGATAACCTAAATACCACTTGAAGAGGATGTTACATCAAGTTTGGCTCACTTTACTCACTCCCTATCTATACATAGGACTAGAAAGTTACATTTACAGCTAGGTAGGTAGATAGTGGGGTATTATTGATTCTTAGTGATGTCAAACTAGTAATTTAATGTAAATTAAATAAATTACCATGCATTATTTTGAGCTCAAGGTGACCATCAAACATCATAATCCAGGGCTTAACATGGAAATCAATACCTACAAGTCTAAGATGCACCTATAGGCAAGTTATTGAGGAGAAAGATGTCTTAGTACAAGGAAAATACAATGACTGGAAACTATTTATAGGTTTCATTCCTCCTTTTGCACCATTTGGATTGAAGGATTGGAATCATTTTGTGTGCCAAGTGTGAGAGGTGCATGATAGGAAGTTATTTGTAACTATTTGAGATGATTACTCATGGCCAAGGGAATGTAAATGATTAGAGACCACTCTAATACATGTGAGGGATTGCCAATAACCACTCCCCCTTAGATCAATCATCAGACCTAAGCCTGCTTAGTGATGAGTTAGTCTAATGAGGGAAAATCATGAAGATAGTTTCTTATATAAGCAAAATAGAATCTACACCACATACAAAGAAGTTAGACAGATTTAAGAGACAATTGTCCTTATTTCCCTTACAATACCTATCTCATTATATATTTCATACTATTGTAACCCATTCTTATTTCTTGACAAGTGTCTTAGTGACTCTTGAGTGTTACCTTATCTCTCTTCTATCACATTTCCTATATATACTTAGCCTTTATGGATCTTATACGGATATCTCCACCTAAGTATGGTGAAGCCTTACTTAATTTTTTCCATGATCTAATAAAAAATGGTGTTTTACCTCATTCATGACTTATCCTAAACAATTACATATTATGGTTGTTGGTCTTGTGCAACTATATTTTTCTTACCTTGACTTGTTATCCTTCCTAGTGCATTGTGTAGTTTGAAATATCTTTTGTATAGGTCAACAAGAAGTGTATAATGTGGATTGAAGGTATAGTGAGTATATTATTCATCAGTGTTTCTAGAAGACCTATTGTCTAAGTCCTAGCCTAAGATATCTTCAATACCCAATTCTTGAAACATTGATGTAGAAGAGGAGTGTTTAATTGGATGAAGTGTATATGTGGGATTATTTTGGTTCTAAGTTCATTTTATGTTGTATGAGTATAACATATATTTATCATATCACCTCCCCTATATTATATATATTTTTTAGATATCTCTCTCCCTTTTCACCCCCTAAAGTTAGTAGTAGGTTCAATCCTAGGTGGTACATCAAGGGAAGTATCCCTAATCTAGATACTCACCTCAAATTTGGGTCACCCACAAACTTGAGGTTTTTGCATTGTGCCACTTAGATGAGGACAAATAGACATCTCTTTATGGATGTAAATATAAGTGACAATAGTTTTTGGCATGCCCAGTGGGACTGAATAGTCCATTCCTTGAGGATTTTTGGTGGTCCTCAAGATATCAAACTTTGGAGGTAATTATGGTAAGCACCAATGGTGAATCCAAGCATAAACATACTAGTTAAGTAGTCCAAATACTCTAATTGAAGTTGTTTTCTTGTTCCATACACTTCTCATTAATGATTCATGGCTAATATTGAGTTTGACTTTGTTCTCACATAAGTTATTGAGACATATACATCATTTCCCATTCCCTATCAATATGAACAAGTCCTTTGCCAATATTATCATGATATTTATTAGTCCTATCAGCCTTTCTATGATTTACATCAATCTTGTAATCATCCCTCCCAAGCTTATATTTCACCTAATTAACCTAGTTCCTCTCCAATTCAATCCATTGTAAGTTTTGAAAAGACTCTCATTTGCTATAAGGAATCTATGTTAGACCTTGATAGTATAAATGGTTGTGTTCAAGTCATCCCTAGTGATTATGTCATGAGTGTGGTGGATTCTCTAGAGATATTTAAGGGATAATGGATGCCCATTGAGAAAGCTAACTGTCAAGGTCTTACGGGTGAGATGCTTGATGTTTATGGTCTACTTTTCCACATAGAAAAAAGATTGAAATATCATGAAAAAAATCAATCTTGGTAGATCCAATACACCACACATCAGCCTTCAAGTATGTTAACTATACCTATTTAAAACAATAATCCAATTATGCTTTCAAATGACCTGAGTCCTTCATGCATTCCCCAAAGTTTCCTTTCTTGGAAGTCTATCCAAGAGATCAGATAAAGGAAGGAGGACACCATTATTGAGAAATTTAATTTATCTCACAACCTAATTGGAGAAAATTTTGAGAGAAGAAAGCTGATGTTGGAGGCCCATCTTGACAGGGATATTGAGTTGGCAAACTAAAATTTGACATAATCCATAGTGGAAATAGAAAATGAATAACTTCCTAAGCCTACCTTCTCAATTTAGAGATAATATGTTAATCCCAAGGAAATCTGAATTTTCTTAATCCAATCATTTATGCCTCCATTTGTATCTCCGTCTCATGAAGGATCCTCTAAGCATAACTTCCCAAGATGTAAAGAAGTAGTGGTAGCCTGTGGAAAGAAGGATAAATAATGTCTAAGTCAACAAGTTAGATACGAAGATAAATATAAACCTATTCAACTCCCTCCCACCCCTCCTCAAGAAGAATTTTTCCCTTCATCTCAACTTCCTTCTACTTCCTTTCCCAATGAGGATCTTATTTCCCCCAAGGGAAGCTATTTTAAGAAATCCTTGCCAAAATAATTAAAGATTTGGAACCTAAAATGTAGAATCTCTCATAAATGAAAGGGAAGATTTAAGTAAATGATGTTATTAGCCTAATGTGGATCAATTGATTGAGGATAAATCATATTCTAATGGTGAGGAATACATTGCTCCTTAGAAGCTTTCTTGGGGAAAATTTATTTGTTTTGAGATGCTTATTATTGGCACCACTAAGAGGGAGAAGGAGATGGAAATTTTATATTGGGTTAAGGATGAAGAGGAGATGACTTTTTTTGAGGAAACATCAGATGGTGATGATAATGAAGATGGAATTCCTTGTGTTGAAAAATAAGCCTCGGAAGAGTTTCTTTTGGTTTTCAAAGAAGAAGAGGAAGGAGATTCTCCTCTTGTTCCCCTTCATGATGTTGATTAAAAAGAGGAGGATGACTCATGGAAAAAATTTGAAGACATTTGTAATGAATTTGAAAGCCTCAAGGGGCTTACAATTCCTTTGGAGATAAATACAAGCAATGGTAAGCAAGATGACATGTTTCAAGAGGAATACATGTGGTATACTTATATGCAAATGTTGAAAGAATATGAATATAGTGAGAAGGAAAGACTCCTAAGAAAATAAGCCCAATATGTAGAGGAAAAATTAGGTGTTGAGAGGTATCACCATCAAGGGAGTCTAAATCATGATGGAGTAATCCATGATGACTATGAGTCTTTTAAAATTGGTTTGAATATTGATTCTCAAACCACATGTGAAGTTACTCCTAAAAAAATAAATAAGGAATTTTAAAAAGAAACAATCCTAAAATTCCATGATACAAGAATTCTTGAAGGGTTTGAAGACGTTGTAACAAAAGAAAAAGACAATGAAACCTTTCAATAAGACATATACTTACAAGAAGCTATTCCATTCATGGGAATGCAAATCTAACATGATGAGACAAAGGAGAAAAAATATGAGTCATGTTTCCAAGGTCAAGAAGATTCATCTACCTTGGAGACTTGTTTAAGATAACTCCATCACAAGACATGCCAAGCTAAGGAACAAGAAAAAAGCATGAGTCATCTAGTATTAAATCCAAAAGAATCATGATTGGCACCCTCATTTGTCTCATGAAGAGGAAGATTCCAGATACTTTCATTTTGATCCAAGAATGGAGGTATGTTAGGTTAGATGTACATAATTAGTTTGTTTTTTATTGTGTCTTGTGTTCCCTAAGTTCTTGGTAGCATAAGTGTGCCTTTCTTTTGTGTGTTTTCTTGGTCTTGGTGTGTGTTGTATTTCATTTATGTGTTTTGAGTTCAATAAACTATATTTTTAGTTAATTCAAGGCCTAATTCAACTATTTTCAAAGTGAATTTAACTCCGTTTTCCAAATGGATAGGATAAGCCTATTGATCCTTAACATAAGCAAGCATGTTACCCCTAGGAATTGCCAAAAGTGTTGACCAAATTTGAATTTCAATCAAATTGGGTCAACCCCTACATTTTAAATTTTTTTGGAAGGTTTCCATATGTCTTATTGGGTCTCATGTTGTTCTATATATCTCACCTATCCTTATTGTATCCTTAGTTTAAGCCTATCTTCCTTGTACTTTCCTAGTCAACCCAAGTCAACTCTAGTCAAGCATGGTCAAAGGGTCACATTATTTTATAAATGTACTATTGTGGTCATTTAAATATTTTTAAGTGTTCTTAAGTCATAAATTTGTCCTTTACCATGTTTCATATGCAACAAATGTCTTTTGGTCCTATTTTCAACTCATTAAATGACTTGTATAGATGAGTTAAGGAAGCAAAGTGTCACCAAGGAAGTTTTCAATGTGAATGGGATATAACATGTCAAGAATTAGTCAGAGGTAGTCAAGAGGTAGTTTCATGCATAAAAATAGGGAGATCTCCTTGAAAATAGGCCATTAATGGCACTTGTACAGAATTAGTGATCTCACCTTTAGCTAAAAATGTGGGCCTAGTGTCTCTTCAATTCCCTAAGATCTTTACCACACATGGTGTGTAGATTTTCAGTCAAGAAAATCAAATTTTGCTTCTACTCCTTTCTTGCCTTTGCAATTTAAAAGGGTCAACATTGAATGCTTGATATAGTATATATAGTTGGAGTTGGAAGGAGTGATCTTAGGAGTTGAAAGGGGTTTTATTCATCTTAAATTCCATGGCAAGAGTTTTTAGTTTCATGACTCCCCTTTTATGAAGCATTGCTAAGAAGCTAGGCAGATTTTATGATTCTACATTAATGAGGGGTCACTGTTTGAGCTTATTTCAAAATATTCTACTTTGATTAGATAGTTTAGCTATTTTTAGGTATTCTCAAGGTGGTCTAAGACCTCTCCATAGGTTTTTTCCTTATTATCTTGGCTTTTGGAGGTCTCAATAACTCAAGGAGTCTTATTTAAGAAGATTTTAGCTAGGTAGCCATGAAGGTACATTACATGCATTAGTAGAATGGAATATCACATTGAGGAGGAGTTTTAGGAGTATTTTCAAGACCCCCATGGTTACAATCAACCCTTAAAGGACTAGTACATAATATACGTCTACCCATGAGGCCCAAATTATAAACATTATCTACTTTCTCCTTCTCTATTTGCTCTTTTCATCTACAGGTAGGTGATTTCCACATAAAGAAAGGTGTTTTGAAGTTGATTTCAAAGTGTTATTGATGGAGGTTACCCATTTCAGGGCTAAAAAATTCATTTGGGTTGTTACAAATCTTTTAAAAAACTTTTTCTTGCTCAATTCCATCCTTTTAACCTACATATAGTCAAATGCATATCTTCAAGTGGCATGAACAGAGAGTATGGAGGTCATTTAGTGACCTTGATGCACTTAAAGAACCCTTATTTTTCCTTGATATTTTGGAATATCATGGTATAATTATTGATAGAGGGAATTTCCAAGTGAATAATGAAGGATATCTTCAAAGATGATAAGATTGAGGCTCAGAACCCTAATCTCATTTTTCTCGAAATAGAGCTCCTAATTCTTTTAGATTAATTTTGTAGCAATTTCATATTGAATTTTGATCACTTATTATTCATTATATTTGTATCCTATAACATGTAAAACATATATGAAACTTTTGGAGAGTGGAAGACTAATATAAAGGGGTGATTAAAAGATCCAAAAGTACCTTTGAAAACACTGAAAGTATGCAGTGACATCTACAAGCCTTGAATGTTAAGTGTTATTCCCTTTCCAAGTTGCATTATAAACCCATTCACATGGTTGAATAGTCTCATATGACCTAGGGAAGTATATATAACCTAAAGACAACTTTACGATGATGTTACATTTATTTTGGTTCAATTTACTCACTCCCTATCTGTACACAGGCCTGGAAAGTTGCACCTACAACTAGGTAAGTAGACAATGAGGTAGTATTGACGCTTAGTGATGTCAGAAGGGGAATTAAATGTAAATTTAAGACATGAAAATTCATTATTGTGATATCAAGGTGAAAATAAAAAACAATAATAATGGTCTTAACATGGAAATCAGTACCTACATGTTTGAGATGCACCTATAGGCAAGGTCTTGAGGAAAAAGATGTCTCAATCTAAGGAAAACATAGTTTAAACCTCCTATGAACATATAAGTGAACTCAAGATGAGTTCAAGGTGATATATAAAGTTTTATTATCTAAATTGTATTCAATTAATCCTTGTCACATCATAATAAACCTTAGATGATTTAAAGTAGCCTATAACAGTCAGAGATAGGGTTACCTTAGTCATATGGTAGTAGAGACCTACTTATGATCAAAAATGTATGTGAGAGACAAATGTTAGGTTTGAATGATGTATAAAGTGAATGATAAATTCATGCTATGTTAAGGGTTCCATAGGAATCTTTTAATGGAGTGATACATATCCTATAGGTAGGAGAAGAATAGGGTTGTCACAGTCAAGATAGGGGGTTCAGTTAGGTGAGTCCCAAGTGAATATGAAGGGGAGAAATGAGTATAAAACATGGATAAATGATATTAAGAGATAAAAAGGGATATTATGAACTATATCAAAGGATAAGTCATAGTTAAACCTATAGGTATTACCCTAAAACATGAAACATAATCTACGTATAAAATACCCTGCACAAACTATCTTGAAAAGGTGTGCCTTGGAAATTGGGGAAATTTAAAGGTTTAGACTCATCACCAGAGGTTGAAAATTTATACATATAATCCTTTAGAGTTATATAATCACCTTTAATATTTTTTGTCTATGATAAAATAGGGAAAGTACCATTTTTTATCTTAGATAGGGGACACTTTTCCCTTGCATGAACCATGCACTTTGATAAAAGAGGTAGAAAGTTTAACCAGAAGCCAAGGAAACTTTGGAATAAAGTTTTTGGATTTATAATAACCATAGTAAAACATTAATAACATAAAATATAGGTATATATACTAATAATTTTCTCTAAAGTACAAGAGTTACAGGCAACCTAATGGACAAAATTAAGGCCTAGTAGATAATTTAAGAGCCTTTCACATTTCTAACCTTAGATAGGATATCTAACAAGTTGGAGCATGTATATGATATAGTATTATATATATCTGATCCTTTTTCATGCAAGGAAAACATGAATAATGTCATTTGATCATCAGGTTATAGGTAGATTTATGGAACAAGGTCGAAGCCTAGTATCAAAAGGTGGTCCAATATCATTTCTAGCTCTTGATGAGATATTTTGATGATTTAAGAATGTATTGGGTATTTTTATAAAGCTATTTTATCCTTTTATTTTTATAAAGGTTCACTAATAATCCATTTATTGTCTTTAAGGCACCTAAACCATGCAAAATGCTCAAAAATGACTTGAATGGCCAATTTGAAATGCTTGTATCTCCCATGATGATTTGCATGAAGAGTCAAGGAAATTAAGGATGTTAGATAGGGTCCCTAAGAATCCATTAGTGGAATTATTTTATATTCATAATGTGCCATTTCTAAGAATAAATTCTAAGATCTACAGTGACTCTAAAACCCTCACAAACCCTCTGTCAAACTTGATGGAGAATATACTACAAATGGAGTATCCATATGGGGAGTGAAGTATAGGGAGATTATTTTGAGTTGTAGATAACTCTATAGGTTCATATTACATGTGATTTAAGTATACCTTACCTGTATGGATGGTGTATAATAGGGATTTTCTTGATAGATTTATGTATTTTGTAGGTATGGAGAAGCTTAAAAGGATGCAACCACTTTTTGTAAAGATATTGGGACTTATTATAAGTCCTAATGTACATATATTTAGCTATATAATATCCTAAGTTTTCCTATAATCTCCTTCATCTTAGATAGTCACAATCAACACTTAGTAAAAATGATGAAACTCTAATTAGGAAGATTTTTAAGGCTTGATTCATGAACAAAATGACATGGACACTCTTGAAAAGTTTCATTCCTTATTTTTCACAGATTGGTTTTAAGTATTGGAACCATTTTGTGTTCCAAGTGTGAGAGGTGCATGAGAGGGAGTTATTTGTAACTATTTGAGATGATTACTCATGGATAAGGGAATGTGAATGATTAGAGACCACTTTAATGCATGTGAGGGATTATCAATAACCCTTTCCCCTCATATAAATAATTATAATTTACCTTATTTAGTTATGAGGTAGTCTAATGAGGTAAAATCATGAAGATTGTTTCTTATGCAAGCTAAACAGAATATATGCCACATATGGAGGAGTTAGACAAATTTGAGAGACATTTGTCCTTTTTTCCCTTACAAAACCTATCTAATTTTTGATTCCATGTTATTGTAACCCTTTATTCTTGCTTGAAAAATGTCTTAGTGACTCTTGAGCTTTACCTTCTCTCTCTTCTCTCATATTTCCTTTATATACTAGCCTTTTTGGCTATTGTACAGATATATCCACTTGAGTATGGTGAATCCATACTAGATTTTTCCCTTAAAATAATAAATAATGTTGTTTTTCCTTACTCATGACTTCATAAAGTGAATATTATGGTTGTTGGTCTTATTCAAGTGTATTTTTATTACCTTGACATGTTATCCTTCTTAGTGCTTTATGTACTTTTAAAGCTCTCTTTTATAGGTCAACAAGAAGTGTCTAATGTGGATTGTAGGTATACTAAGTAGATTATTCATTAGTGTTTCTAGAAGACCTATTGTCAAATTCCTCCTAGCCTAAGGTCTCTTCAAGAGCCCATCCTTAAAACATTGATGTAGAAGAGGAGTGTTTAATGGATAAAGTGTGTGTGTGGGATTCTCTTTGGTTCCAAGTGCATTGTAAGTGGTACAAGTAGACCATCTATTTGGTGTATCACCTCCCCTAAATTAGATTTTTTTCAGTTATCTCTCTCCCTTTTCACCTCCCAAAGTTATTAGTAGGTTTAATCCTAAGTGGTACATTAAGGGAAATAACCCTAATCTAGAGACTCACCTCAAATTCAGGTAACCCATAGCCCTGAGGTGTTTCTATTGTGCCACTTGGATGAGGAGAACAAGGCATCTCCTCGGGGGTACAAATCCAAGTGACAAAAATACTATTATATATAAATCATTACTTGGATCCATTGAAATACCTTTCATAGTTGAAACCAAAACATGTTTAGTTGTATTTCATGTATATCCTAATTTGGCCCAATATAACACATCTATTCAGGAAGATCATGGATAAAATCAATGGGTGAACAATGAGTGAATATAATAACCATGTCACATTTGAACATGAAAGTGAAATGATTTTAGTTTTAAGAGTAGATGGAAATTATTTAAATATGTAACAATAAATAGAAATTATATCTTCAGCTAGTATATAAAGAAATAATAGTAATAGAATAAAAATAAAAGAAGATGATCAAGTACATATTACAAAAAAGACATTAGACATTTCAATACCATAGTTTGGATAATTTGGTTTTACATACCCAGATAGAAATGAAATGAAGAGTGGCATTCTACAATTTCAAAATCAAGATGATGATGATTTTAATACTATAGAGTGGTATGATATTGACTATGCACAATTTGAATATTAAAATGATACAAAACCTACATATTGGAATGATAATTTTACTTTTAAAGAGGTCTCCCTTATTTTATTTTATATAATATTTATTTATGGTAAGGATCTCATGGGATTCATTAGTTAGTATCCTTATACTTATGTTTAGTTCATTTACATCCATTAATTTGTATACCAAATATTTAGTACTTATTCATATATAGTCTCATATCATATATGATTATCAAGTGTACATGAGTGGATTTAAAGCACACATGTTTCCACTCTAAAAAGTAATTTTAGGTAATTTCACTATCTTATACTTAGAAAATTTAACTAGATAAAAGCACCATATTCAGATAAGAGCATCATACATTATTGTCTTCTTCTATCAATGTTGTGCCAATGAAAACAAATTATTAGTTATAATACTAAAAATAGACATGTCCCTATTATATCTTGTCTATACATGAACAAGGTCACTTGGGGCATATTATACACATATTTTATCTTTATTTGGTTATCCCTTATTGTTCACGTCTTAGTTATTTACATTACATAAAATATGTTGATATTTTTCATGTACCTAAACATTGATATCTCAATATTTACCTAAGTTAATAAATATGCTATTGTTAAAAAGTATTCATGTTTATTTAATACATGTGTTCATGCATGTTTTTCATGATTTCTTTCCTTATTCATGTCTTCTGTGTATTCTTTGTTTGTCTTATGGACATTTTAACATGTCATTATGTGTGTGCCTCTAAGCCTTCATTGTATGTTTTTATGTGTGTGTGTGTGTAATTTTATCAGGTCCCTTATATGTAGCCCATTATATTTCTATTATGTGTTTTATGTGTCTTATGTGTGTACATCATGCATATGACACTTATTTTCTCAACTTTATTAGTTTTCAATGCCATGATGGACATCATACATATTACTAGCCCTTAGATTCCCTGATCAATATCATGCATCTCTTCCCAAGTTTCTCTATTTAGATTTATATAGTTAGAATACATAATTATGTTATTTATTGATAACATTTATCTAATCAATGTCACTATGTATTCTTTTTTCACATTAATATTACATTACAAATATTTCCTTAGTTTTCATAGGATGATTCCATGCTTATCCATGTTATCATTGATACTAGTACTTTCATAACATTTATCATTTTTTTTAAAGTTAAATTATTGATCAAACTTCTTAAATCACCTCAAAAGAGGGAGAATACATAGTGGCTTATATTAGATACTAATCCACTATAGTTAAGTATATAGAGATAATTCACTAGATATTACATACTTGGCCAAGCTTCATACTCATAAATGACCTATATTTTTTTGGATAGTGGTGCTCTATTTAAACAAGATCATAGCCTCTTCAACTCCAAAATCATGAAATTTTATCTTATTAGGTATAAATTAGTCACTTTCAAAAATTATTAGAACCCCAGGTAGTATAGGATAACTAGAAACAAATATACAAAGTCAATAATAAAAAACACTTAGATTTATCTTATATTTTATTAGTTATTGGAGTTCATGTGTGGCATGTGTTCTAGGTTAACACATAGGTTGTTACTCTTAATTTTAGTTGTTATTACTCAATATTAGAATCCATATAAAACAAATATCAAATTGGGGGCATGTGTATGGCATATGATTATATCCTTGCTAATGTTTGCACTAATTTTATACATGGAATTAAAATCCATGTCATTATCTATGATGTATACACTAGGATAATGTAATATTATATATTTTCACAATTTTTGTTAGTTTTTCACTATAAAAAAGCCTTAATTCATCTAGAATGGTTAGTTCATTTCTTTGCACTAGTTCTTACACCAGAAGAATCTAAAAGAAATTATATAGGGATTTTAAAAACTATTTCATCAATTTGGGTATGCATTGATGGAGTTAAGCACATATTGAGTTATAAATCAAACACACCTTTCAATGAGGATTTGTGTATGTATAGTCAAATCCAATATATTCAATGAAGATGAAATATCGAAGAGTCTTACCCTCTACAATCACCATTTTTTGCAATAGAAAAAAATAATAGTTCAATTACCTAATCAAGTGTATTCATTACTTATTATTATAAATTTAAGTTTTATTTTTTTGTATTTTAATTTAAAATTTTCATTTTAAGTATAGACTAATTTATACTTGTTTCATTGTGGGTTTCCATGAAGCATCCTTCAACATTGTAACCTATATTAATGTCTGCATTTCATAGGTAAGTTCATGTATACACTTTTTATTTTACTCTATTAATTTCACTTTGATGCAATACTAGAATAAGAGAGGGGGGTATATAGACACATAAATTGTCATGTAAACTAAAATAAAGCACTTGTGATAACCTATTTTACACACTTATCTCATGCCCTATTCCAAGGCCTTTTGACCATTTTATGCCGATTTTCACATGGATCAACCATTCCTCTAATCAAATCAATGATCCAAAAATGTATCTATTAGTCATGAAAAATAATTTGTGCTCATTCACATAATTTTCCTTATTCCTAAGTGACTGTTTTGTCCTCTTAAGATAATAACACCCTAATTGGACAATATCACTCCCTAATAGTGTCCATTTTTACTACTCTTGTTATTAAATAACAAATAAATTATCAAACTTAAATCCATGTAATGGGTAATCTAATAATTTAATCAATAACCATATTAATTAATTCCCTATTGATCACTATAAGCACACATTTAAATGCATATTTCATATAAGGGGGATTCTACATTGAAAATCATTTGAATTAGAATTGCACATTAAAAGAAACACCCATTTTTCTCCCAATTATGATTACATAAAACCATAGTATCCTTGATTTAATAAACATAAAATGTCACAAGTCATAGTTTAAGAACTTAATCACATGAGGATCACACCAACATTTATAACTTTTCACTAGTGTTTCATACACACAACCATGACATGGGAAAACTACATGCATTTTGATCCCTTTTTAGAGTATTCATATGTAGTAAAACCTCAAAATAAGGGGTTTTAAGTTTTAAAAAAAAACATCAAGTTCTAACATATTTATACCATGTTACTATTTTTTCTTAGTTTATTGAGAAAATGGTTCCAAATGAAGGAGATGATATGCAGTGGTTTTTACAAAGGATCACATACTCCTACACATTTAATGGAACACAGGCAAAGGCAAAGCTATCATAAAAAAATATGAGCTTCATAACCTAAAATACAATAGCTATCCATAAGTAAAACAACATAGTAATATCCTATCCAGTTATAGTGCTTATGTCTAAAGAGTTTTTAAAACCCTATGTCAAGTCTACACTCACTCAACACATCCTACAAGTAAATATCAATTCCTAATATAGTTATACATGCCAATTTTCCTACTATGTTTTTGTCTCCTTGGTACTTTACTTATTTAATATGTTTATAAATCTAGTAAATACTAAATAATTCTGTATCATTTATTGCATACTTATAATATCCTAATTTTACTCAAAAATTTTATCTTATCTAAGGAATTAGTTCATTTATTTTCCAAAATTTGATCATTTTTTTTCATGATGTTTGGATTTATAAATAAGGTAATCCATGTTAATTTAAACTATTTTATGTATGAAGTCATGAAATATATAAGTCATCATGCATTGATATGTTTTTCTAGAGTTTTTAAGCCCAAATATTATCTTCACATAATAATAAGTTCCTCATTCATTAGTAAATTTGTTTTTATGTTGATGTTTAGGAGTGATGTGAATCTAATTACATACTGATAAACAATCCATGAGGGTTAAAATATCATATCAAACTATATAATCAATTATAAAATCAATGGATGGTAAAAAAAGTTTTTTTTAAGGACATGCTAGGATAATGTTATGAAATTTAATAGTATATAAATGACCAAAGTGACTGGTTTTATGAATGGGAAAAATGTTGGATACCCATTTAGAGTATTTGTAGGATCAATTAACTTAATGTCTAACATATTAATAATTTCTTTGTGACATAATATGTAAATCTTGGGATGTAAGTTTGATTGATTTTGTCACATGGATTTTGCATCTAGATATGCCACTATGTTAGGGAATATTGTGCTAGGGTCAATTTTGGGCATGTATTTGAATTAACAAGACATTTATTCATGATATTTATCTAAAAATATGATATATGTATCTTTTTATTTAGGACAAACTTCCTTGAAGATAGGAACTTGTTAAGGATTGGTATTTATACCAAAGTTAATCATTTTGGTTTCTTTGATAATCATCAAATTTTTATCTTGAAAATGATACAAAGCTCATAAAAGTTTAGATATAAGATCTTAATTTGGATCAACACTAGAAATGAAATTATTGAACTGAGGATCCTTTTTATCAAAATGGCCAAATTTGTAATGTTGGAAAGGAAGTTGAGGTTGTCTAGTATGGATTAATTACAAGATAATGTTTTCATTAGTAAGTGTAGGTACATATCCATAATATTCAACATATACTTCAAGTAAATATAATTAAATTTGATGTCAAACTCAAAATGTATTTATCTTAAAATGGTGTATTTTGTATCTACATTAATATAAGGGTATAAAGTATAAGGAAAATATTTTTAATGTAAAACATCAACTTGGATAATACAATATCATACAAAAGGATTAGGTTGAATTATATTGATATATGTGGTTTGGAAGGAATAGAGATATATTTTACCATAAGCCACACTGATACAATTGTATATAAGTAATGATGATAAATAAATTATATCAACACCAAGTAATGAGTATCAATATAATACAATTAGAACTATATTGAATTTTATGAATGGAATCAGGGTAGATAATGACATCATATTTGGTAAAAGTAATAATTTTTAAACAACCCATGGAGTATTTACCAATGCTAGGTTGGTAAGAGGGAGGGACATAACCTTGAGGTTCTGGTTCTTTATCACTAGAATCAAAATATATGTAAACCAAATGAACATTATGGTTAAAATCATTCATTTCAATAAGAGTCTTTTGATAATGTATTACAACTAAGAATCATGATTTATCTTGGGCCATGACATAATCATCATCATGGGATGGATAAATGTTACATGCATGAGAAGTTGGCTAAGCAATTTTATTAGAAGTATCTCTGGTTAAGATACCCATATTAATGAAAGTATTAAGGAAAATTAGTAGAGGTTATTTTTAAAATTTGGATACCCAAAAATCATTGCATGAAGTCATCTTCTGTGTAAGAGGATTCATTATCATTACATGGGCAAAGACTTTTAGTATCATCATCAATCAAAGGAATGGTGAAATATCATTTCTGGAGAGAAGAAGAAATATATTATTTTATGTGAGGAGGTAACTTAGTGGTATTGAAAAATATTTACATCTCATGAAGATCATTAATTGGATTTACTTAACTAGAAAATTGACAAAATATTCTAGTTGTGTAATGGAATCTCTATGAAGTTGATTGTACCATTCTAGTGCATCTCACATAAATGTTTTGACTAGGAGTTTGGTATTATCAAATGTATTAACTTGAACCAAATAATTATAGAGATATCTAAAGGTTTTTATAGATAGATAAATTACATTTTGTGTTGAAATGCACCTAAAATCTATTAATAATTCTTATTAAAATAATTTATCACATCTCCCTCCAAATTCAAACAATTGAATAAATCAAATTAATCAATTATGCACTCCTTAAATCCTTATTTTTAATAAAATATGGACTTTACACCTCATCCAACATCTTTCCACCTTATTCTCCCTCACATGATGACTCATACCAACTAGACCCACAACTTTATTAACCTCTTAAGAGACATTCTATGAGTTTTCAAGAATTTTGACTCATTCATATTGACTTAGCTAACCAATCCCATAATTATGTCAAACATTTTAAATGATCTTCATCCTAGTGGGTGAGGACTCAAAAGCCACTATTTATTATTTGGATCATTTAATAAATCAGAATAATCCTCCACCATTAGATCTTCCTTCAAAAAACCATAAATAAGCTTGAAATAGTAATTTTATTTCATAAACAAGTGATATTCAATTTACAAATGAATCAAAGTAAATCAAAGCAAATAAAAGCATCCAAAACTCCTTTTACACCAAAACACTACCTATTCTCATTTACATTGGAAGAGTGAACAAACACATTTTTGAAGAGAAAATCAAGTTTACATAACAATGGAGTAAAGTTACATATTTGAGATATAAGTTTTTGTTTATTATTTTATTTATTTTTTTAATCTATTCTAGGTCAAATTTAGCTCATATTAAGATTGCATATTTAGTCAATTTCTTAGAATTTCTATATTTAGCTCACATAGTTTGAATAAAGTGAGTAGGATCTTTATTTCCATCATGTATGATAGTTAGATAAATGTTTCCAATGTCTATTTATAGAATGAATGGAGTTAAAGGCTCATTTTGAATATGTTGAAGCATTTTTATATGCATATGAGGTTGAGGGATAATATTTAAATTAACATATTTAAGTAGAGGATGGTTAAAATTATGATTTGGTTGAGACATGATGACTTTAGGAGGATTATTAGCCATTTGAAAAAAGTGATTTTACATTTAGAGCATTTGAGAGCTACCATTACCTTTCATAAGGTTCATATGTTAGACCATTTATACAAGGAATTGTGTCATATCTAGAGGTTGATTTTGATTAGAGGTAGTATGATCAAGATTTCCTACATTATTTATGGGAAGAGGATTCTAAACATTGGTTTTGGTTTCCCCAAATGTCATAGATGATGAAGGAATATTATTACAACCACCAATTTTGTTTAAGTTTAAATGGTGTTATCATAAATATTATTGATAAGATGGGATGTATTAGCTAGATCTTTAGTCCAATTTATTTCAATGATGTTATATTAAGAAAAAAAATACACCATGAGAATTTGTCTTTAATGGTGGACAATACAAGAAGAAAGAAATAACCCATGTAGAATCTAAATGGGTTGAGTTTGTAAAGAAAGATATTAAGAGATGACATGATGGTGATAAATAGTCCATAATATTTATAACAATAATTAGTTGATTACCTAGAAAAAAGGTACCTTGTAGGCTGATGTAGTTACTCTCTAGATTTGAGAAAAGTGATTGTACCAGATAGGTCGATGTAGTAGGATATAAACTAGGTAAAAATTATAATGTATTAGGATGGTTAATATAATTTGGAAGGAAAAAGAAGTTTTTTATGAAGTGGTTGAATATAGTTGGATATATGATGCTAAAAATAAATTTTGTATTGAGATGGTATATGTAGTTAGAGAGAAAAACACATAGGAGTGTATCAGACTGGCTAATGCACTTTTCACACATAGATAACTATATCAGGTTAGTCAATGAAGTTATGACACACAACACTTCATTATATCATGTTGACCAATATATTTTACTATATAGTAATATATTAATAAGCAAATTAAATCTAACTAATTTTTATAAAAAAAAAACATAATGGAAATATACTAAAAGGATTTGATTGATTTGGTAGGCTCTCAAATATACTTTCTTGTTCATAGGCTAGTGTTATCCAAATGTTTTAGAGAATTGACTATATAGGATAAACCATGATTATAATGAACTATCACATCTCCAAGGGTATGGTGAGAGTAAAGTCCATAGGTGATATTCTTCTTTTGAGTGCACCAAAAGATAAAATAAATGACTAATTTCCTAAAGTTCAATAAAAGGGGAATCATAAGAATATTTTATATACCATGAGGTACATGGAAATTAAATTACATGTTTAATGTTTAAAATGACCTATGTATTATGTAAATACCTATAAAACCATGGTGTTAGTAAAATAGACAAATGTTTGCCATATAATGATAATATCTAAGCATTTATATAAGTGTTTGAACATAGTTTCTAGGAGAGACCAAACAAAGATAAATTAAAGTTCAAAAATCAATGCCAAAACCCAATTTTCAATGAATTTACTTGAACAAGTATATAATGGGATTATGTTGGTTAATACAAGTAGAAATAAATATGATAAAATGAAACACACAAAACTATATTATGCTAGATTATATAGTTGTAAACAGAACAAAATTATGTTAGGTTGGTTAGTACAGCCTATGACAAAATATAACATAATAAAAAAGGAAATACCATTCAGAGATATGGAGAAAATTGTATCAATCTAGCTAATGTAGTTATATAAAGGAAATAAACTATATCAAGTTGGTATATATAGTTGGCTAAAGGAAATAAATTGTATCTAGTTAATCGATACAACTAACTGAAGGTAGAAATGATGAAATAATATTCACATTATTTTCACTAAGATGTCAACATGTTATGAGATTAACCTTTAGTTATCCCATCTCAATAGAATTTTACTCCAATATGGTCAATCAAATAGATCTTATTGTACTTATTTTGTTAATTTAATGACCAATTAAATCCACATATCTAGTAGATGGTTTTCTATGTCATAAATTTTATGAGGAAAGGGTTATAAATCCTAATCATATGACATAGGTACATAAATCTCACTAAACTTCTATGACCATAAATGTGCAAGTAAGTAATGAATGTAAATATGTAATTAAAATAATATAAATAAAGATAAGGGTGAAATGATCACAAAATTTAAGATTTCATGGTAAAACAAATGGGGGTGTATCCAACCTAAAATGGAATATGGAAAATTTAATAAATCCTATATAATCACCTTCTTATTTGGTATGGAGAGAGCCTAAACAAATATAGACACAAATTTGTTTACTAATAAAAAAGAAACATCTATCTACAATGTAAATAAAGGTAAGTGTATAGGGTTATAATACTTACCTTGGGGTGGATGCGTTAATCATCAATCAACCCCTTAGATTAAGTGGATATTTATAAAGGATGTTGTGGGTTAAAGACTTAGATTTTTTGGATAAAGACCTAATATATCCTCAGTTAGGAACACCCAATGACTCATATTGAACTTTAAAGACTACCAAAAGATAAGATTATTTAAGATAATGTTCTGCATAATAAACTCCTTCAAATGTGACTTAGGGCATAAGTGTGAGTTAATGAAAATTTATTAGAGTGTATATGATATGAATGAAATATTACCCCTATATATATGGATATAATACTCAAAACAAACATTTAAATCTAAGCTAATGGTAGTGGCTAGATGAATATAGTCAAAATATGTTGGATTACAAAAGAATGGTATTTGTTAGGCTTATATAGTACAAATGTCATAATATAGTATCTTAAATACATCATTATGGCTGATATAGTACATGAAATGAAGAAACACTAAAAATATGATATCAATAAATTTGATGCCATATGATAGAGTGAAACTTACACAATTAAATGAGGATAATATGGAAGGAGGTAAATGTAAAGAGATTATAATGAATCTATATTGATAGTAGAAATGATGTATTCATGATATAATAGTAAAATCTCTTGGAAATCACCACAATCCTTGTCCACCACATTCCCAATGCACACTTTAAGGCATGAACTAAGGAAGATAAATGATTGAAAATTTATTTTAAGATAAAGAACATGTAAATGATAAAGTGAAAAATATAATGTGTATACATAATTAATATTTGAAAATGAAAAGTATTACTAAAATTTTCATGAAAATATTAAAACAAATTCTAGAAATATAATAAACACATTCCATTCAAATTAAATTTGAATTCAACTATGACACATACCTTGATTCCAAGATTAAAATACTTCATGAGCATCCCATAAATATTCATAAGTATGAACAAATATAAAATGTGATAAATTACATGAAATGGATGAATGATCACAATTACCTTAATTTCTAAAACCAAGTAACTAAAAGGGAAACTAAATTGATAAAAATAAAAATTAATCTAATATAATCTAAAGAAATCATTTACAAGAATATTGTGAGGGTGGGTTTGGAAAGTTTGTGTATAGTTTATCCAATTATTTGGTAAAATAAAGACTCTTCTAGTTAAAAATCTAAAACATGTAATAATATATTTGTATTCCTTCAAAAAAAAATTAGATTCCTTCCTTTAAACCCAAAAAAACTTACATGCATGTGTTTAAAAACATAATCATTTTCTTTAATTCCAAAATTAGAATAAACATTGGTATAGGAAACATTTACCTAAAAGTATTTCCAAGAATAAACATGATATTTATTTACCTAAAGATAGGTTATTATGATGTTTAGAATAAGAGGTGCAATAGATACGTAGTCATTGAGATTTGGATCATCTGAGAAAGAAATCTTCTTTCACTTTTTATTACATGTGTCAACTATTATCTTCTATATTTAAAACATTTTTACATTCATCATATTATAAAATTTAATATTCATTTTCAATCATATCATGCTTCATAAAATTATAAGCCTCATCATCAACTTGCTCATGACAAAAAGCTTTTTTTGGAGCACTAACATGAGCTTGAACTTTTTGATTTATTTGATCATTCGGCATAACTCTTTGAAAAGATAAATGGCCCTTCTATTAGCCTTTATTTGGGCATGATAATTTATTGTCCACCTGAATAGATTCTAAAAATCCAAAACCAAATTATTTGTTTCAAATGTTCTTAAAAATATGGAGGTTAATAAATCTAAATATGCAAATACATATATAAAACCATTGTCTTAGATGGTTTATGGCTAATTGGGTTTTTTTAACATTTATTTTTAAATAAAAAAATAAAATACATAATTAACTCATGAGTTTCTCTTTTAATCATAATAAATTATTTTAACAAAACATGAGCATTAATATTTTTACCAAACTAAAACAAAAATTAAATTTTAAATTTCTGCCAATTTGTAATAGAATTAGGTACCAAGCCTAAGAAATAATCATAAAATTCTTCTTCTAAAGTTGAAGGAAATAATATACAAGTTACATACTCAAAATTTACATTCAATACTTTCATAGGAGATTCATAAGTAACATGATGTTATTAAGGATTTATTTTGCTATTGTTTTGAAAACTAGGAAGGAAATCAAATAGATCATTTGGAAAATCATTTTGAATACCCTTAATTCATATAGATGTCAACAAGACAAGAAATATATTAATTCTTAATAATCATAATTTTATATTTTTTTGTATTTTTTATATTTTAACACAAAATTAAAACAAATCCAACGATTGGATGGAAATTAAAATCATAAAAATTTAACCTTCCTTTTATCACTAGCTAACCTATTGATGTAGGTTTATGGCACACTCCAATATGATGATATGATAAATTCATGTTTTTTCAAGATTAGTGATCACACCCTCCAATGAATGAGATTTGGGTATCCAATTTTTAAATAAACTAATGGTTCAATAATGGATGAAACTATGTGGATTATGAAAACCTTTATAAACTTTAGGACTTTAATGAGGTTAATATATTACATGATTAATTGAATATTTCTAAACCTCAAAAAATATTAATAATATATGAAAATATATTAACGTGGCATGAATTTGATTGGAAAATAAAAATGAGAAAATAATGTAGCACATGAAATAAATGTATCCTATGTAAGTAAAAAAAAATACCCTTGAAGTAAATTAATTTAAAGAGACTGAGCACACAATTTATAGTAATACCTACCCTATTCTAAAAATAACTCAAACTAAGATAAACATATCAAAGAGTCTTAGGATATTGTAATCATGCTTCTCATGACCCTACTACTCCCTATCATTACACATTAGCTCATGTGTAGACTAGCAGCCCTAATTATCCCTCTTCAAAACATTTTCCACTTGCATGTACCATTTCATGTAATATATCTATCCCCCAGATATCCTTAACACCTTACTAACCTTTTCACTTATTGATAGGCCTTTTATATGCCTCTCAAGGTCCTTCCAGAAGCCTGTTGACCACTGATGATGGGATTTTTACCCAAGACATGGTTTATGGGGGAAACTTGTGGCCTAGGCTACATGTTTCCTTCTTAAAATATGTGTCCTAAGTTATACCTAAGGTAAAACATGAGAAAAATGGCCTTATTTGGTCCCAACGGCTAAAAATGGGTAGTTTTAAGCTTTTGGTAGATTAGCGGTGCCATGTATGATGGATTATCACTCATTCTTCCCTTGCTCTCATATTTTATCTAATCTCTTATCTTGATCATTAATTTCTAAGCTCTTGTGCCTTATTGAATCTCACTTGGTTCATTCTTGGCATACTTTTTCTTTCATTATGATAGGAGATGCCCTATTACTCTATAACTTATTTTGGTGGCTCACCTTGCTCTCCACAATGCTTCTAAGGCTTGTTACTTGCTCCTAGCTCCTTCAATATCTATTTAACTTATTCATATGCTCTATTAATTGACTTTCTTAAATTTTTTAGCTTCTCATTCACCTCTTCCATTAATATTGGCTCTTGGTTTGGGATCAACCCACATACAACTTGGTCTTCCACATTCATTGCTTCCTAGCTTGGATTCCTAGTTAATAAAATGTATACACAATCCTTTTGTGCTTGATATAAGGGAATTTTTATATGAAAAGTGAAATACCCATTTGTTTTCATTAGTGTATTAACTAGGTTTTCATTGTTTTACTAATTTAATTTGTTTATAACATTATCTAGGGTTATTTCTAAAGATTTTACATTTCTATGTAGTTAAACCATATTTCAATGATTTAAAATGTCTTCCATCACATGATATGATTTATTATGAAACATATCTCATTACATATTAGAATCTTAGTTGCTCAAAACATTATATACATTTGAATAAACAATATCCTCTTTATTAAAATAGAAAGTTGCACTATTAGGAAATAATAGTGTTAAAATTAAGAATTAACTTAGTATTAGATTAGGAATTATAGTGCACCCTTGCTTGATAAATTATTTGATTCTTGAAACAAATTTCATTTATCTTGAAATTTCCTCTCTATTAAGTTTATGCATCATTTGATAGTTCTATCAACTTAGCATATTTTTTTCCATTATTTGTATGGAAGTAGATTTCTTATTTCAGCTATTCCCTTTACTATGGTTATAACCATTAGAGATACCTACATCCTTTGTGCACTTGATCATGTTATCCCTAACCTAGCTTAATATGCGTTGTATATCTTGGTGTAAATTGACAAATCAAATAGACTCTATATATCACTACTATCCCATAGTGTCCTTGAACCTCTTAGCCTTCTAGGTTTTTGCTTCAGTAACCTATGTGCCCCCTGTGAAACCCTAGTCATTCCATTCATAGTTTTAGAATGAAATTTTGGCATGCTTTATGGGACCTAACATGTGGTCTCATGATAGTTCTAGCCCATTTATAAATCTCTTATATAACTCCCCTTAATTATCTATTAGGATTTTCTTTTAGTTGTGTTTTAGATCTTGCCTTCGTTATTTTATCCTACTTCAGTTTTGTGTCCTTCTCCCTTCTGGTTCACTATCCATTTTCCTTTTCCATTATTTCTCATGTTTCTTTTAATTCATTTCATCCATGGCCATCCTCCCACCATTAGGATGCCAATCTTATCAGATTTAAGGACTTATCCCTAAGCTCACTAATGAGTAGGCTAAGGCTATAATTGAATGCCATATATATTGTAGGATCTAAGAGTTTCCTTCAACCTAACATAATGAACTTGGCTGTCTCATGTTTCACAAGAAAAAATATTTGTATATTTATAATTGATAGATTATATCTCCTTTCTACCAGTATAAGCTCCATTTATCTAAGGATCATTCCCATTAGCTTCATACTATATTTCATTCACCTATTCAAGGTGATGATGACACCCTTTCACAATTGACACCTGATGAGCTATGCATGATCAATTATGATTACTATAGATGGATTCAGGTAAATTAAGTGTACCCTTATCCTCTTAGAAATAGATAGTGTGTTTCTTATAGAGATAGAGATCACACCCACTCCATTTTAAGTTCCTCAACTAATTCTTGTGTGATTTCCTTACCCCTTTCTTGATAGAAGACTCTAAAAAAAGAACCCCCTCATTTCCATGATATGAGGCACATGCATTTTGACTCAATGAGGCATCCATATCATATGTAATCCTCCAATCCTCTTAGACCATATTTTATATTCTCATATGAGCATGATAAATTTGATTACCATTTGCAAACTAGAGATCTGTGGGATGGTTATCCTGAACATCAGCACCCTCATGTAGACCCTCATATTATGACAAATGGCCAACATCATGGAGGCCTAGGTCACCATGACCATTTTCATGGGTGTACCATATTGTGTCACCATCTATATAGGGGATGGTACCTTGCCTATGGTTTTTCCCCACCCCATGATAGGGATAATTTACATCATGAGCATATACCATACAAAGAACCACCTTAGCATCATCCATTTCATGAATACAGTTATGATGAGTCATATTGTCATACACAACATCATAAACTCTATGAACTTCCTAAAGAAACTAGTCACCAACACATTATCAAATATGCTTATGAGGATATTTATAAGAATTATTTACCCCCTTGGGTGCATGTTACTCCCTTCATACTTCTAACTCTAAACTACCTATGTTCAATGGGACTCAAGATGTTAGTCCCATGGAGAATATCATGACATTTTTTATTGCATTTATGGATTTCAAAGAGGATGAACGTGTGGTGTTGAAGCTCTTAATACATTATATATTACTTAAATCTCTCATTTGGTTCCAAAATATGCCTCCATAGTATCTTTCTAGCTTACATTTAATTTAAGATGACTTCCTCCAGTATTTTAATATCTCTAGACCATTAAACCTCAACATCTAATCACACACCTCCACGGTATAGTCTAATTGTGAGTCAATATTTTAATTTATACGTAGGTTGAATTTAGTCATCCATACATGCAAGACAAAGTTATTAGATGATCAAATTTATGATCTGTTCACATGAGCATTGAGGTAGGAGGTTCACCTTAAGGCCCTCAAGTGTGAACACACATCATATGATGAAGATGTTAAGGAGTTTCTTAAGATTGAAGTATTTGAGGTGCATGTGGGATTTCACCCTATACTGACCCAAAAGTCATCTTCTTCATGTAATCTTAATCACAATGTGACTAGTAATGGTGTCATTGATTATCCTCTTGAATATAGAGAGAATAATAATAGACACAAGGTTGATGTTATAAGGAAGAGGATAAATAAAAGGGACCCCAAAATGAGCATCATGAAACCATGGATGGTTTTCCCTTATGACACCACTAAGTTTTATAACTTCCATTAGATGAAGGGGCATGATGACAAAAACTCTACCACCCAAAAGTCTAATGTTCAAGCTTTGCCTTATCCTCATATTTATCCACTTATGGAACCCAACTAAAAATTGAATGTGTTTAAGAAACCTTTCCCTAAACATTATAATGAAAAGAAGAAGAAGAAATCCAAGGCTAAGGCCCATCATTCCTCATTTTCCTCTTTTATCTCTTCTAATTCCTCTTCCCATGCTCACCCAAAAGTGAATTCCAAGTGATACAGTAGTAAAGTATTTATTTCTATCAACATAGCCTCTAATGGGTATGAATACTTTGGAAACATACACTTAGGTTAGGCCACTAATCCTATTAGAGATGTTAGTGGTGTAGGGCCTCCTACCTATCCCAAAGAATTAGGGAACCCCAAAGTCATATTTGAAATTAAATGTAACATCCCTCCCCATGCTATATAGTGTCTATACTCCATAATAGAGGAGTTACAGGGCCTATTAATTGGGATCTCCATTTGGGACCTTCTTCACCTTTGTCCTAAGTAATTGGGTCTCATCTTTGATGATTGTGGTATCTCTAAAGAGGGTCTATTTCAAGATGATGTCAAGGTTTTATTCAACTCTAACATTATTGACCACCCTCATCCTCCCACATTATATTTCAACCCTACCTCATTTCTAGATCCATTAGTTCTTTCAAAGAGGGATAGGTTCCCACTTTAAATTAAGACCTTTTTCAAATATTTTTATTTCAAGAGATGCATAACTAATGAAGGAGTTGCATTGAAATACATGACCTTACATGTGTTTAATGAGCTTGGGATTAATCAGAAGAAGCTTTATGATTATTACCATAACTATCTTCATTTTAAAAACAACATAGTTACACTAGTAGGAAACATGAATATCTGAGTCAAGTTCGGTCCCAAGATAGTCAAGATCAAGTTTTGTGTGTTATAATTAGATATCTTATACAACATGATCCTTAACCATCCCAAGACCATCACCATATAATCCATCACATTAGCCACATTTTACATAGTCTAGTTCATACATGAAGGTGAGGTTCATACCATGAGGGTTGACCTAGATCCTTAGGCATTGATTTATATAAATAGGAAACCCTCAAGTGAGGCTTTTGTTATATCATCTCAGGTCCTTGTGGACTCCTACATGCCCCACACTTCTAAGTCTCACTTTATCAAGGGTGAACATTATGATCTAGATAAGTATCTATTAGTATTCAATCCTTCAGAGTTTAGAACACATCATCCAACTCCATCTCTATCTATATGATGATATGATGGCTCTTCCATTCTTAAATAACTCTTTTAGGACATCTCCTCAAACATTGAGCTTCCCCTATCATCATGCTTCTCCCATCAGAGTATCATCTCTCTAAATGCATCCCCCATGGAGGCTAATAAAATGGTTGAGTCTGATCTTGAGTTTTATTTCATTCATGTTATGGAACACAACCTATTCAATGAGAGAAAGTAATATGTCAATCTCATAAAAGTTTTTTGTAAGTATCTCCATCCTCTCGACTGATTAGTTTTTGAGGTTTCACTCTCTAATGGCAAAACCCTTGAAATACCCATAATGCATGTCATGATGGTTGATCCTAATGATTTAGGCCAATATTTCCCTCCCATTCTTGATTTTTTATGATAATTTAATGATATGGATGTTAAAGGATTTGTATATGTCAACCTTGGTATCTATGTAAGGCCAAAGATTTCTAAGATCAGTGCTAGAATTGTTGAGGAGGAAAGGGATGTCTTGGTCACCTTTTATAAGAATTTTTGGATTTATTTTCTTAGGAATACATTTATATAGAGGGCATTTAACTTTAATTAATTTTCCATAACATCATTATGGATGATGGGTCCCATCTCATTTTCCAAGAATAATGACCAATGGTGGTCAAAAAATCCCAATTATTCAAGGTTGAAATTTAAAAGCTCATCCAAGTTGGTTTTATCACCATCATTGAATACCCATAATGGGTTACCAACATCATCCCTATTCTAATAAATAATGGATCCATCGACATCTAAATTGAATTTCAAGACCTCAATTTAGCTTGTCCAAAGGAAAATTTTCCCACTTCTTTGATTGACCAAATTATGGACTCCATATCTAGTTTTGAGATCATGTCCCCCATGGATAGATTCTTATGGTTAAATCAAATCTGAATTACAATCAAAGACCAAAATAAGATGACATTCCCTACCCCATGGGTTACCTTTTATTATGACATAAAGCCTTTTGTTTTAAAGAATGATGGGGCCGCATATCAGTGTGTAATGGCCCATGTTTTTCATGATCTCATATATAATATCATGGAATTCTTTGTTGATGACTTCCTTGATAAATCACATAAGTGGGATGAATATTTTCAAGACATTAAGGTCATATTCAAAAGTCTCAAGGAGTATCACATCAGTCTCAACCCCAAGAAGTGTATTTTTGACATCTCTACTAGAAAGTTTCTTGGATTCCTCATCTTACAGTGAGGCATCAAGGTGGATCTTGAGAATATCAAATTGATCCTATATATGCCTCCCCCATGCAATCTCATTAAATTAAAATCCTTTTTCAGTAAAATCAACTTTATTAGATGTTTCTTTTATGAATATGCACATAAATCCACACCCATCACATGTCTTTTATGCAAGAACACCCCATTTTTGAGAGCCCCTAATGTCTAGGTGGATTTTTAGGAATTGAAGTGCATGATTCACAAAAATCCCATCCTAATGACACCCATTAAGGGTCATTAGTTCATCTTGTACACATAAATCACTAATCTTTCTATTAGGGTAATACTATGTCAAAAGGATGATACCATTAAAGAGAGTTGTCTATTACATCTCTCACATGATAGTTAGCATTGAGGTCAACTACTCTACTATCAAGAGGAAATGCCTCTACCTTGTCTTTGCCACAAATTAATTGTGACACTACATGTTGGGTCAGATCACCAATGTGATTGTTAAATCTAATCCACTCCCCTATTTACTTGTCATGACACATCTTGATAGCTAAATTATGAGGTGGATCATGCTTCTTTAGGATTTTAACCTCCACATAATTAAGAAAAATTCAACCAAGGGTTTAGTTTTATCTAAATAACTTATTGAATACCTACTACCTAACCTTAGTGAGGAGTTGGTTGATGATTTCTTCTATGATGAGATGGTCTACTAGGTTGATCAGATTGAGGTCTCTAAGTGTGATTGGTATTGGGATATTTATCACTACCTTGAGACCGAGTCTTATCCCATCAATTCCCATTCATAGGAATGTTATTGGATCTATAAGCTCACCAATCACTATGTTATCATAGGTGGTGTCTTTTTCATGCAAGGTCTAGATGATGTGTTCATACCATGCCTAACCCTTGAAGACACATATCTTATGTTAAAAGACTCTAGTGGGAGTGTCTACAATGTCAACTTAGGAGGGAAATCCATTGATCAATGTATAATTATGATGGCTTACCATTGAGGATGCTATTAATGCCCCTATAAGCCTCTTGTATTCTATCTCAATCCTTTAGCCTTACTTAGTTTGGGATCTTAACTTTTTTAGTGAGTTCAAACTCACCTCTTATGATGGCCACCACTAGTTCATCACTACCACTAATTATTTTATAAAGTGGGTTGAGGCCATGCCCCTTACTAACATGTGTAGGAATACTATGGCCAAATTTCTATTAAACCAACTCATTTGTAGGATTAGGGTCCCCACTATGATAATGGATTATAATAGCCTAAGCTTCCAAAGACCCAAGATTCATGAGCTCATTTAATGTTTCATCTTAAATATATGTTTCTCCTCTACCCATTAACCCTAGGGATATAGGCATGTTAAGTCTTCAAACAAGACTTTGAAGAACATTCTTCTTCACACTATTGCCATATCCAAGTGTTACTAGAAACTCATGCTCTATATTGCCCTTTAGGCCTATTGAACTAGTTTTTGGATAGACATGGGGCTAACCCCATATGTGATCATATATGGGTCCAAGGCCATTATTCCTCTAGAGGTATTAATCCCTTCACTATGGTTTAAGCCATTTGTATCTCTATCTAATGAAGAAGAGTGGGTTTCTTGCCTCATCAAGATTGAGTAGTTAGATGAACATCACATTGATGCTCTTGAGTACAACCATGCTTACTAACATTTTCAACACCACCAATTCAAGAAATTAATGCATTTATGTCCATACTAGGTAGGTGAAATGGTTCTCATCTTTGATAAGGAGAATTAGAAAAAGGTCAAACTCAATCTTAAGTGGTTTGGACCCTTTGTGGTTACCACTTCATTGTAAAATGGGGCATGACATCCCTTAAATCTCAAAAGAGAGCCCCAATGACTCCTAATAAATGGGTTTTGCCTAAAGATGTTCCCTGTTTAAGACCCATGTGGCCCTCTTTGGAAACCCACCTATGGTGGTAAGGTAGATAATTCCACTCTGCTTGCACTACTAACCTCCATGCTATTTGTATATGTGTGTGCATGTGGGTTATATATTAGTAGTTCCTACTATCTAATAACATGTATTTATTAGTCTATCTCATATGAATCATACACATCACACATAAAATCATATACATATGTGATAATAATGAGAAATGCCTATATATATCACAAAAAATACATGTTTTATCTAGGTACATCAATTGGCTTTATCTAAGCTTGGGATTGTAGTCCAAAAAATTACCACACATGTGGATACATATATGATACATCCTACTCAACCTATGACTAGTCTCTATCCATGGTAGTGTTAATCTAGGTGGAGATCTTGATCTCCTCCTCTAAACTAGTTGATCCATGGTCTCCTCTAGGACAGCTAGTTGATCTACCCTCTCTCTAGGTGCCTCCACTCTTCTATTATAATCTCAAGATAGATCAACCTATATATAATCAATTTTAGCCTCCATTCAAGAAAAATATGACTCAACATGTTTTAATTTTACCTTGTGTTGCATCATGTTGCCTCATTCTATGCTAACTTTACTTTTAGCTATGATATCTAGTGTCATACTGTCTAGCTTGATTGATGATTATTAACCTACCTACTAGTAGTGATTATATGGATCTAAACCCATTGATAGCTATGGAACACTCTTAATGAGTGGTATTATTGTCACATCATATAATAGTTCCCTTAGTATTAGGTATACCTAGGACCTAGTTCAATTGGGTTAGTCTCTTGCACATGCGCACGTGTGCACACACACACACACACACACACACATAGAGAGAGAGAGAGAGACACACACACACAGATCACATATGCTAGTCATATTTTGTCTCTCGCTAAAGGAAGAGTAATAAATACAAGTTATATCTAAAAAATATAGTCTTATTACCTCATCATGATGATGGTCTCTTTGGACCTCTAGCCAATCATACTCCTCTTTACAGTGGTTTATTTCATGGTGGCTACCTCTCTCTAACACTGGTTACCTTTCTCTATCTTGGATTTATTCCTTACTAAGATCCAACATACTTAGTCTATGCCCATCTATCTCATTTCACTAGAGAATATTTCCCTAAATACTGATATGTTCCTTATGGAATTCAAAACTCCTCTTGACCCATGTGGATCTCCACTCTAGCATCCTTCAGCCACACCATTGATCTATATGGATCTTATATGTAGCTATCCAGTATATCCTAATATAAGGTGGTTCACATAGGCCCAATCCTATTTGTGAATTGTACAGCCTAGGAATCACCCTCCTCTAGTGTATGGTATGCCTCACCTCCCCATGGTAACCTCGATCAGGTCAATGGGAGTCTTTTCTAAGCCTAATATAGAATTAATCTAGGCTGTGTCAATCCCCTTGCCCCTATGTGATGGGTGTGATCTAGTTATTGGTATATTACTCCTAAGATGTACTAACCCTAGGCATACTTTTTTCCTCCCTTTTCTTTCTATATGACTCATGTCTATGATAGTGGTAGCTCGATTATGCTCTAGATGACATAGATGCTCCTAACCATGGTACCTATTATCACCATCCATAGTTATGGAACCCCTAGAGATCACTATATGATCTACACCCCATGACTATTACACTCTCAATGGGGTCTCACTCGATAGATCTCTATTGAGGCTATGTCTAACACTTATGGTATCTCTATCTCCCTCATTATAAGCTCTACCTCATAAAGATGATAGACATCCTTAATGCTTAGGATAGCCTATAGCTTAGGTCCCAACTAGAACACATGCCTCTCAGGCACCCATGTGGGCTAAAAATGCACTCATTAGATTCCTAGAGTAATGTAGTGATGGAACATACACTAGTATCCATAACCCTACACTATGTAGGTGATATTGGTCCTCTATAGGTAGAGATTTATCCTCCTTATCCAACCATGTTAGTAATCTCTCTCATTTTGTCACCTCATAGAATCTCTCTCTATGCTAGACTCTCACCTACCTATGATGACTCTTATTCCTCTAGTATAATGACTCCTTTGCATGTATATAAAACAAATAAATAGGCAAATGGATTAGTCATACTAGTATTAAAATGGATAAATCATGTTAAAAATAAACTATTTAACCTATTTATCTACTCAGCCCCCTCTTTGATCTCTTTCAACCTACTCCAGGCTCTCTTAGGCTCTGTAGAGCTAGTTGTAGGCCCGTTTTGGCCTAGGCCACAACTTTTTGGGAAAAGTCATAGCCTAGAATTAGGCCAAGACATAAACCCCATAGCATGGTAGTAATGTAGTATATGTGTTTGCCTATCCATAAGGTGGCTTGGGTTATGGCATTTTTAGAAGCCCTAGGGCTTTCAAAAACTCCTTCCCTAGGCCTCTATTTAGTCTCTTACTTGGCCCATAAAATTTCTATCCACCTTTCGATCATTTTTGCTAGTTGATCCACCTAATTCATCCACTGAATCATCCATATTTAGTCAAAATCCCCTTTGGGTCTCCTAAATCTTAAGACTAAAAACATTTTAGAAAGTTTTATTTAGAAGACTTACCTAGACCATCTTGTGCACTTGTGGTGTACTCCATGCATCCTCATATGCTCTTCTTTGGATTTGGTGTTTTGTTTTCTCTCCTCAGATTCTTGTAGAGTAAAAATTAGTGTGAAAGTGACTTATTTTTCACCCCTTTTTCTCTTTTTGGCTCTCTTTTTTGCTTTTTATGGGTACTTTTTTGGGTTTTTCCCCTCTATTGCATCCTAGAAAATAAAAAATTCATCTAAGAGGTTTCATCCCATTTTGATCACAATGATAACCTCAATTTAATTTGAGACCTCTTTGGGCCTACTTTTCCCCATTTTAGTCCCTAAGACCCCTTTTTGGTCCTCATTTACCTCTTAAGCTAGTGCTCCATCTCATGGGTACCTAGAGATATAACTTTCTTGTTATGATTCTTTTAGTTAGTCATTTCTCTAAAGCTCTATAGTCAATCCATTCTAATTCCCATTTCTCTCTTTCACTATGGTTATTGTAGGTGGTGTTAATTATTAATTACAATGGTTAAATACTTAATATGGTCTATATTGACAAGTATTCATCTTTTATGAATTACCTATGACCTTCTCTTATCACCTATTTATACATTTGATATTAGTTAATCACTTTAATTACATCTTGGTTTCATTGTCTAACTGCCTTGTGTATCTACCTTACCCCAACTTACCTTGAGATAATCATTATGTAGATGTTAGTCATACATATTCAAATCCCATTCTGGTATACCTCTTAGTGGTGATTCACATAGATGATGGTAGTTGGGGAAACCTAGGACCTGCCATTGTAGCTTGTGTCATTGATGATTTATGGGGACATGAGCTTGTTATAGCTAATTTCTTTCTTACTAGTGAGATTAATAACACTTCTAATTATCACATAATTATTGGTGCCTTGATTGATTCCCATGGGTTAATTGCATGTTATGTGCATTTTTTCTCAAACTCACTCTTAACCTTCCTTCAACTCACCAATTCTTGGTCCATACTTAGCTCTGAGTTGCTCCCCCTCTTTGAGGCAATGTTTAATTTTCTCTCCTTGAGGACATCTAGGTCACCCATATTCCTCATAAGGATAACACTAGGGATAATTCCATAGTGAATTCCATTCTAGTTTATATGATTTAATTTGATATCACTTATGTACCTTCTTTGTAAGAGGTAGAGTTAGATTTGGATTACACAACATCTACACTCTCACCCATTGATCACATTGTCAAATTCTTCCACTACCATCCTTATTTAGTAAGTGCAAGTAATTTTATATTTTATTATTTTAGTTCTTGATTTTCTTTGATTTTGAATGTTTTTTAAGCACTACACAACACTCTTAGTTCATTCGAACATGGATTACTTGTACCTTAGGGGAATATGTAATCATGCTTTACTTGACCCTACTCCTCCCTATGATTACACATTAACTCACATGTATATTAATACTATAGTTATAATACTTAGCTACATTTTTTGCTTGAATGGACCATTTTGCATCATTTATCTATTCCCCATACATCCCTAGCACCTTATAGCCCTTTTGTTTGCTTACAAGCCTTTTAGATGCCTCTTAGTGCCCTTTTAGAAGCCTATTGACCATTTGAGATGGGGTTTTGACCCAATATTTAGATTATAGGGAAAAAACTTGGCCTAGGCCACATGTTTACTTCAAAAAATACATAGCCTAGGTTGTAGCCTAGGTAGAATGCGATAAAAAGGGCCCTATTTGGTCCCAACAACTAGAAATGGCCAATTTTTACTTTTGGTAGATTACAGGTGCCCTATATAATGGATTATATGTCATTTTTCCATCCCTCTCCTATTTTATTTGATATATTCTCTTTATCATCACTCTCTAATCTCTTGTGCCATCTTGAATCTCACATGGTTAATTCTTGTCATACTTGAGTTTTTCTATGACAAAGGATGCCCTACTAATCTACACTTTATTTTGGTGGTTCACCTTACTCTCTATAGTGCTCTTGAGGATTGTTTATTTCTCATAGATCCATAGAGATCCATTTCACCTATTCTTGTGCTTTACATAATTTATTTTTCATAGTTTGTAGCTTCTCCTTCGCCTCCTCATTCACTATTGGCTCCTTGTTTGGACTCAACCCACATACATCTTGGTCTTCCTCCTTCATAGCTTCCTAGCTTAGATTCTTGGTTTTTAGAATGCTTTCAAAATATTTTTGAGATTGATATGAGGTAAATTATATATATATATATATATATATATATATATATATATATATATATATATTGAAATTTTAATTTGTTTGTAGTAATGTATTATCTAGGTTCTCATTATTTTATTAATTTCATTTCTTTAGAGCATTATATAGAGTAGTTTCTAAAAATTTTGCATTTGTATATAGTTAGAACATATTTCATTGCTTGAAAATGTAATAAATCACATAATATGATTTCTTATAAAAAATCTCTCATTTCATATTATAATTCTAGTTTTTCAAAGCATTTTATAATTTGCATAAACAATCTCCTCTTTGTTAAATTAGAAAGTTGCATTATTAGGAAAAAATAGTGTTGAAAATGAACAATTTGATTAATCTTAGATTAGGCATTACCTTGAAACCTTTATTTTATTTCCAAATGTATTTCATTTGGGTTGAAATTACCTCTCTCTTAATCTTATGCATCATTTGATAGTTCTCCAACTCAGCATTTTTGTTTCCATAATTTGTATGCAAGTAGATTTCTTGTTTCATCTACTCACTTTACTATGGTTATACCTATTATAGATAATTGCATCCTTTGAGAACTTGATCACACTAGAGATAATGTAGTTTATAAGTCTTTAGATACCTTGGTGCAAGCCAATAAAATAGAAATCCTCTATATATCAATATTATCCCATAGTGTTCCTAATCCTTTTAGCCTTCTAGGTGTTTTCTTAAGTACCCTATGTACCCCTTGCCAAAACCTAGTGGTTTTATTCATATTATTAGAGATACAAATATTATTTGTTAAAATATTATATAACATTGAGTTAAAATGATTTTGATATGTAATGAATTACTTTTATTCACACTTGATCACAAGTTATAATAAAATAAATATCTATGCACATAAAATAATTAGAATAGTTTTTGACTAAATCCAAAATTTCCAAACCATAAAACACATCAATATCAGAAATTACTTAGCTAAATTGAAATTTTTCATGCATTACACAAAATTTGAGATTGTTAAAAAATATAAAAACTTGTAAAATTTGTTACAAATTCAAAAGCTTGTATTGATGTTTCTAAAATATTCATCCTTTTTGAGAGGTGAAATACAAATCATAAATAGGGCATTGATGTAATTATCACAAAAATTGTAAATTATATGTAGTTAATAAAATACAAAAATTACACATTAGACTATTACATTTTCCATGGATTTATAGATTACTAGTCTTTGTTTAGTGCTTGGGTGGTAGTTGTAGCTACTGAAGTACTATAAATCATAGTTATAGCTGGTCACACATGTTCACTCATAAGGACTAGTAAAACTACTAAACACTTATTTTTGAATCTACATATATCCATAATTGGTGCTAAAAATAATAATAATTATTATATTAGCAATATATTATGATTATCAAGTGGAGTATGCAAGGGTTCTTTGGATACACTAGTGTTAACTCTCTAAACTGCACCTTTAAGAAGAGGTTATTCAAACATACCTCTAAGTTTGTGGTAACATGGGTTTAATCCAAGGCTATGGGTGACGTATAGATTTGATAATCCTTTAGTTTATGGTGATATTTCCCCTAGTACATCAATCATTACTCAAATGTTAAATCTACTAACTTGTTGGGGTGAAATGGGATATAGAAATGAATGAAGGGAAACATAACCTAAAGGGAGGTGATGCACAAGTATGATTTATCCACTCTATTATACTTATTAAAAACACTAATGAAATAAAAAAAGTGACTTAACCTCTTTCTCCATGAGCTTCCAAGTAATAGTGTTTCATACAGGGGCTATTCTAGGTGGATAGAACATGAGGCCCATAAAAGGAAGGTCTGATTCAAGGCACTTACCAGTCAAATTCCACTCTAAGATCAATCACCAAAACTTTTGGCATACTATGTGTTTCAATAAAATTTTCCTCATATCATAATTTTTGGAAGAAATAAAATAATTATGGGTGTGGTAGAAATACCTGGTTGAAAGTGTGCACATGATCTAGATGAATGCTGATAACTTCTCTTTGGCTTGGGAGGATGACTTCAAAATGAGAAATAACTTACAAACAACTTGTTTGTTATACAAGTAGTTGGTGGATTACCTAACGTGAGATAGATCCTTGAAGTGAGATATTCTTAGGATGCTGTCAATCCAGCTTATTTAAAAGATCAAGTTTATAAATGATAAATAAAGGTACTTATATTAAATAGAAATAAATTAATAAAATTAAGTACAAAAATACTTTGATAAAAATATGACTAAATAAAGTAATATTTTTTCAATGTTTATGCTAAAGTTGGTTTGGTCAAAGTTATGGTTTTAGTTTGGTAATGTGATAAGGGTTAAGAAAATAAGGTTTTGGTCTAGATTGGTAGATAGTCAAGCTGGTAGAATGGTAAAAAGGTAAAATGGTCAAAATGGTAAAGAGATAAAGGGGTAAATGGTCAAGAGGGTAAAGGCGTAAAGGGGTAAATGGGCAAGAGAGTAAATGGTCAAGAGGTCAAAGGAGTAAATGGTTAAATGGTCAAGAGGGTAAGGAAAAGAAGAGGTTTAAAGGGTAGAGGTTTGGAGGTCAAGAAAATAAGAAGGCAAAGGGGTTGTGGTTTAGTGGTCAAGAAAGAAGAGGCCAAGGGGTGAAGAAAATGACATTATAAAACTGGCAAAGAACCTCATGTTTGAAGCTAGAAGATAGTTTATGAAGATGTCTTTGTTGTTGATGATGGCTTGCAATTTTGGTAGAGTCTAGATATATTGAGATCCTCTCCTAAAATATGGATGACCTCTTTTATAAGTGGACATAACTTTCAAGATGAAATTCTTCTAATTAAAGACCTCCCTCCTTGGGTGAAAAGGGGGGTCATATTTATGGCATTTAATGCCAAGAAACATGAAAAAATGTGTAAATAGTATAAATGTGGCACCATTTTCCAAGTGGGTGGATAAGTGGGTTAAGGGGATAAGGGTGGTGAGATTCCCACTTAACAAAGTGTGTCTTCCAATCTGTTAAAGTTCCTTCCACTTTGATAATGTGTCAAAAATGGGTGGAGTTAATGCCCATGGACCCAAATGAGTCCAAAATACTTTCCACCCCCCACTTTTGTTTTTTCCCCATGGGTGGGTAAGTGGTCATGAAGGAAAAATATGGTGGGATTCCTACTTCATAAGTGTGTCTCCAACTTTGTAAGTGTGTCCAAAGTAAGTGGATATCATGTCCATGTGTCCATATGAGTCCAAAATATTTTCCACCACCCACTTTTATCCTTTCCCAAGAACTTAATAAGTATCCCCACATAATTTGGTGACACTTTCATGCATGAGGACAAAAGCACATGCTTTAGGATGGTCCATAAGTAAAAATGTGCCATACTTCAAAAGGTGGACCTTGTGATGCTTAATGATGTCATTAGGCATCTTTGACAAGGGTTCCAAGTGGGGTATGGTGTCCCACTCCAAGACACCTCACTTCTAAGCCATGTCACTTACCATGTCACCATTAAGTCACTTGTCATGTGACCTACCATGTCACCATGAATAGTGACATGCCATGTCATCATGAATAGTGCTAGTGAATAATCCAAGTGAATAGTGATTTGGAATAGTGTTTTAAAATAGTACTTTTTGAAAATTGATAGGTGAATAGTGATTTGGTTAGGTTAAGAGGGTTGGGTTAAGGGTCAAGAAGGTTTAGGTGGTCCCTAAGGTTGGGATTGAGGCATTTAGACATCTAAAATTGGTTGTGTGCAATTTTCTAGTGTCTACATTTTCCCCCTTTTTGTTATGAAACTTTTGAATTAATAAACTAAAAAACAAAAATGAATTGCTAATCATAGGTCTAGTTTCCCTGACGTTGAGAGGAGGTGTTCTTCTTCAAATTGGGAGTCAATGAGGGAAATTAGAGCTAGGTATAGGTTTGATAAGTGGTTCATGGTGAGTCACTAGGTGGTGATAAAAAGGGTTAGGAATTTGAAAGGAAAACATGCAAAAAAAATGTGACTAAGTGTGATAGCCAAGATTACACCCAAAAATAATTTGCCAATGTTAGTAAAAATAATGGTCAATTCTAAGGGATAAGTAACCAGTGTATCATGTGATTGTAATTATGGCTAGCTACACCTATTAGTCTCCTAGATAGGTTCAGTGTTTTCATTGGTATTCAAATTTGAATGTGATCCCATAGAAAACACAAGTGGGTCAAGTAAGCATGAGGTGGTACTAATTCAAAAATGGTTAACATGGTAATGTTATCAATGTGGTCAATAGATTAGGCAAAAGTTATCGCAAAACATGCTTAAGTTGGGTCAAAAGGGACCAACAAAAAGGTGATGAGGTGGTCAGGGTCGGTGTTTAGCATAGATTTATTGAAAAATTGTGAGATTATATGAAAAATGTGTTTGTATAATGGTGAGGGTAGTGACTAGTTAATATTTTCTATAATTATCCCACACTCATTAGGAAGATAAAGCACGGGTTGGTAAGGTGAGATAAATAAGGGTTTAACATAATGTTAATTACTACAAAATGGTCTTTAATGGAGGTAAGCCAAAAGAGAGGTTAATTTATGAGTAGGTTGTGGCTACTAAAGTTATGTGAGGGTATAATAATAGTTATAACATCTATCACTACAAGACAAGTTTTAGAATATGGGTTTCTATTAGGATCTACATATTTTCTTTTGTAAAAATTTATCATCACTATGAACTAAGTTTTATGGGTAGTAGCATAAAAATAACTTGTAAAGAATTTATTTGATTGCTAAGTATATTATATAAGGTAAAATCTTAGTATTTTGGTGAGTGATAGATGAATGACCGTGCTTAAGTCAAGATCTATAGTACTCAATGAGGCAAAATGTGTCCATGTATGCATCCTTTATCCTAGTACCTCAAAACTAATGACTTGTGGATTTTTTTAGGTCTAGCCTAACCAAAAAAAAGTTGCATAACCTAAGATATTATGTAATTGATGGATAAGATGGGGAAAATCTGACAATTATAAAAATTACCACTAAGACCATGAAGATTGAAAGATGTAAAAAAAATAAAGATATCAGATGTAGATCAAATGACAAGGGTGACAAGAGGATAGTACATTATATCTTTATCAAAATGGTTATTTAGACTGAGGGGTATGTGTCTATGTAAAAAGATAAGTGGTAAGATTTTTCAATGGAATAGATGAAATCGTAAGATCCTCCCCATTGGTATAATGGATAATCATGTTGGTGAGGAATAATAGTGAGGTATTTTATTTAAATAATCATGGTAATAAAAAATACCTATCATGAAGTCATTTGGTTTCTCAAGTCATTCAGAGTGTAGAGAAATACAAGAGGTTAAAGATGGTAAAAAATGGGAGTAACAGTGGAGATAATCAGTAACCCCCATGACCCAAAATAATATACATGATGAATGTACATATCTACTAGATATTGTAACATGTAATTTAGATAATAGAAGTGTTGTTAAACCAAGAGCAAGAGGAAAGGCACCCATAACCTGAGCTCAACCCAAAAATCTTACCTCAATAGTAGTGAAGAAGGTGAGAATCTTTTTCAAAAGATATAGGGATAGAGAAAATCACCCTTGACCTGTCCATGAAGGGAACTCTCATTATCCAAGGGGATGTGCATTGAGGCAATGATAGGGGTTACCCATGCAAGTAGAATAACTTGAGTAGAGGGAGGTAATAAATATGATGGTTGAGTAGGGTGAAAGACCTAGAGTGGAATATGATTACCACCCTATGGGTAGGAATGTGGAAGATGAGAATATAATATTCCCTACAATGGTTATCAACACAGATAATGTCATAGAGCTTAGCAAATAATCAATAAGGAGGATGTCTCAACATAAATCTAAAGTCACTAGATAGTTAATGTAATGCATAAGTAGTAAAATTATGTATGTATGCACCTTAGTTAATGTATCTGTAATATGAAGAATTTCTATGTGTCGTACAACACCTCACACCCTAAATAAAATATTTCATAGTTTGATGTTATGATACTTATGGTTATGCAGATAATCATGATTATGGTTATTGTAATCTCACTTAAGCTAAAGCATAAGAGGTAAATAAATTAACAACACTAGATGGAAAAGTGAAGAATATAATAAAAATACAAATGTCATAATGAAAATATCAACTAAGCACATTAGGATAAGAAGAGGGCAAAATGCTTCTTCTTTGATAAAGACAAAAAAAACCTGAAGTGGGATTGGCTTAATAAACATAAGCTCTTCAAATGCTTCACATGAGTGGTCATCAGTTGGTTGAAAGATGCTTTGTACACATAAGGTTAAGTAAGCTCAAGAATCCCTTACATATAGTGTAAAAGGGAGATGGGTGAAAATGGAACACAATTGTGAGACTAGCATGCCTCTTCTATAGGTACCTGAAGAGTCAGTTATAAACAAGTCTATACCAAAATTATGTAAATTGATCGATGTGAGAAGTCCACTTGTGAAATTTTATTATGGCTTCCACCTTATTGTGATACTTGAGAGTTGATTGCAACTTTCATGATATTTGTATACTTTTACTTTGATTTTGATAATGGGTCTCTTGTTATATTGTTGTAGATGGGAAGCTAATCAATGTGAGAAGCTTCTAATAAATTGTTATGGTTTTTTAAAAATGCTTGGCTTAGCCATCCTTTAAGGGAGTGGTATAAGTTTATATGATTTGTGTAATGATTTTTATATTTCTCCTTCAAGGGATTAGTCTACCTTATATTTGGAAATTTCAAATAAATTTTCAACAACTATCCTTCAAGGGAGTAGTCTATGAATGCTAGGAATTACCCATGATTGATAGTGATATGAATTATGTTATTTTAATTTTATTATAATTGACATAGACTTACTTAGGCTGATTTAGTGGATTAACTTATGAAGGAAAAACTAGAAGCCTAAGAAGGTGGACTAGGTGTTAAAAAGATTTAGGTGACAATGATCATGGGGATCCATCTTGAAAAGGGGTAGAAACTATCATGAGATTCATGCCATGGGTAGAGTCATGATACCCATTATTTAATATAAGGTTATTTCAATGACATATTATCACATGATTGAATTTTAATAAATTATCCTTAATATAAAGAGATTAATGTGGGTGGATAACAAGGAATGAGCTTAAATTAAACAAAAAATGGACTTGATCCTTCTTAACAAAAGAATATGTGTAGATGCAAAGTATTGAGGGGCTTAGGTTCTTGGTAGCCATCAAGAGAAGATAAATAGTAAGCTCCTAATCTATACTTTTGGGTTATGATATAAGGTCCAAGCTAATTGAAAGTAAATTTGCCATCCTTACCTTTCTTCATATTGGTGATATGTTGATTTTCCTTTAGGATGAGGTCTCTCATATTGAAATCTCACACTTTGAGGTATTTTTTATAAGCACACTTGATACACTCTTGATAAACATAGAGATGGGTAAGGACTTCTAGATGATGCTCATAAAGTAGCTCAATCTAAGCTAAATGGTGTTGATGATAATCATCCTAAAAAATAAGATCTTACAAATATATGTGAAGAGAGGGAATTTGGATTTCAAAGGGTAAGATAGCCTCAACTTCAAACATAATGGAGAATGGTGTGCCACCCACAGGGGTTATAATTCTAGTGTAGTAATCCCATAAAGGGAAGAGAATGTGAAAATGTTAATCATGACCAGATTTATTGACCATTTTAGTGAACATTTTATTAATATTTTTGTTAGAGGCCTCAACCTATCCATTTTCTTGTAGATGATAGGGTGAGGAGAAACTTATCTTAATGTTAAATGTGTCACATATACCTTGTATTTGTTTATTATAAAAGGATTTACCATTTTTAGTGATAATCTTATGAGGAAAACTAAAGTGGTAGATGATATGATGGTCGATAAAGTTGGCAATCTTATATGATTTGGTTGAGACTAGAGGAATAGCCTTTAACCACTTGGTAAAATACTCAGTGATGGTGATAATATAGTGGTGTCACTATGAGGAATGAGGGTTGATTTTATTAATAAAATTTAGGCCCAATTGTAAAAAAGGCTAGAAATTAATAGACACTCAAAGGTTATGGCTAGGTGCATAATGCAAATTGGTTTATTGTTGACACTTAACACACTTTTTCACATAACCACAACACTATTGGCTAAGGGTAGGCCAATAATATCTAATAATTTCCTAAAATGAGAACACTAAAGTGCCCTCCATAGATACCATCAGGCATTTCCTTGATAACATGGGAGACTTCATGACTACATAGGTAACATAAGAGGAGGCCATCAAATCAACATTTATAAAGAGTCGAACTCATAATGGTATAGCATCAATTATAAATAAACACTCTTTGTTCATTCCTAGAAAGGCTATAAGGAATAATTACACGGTTAAGGTAGTCAAATTTTTGTTGATACCAAAGGTCAAGTTGGGTCTCCTTCACATTGAAAATGGTGGGAGAGTCTGGTTTGACATAGGATGGTTGGCTAATATTGTGAATAATAATAGATAGATTATAATTTGAGGGTTAAGATGGGATTTATGAGGCAAGGAAAGCCATGGTGTCATGTAACTTATTAGTAGATTATGGGGTTGATTAGATGTGGTAATGTTTTAATAATACTATGAGTATATCTACTAGTTATTTGTACTCTTGTAATACATCATTATTACATTGATAAGAGCCATTGACCTGGTCCACCATGAGATGGGAATCACAAAATACATTTATTATCTTAATTCCCAAGGCTAGAGTGGTTTAGAGACCAATTACTAGAGCTTCATACTTATCCATATTATTGGTACAATTAAAATCAAGCTTGAAATAAAGAGAAATGGTTCACCATTAAGGGGAATAAGAATAATCCTGGCACCCCTACCTCATCAATACTTAGAGCCATTGAATAATAGAGTCATTTGGTAGGTTATGTCCTCTTGGGAAAGAGTAGTGATGGATTATTTTATAAATGAAAGAGGAAGTGGTTAGTTATCTAGTAAAAGAGGGTTAACCAATTATTCAACAATGAATTTCCCTTTAATAAACTTCTACTAGAGGAAATCAAGGTCAAACTTAGCTAGAACCATGAGCCACTTATCCATACACTAGTTCTGGTATGGTTTAGAGTGCATATACCTGAGTGGGTCAGTTTTAGTGATAACAAAATTTGTGTGATTGAGAAGGTAAGGGCAAAGTTTATAAGCCACAAAGACTAAGTTGAGGCAGATTTTATTAGTATGGGTGTATCAAGTCTCATACACTATAATTTTTTGACTTATATAGTAGACAAGTTGTTCTTTATTTTTTCATCATGGTGAGCGAGAATTACCCTTGGGGAATGGTTAGTGGTAGAAACGTAAAGGTAGAAGGGTTGATCCTTTTTAAGAGGGATAAGAAGGGGTGGAGAAAGGAAATATTATTTGAGTGAATTGAAGGCTTGTTGGCAGTCTTTAGTCCACTTAAAAGAGGTATCTTTCCTTAAAATATGGCGAAAGGGTTAACATCTATCAGATAATTGAGAGATGAAGTGATGGATGGATTGGCGCTTCCCCTGTAGAGTACAAAGTTGCTTAAGGTGGGTTGGAGGTGGAATTTCAAGAATTTTTGAATTTGGTGGGATCTACTTTGATTCCTTGAAGAGAGATGATAAATCCAAAAAAAATCCTAAAAGGACCCCAAAAACACAATTTTTGGGGTTTAGTCAGACATGGAAATGGATTAGGTGCTCAAATATAATTCTAATAACTTTTAAATGATCTTTGTGACATTTGGATTTTCTTAAGAAATCATTGACATAGTCCTTTATGATGGTGTGGATGAGATCATGGGAATATGTAGGTCATAACTCACTGGTAGGTTGAACTAGCATTCTTTAGAACAAATGGCATGAACCTATAGTAGAAGGTTCCCAAAGGGGTGATGAAATAATTTTTATGTTGATCTTTGGGAGAAATCAATATTTGACTATATCCTAAGAAACCATCCATGAGAGATAACATCTTGTAGCTAGTTGTAAGGTCAACAAGTTGGTTGATGCTAGGTAAAGGGAAGTTATCCTTTTGAAAAGAAAGGTTGATGTCATGAAAATTGATACAAAGGTGAAGTACACCATTATATTTGGTAATGGGAATGATGTTATAAAATCATTAGGAATAGTCAATGGGTTGGATGAAATTGATAGATGAGACGAATTGAAGATTTTCCTTGACTAAAAGGGTAATGCGAGGGTGCATCCTATGATTTTTTTACTGGATAGGGCTAGCCTTAGGATGAGTGACAATGTTATGGAGAGAAATAAAAGGATCAATTCTAAGCATATCCTAATATGACAAAGAAAATGCCATGATTTGATCGTGAAGGAAAGAAGGGTAATCTTGTTGTTTTATGAAATTGAATGATTAACCTATTTTGATAATGAAAGGGTCATCTTGAGTACCTAAGTTGGCATTGATAATGGATTCATTTAACATGGTTTGGTTCTCATGACTAAGAGATTTATGATAGAAGAATCCCCCCATCAAGGTAGGTGAGAATATAAGCATTATCTTGATGTTGAATAATGTGAATGGTAAGAGAGTCTTTCTCTATCATCTCAAGATGGGTTAAAGGGATGGTGATTATTATCCCCTTTTTTTATATATTTCAAGGTTTTAAGGGTGTTCATGTTGATAAAAAAAGTTGGTTGGGATGATGTGATAATCATCACATGAAAGTGGAGGTGAGGTTGGTGAGGAAATGGTTTCCTCCTTAACAATGATAATTTTAGGTGGTTTGTGTTACTTTTTGTTGGGTAAGATGAAATGAAGGCCATGCATCTCATGAGTTTTCTTGATCTTAATGATGACTAGTTCATGTAGGCCATACTCATATCATCTAAGGCTAAAGCCTTTCCAACCACACCAATAAAGGTATGTCTTAGCAAAGCTTGGTTTATATAAGTAAGAGAAACTGGTGGTAAATGGCTGAGATGAGGAATAGGTGATAAAAGGATTGATGGGTTTATTGATTCCCCCATAGAGAAAATGGGTCTGATGGTTGGGAGGTCTAAACAGAATGATAGTTCCAATATTGGGGTCTTATCTTATCTAGTTTTTGAGTTTCTCATACTCGTGAGGAGTAAGGAATGTTTCAGGAGCTAAAAAGAAATACTCTCCTAATAAAAGACATTAGAACATAGATTCCAAAGGTTCCTCTATGGGGATTTATGAAGAAGGGATGGATGAGATAGTTGATTATTTGTTAATGGTCAATGGTTGGGATGTAACTACTAAATATATGGTAGATGGGGGTATGAAGACATCATTTGAGTGATAGGTCATGTTGAATGTTGAAACAGGACTTGGGTCTACTTGGATGGTGATGACATGGCCTTCATGCTCAAATTTTATAAAATGAGAGAGGGTAGAGGGAACATATGCCATGGAATGAATCCAAGATCATCCCAAAATTATGTATTGGAATTCCCTTTCCATAACATATAAGATTTTAGGGAGTGTGAGAGGTCCTACATAGATATGAAGGATAATAGTTCTTAAGGTGGTGGCCATGGTATTATTGAAAGAGCAAAGGATAGGCAAGGATTTAGACATAACATTATCTAACAAGTTAATTTTGTTGTAGGCATGATAGGATATGATGTTAATGATATCTCCCCCATTAATCATGACCCATTTAATATAGTTTTGGTTGATGTAAGTAGTAATAAAAAGTGGGGGATCTATGTCCTTAAGGTGAATGTAAGGTATTTTTGAATCTTTAAAGGTGACAAGGTTAAAAATTTGAAGGGTACTAAAAAATGTGAATAGAGGTTAAGGGTCATTGGGTTAGACCTCAATGGATTTTAAGTCATCTATTAGTGCTTGGTGGTGATGGGGAGAGGTATAGACTAACTCATACAATCTTATTTTTGTCAGGGTCTAATGAAGCTACTTGAGGATAGCTCTCTAGATAGATATTACATGAGGGTTAGATTAAGGGTAACCTAAAATAGATAACTTAGGTTTGGTTGAAGATTGATATGATTGGGTATGGGTTTCTTGGGAATCTAAAAGGGGTAAGTCTAAGGAATGGACACCTTAGCCTTTCCTTTATCCTTTTGCTATGATCTAGTAACCACATTGATAGTATGGATATAAGGAGAGGTTGAGGTAGTAAAGTGACCATTCTTAGGTGAGATTGGAGGAGTGGGTAAATTTTGGGTAGGTATGGTTGATGGTTGGGTTAGTATGGGTTCCATAAGAGGTTCATATATTAATAGATCATCCTCATCATAAAGCTAGTGGATGAGTGTCTAGAGAGCTTTATAACTCTCTATATTGTGTTCCAATGTCTTATGGTATAAATAAATCAAGTTGTCATTAAAACATGATGGTTTTGGGTATGAATGGTAAAAGGGTTTTATGGGTGTTAGGATTAAGGAAGAGTTTTGTAACAACCTTTGAAAAAAGGTTGAATAAGATTCAAGTAAAGGTGTTGGAGGTGATAGATTTTTGGTTTTACAGGTTGTAAACCTCCTAGAAGTAGACTTCAGCATTAAAGTTGTTGGTGGTGGAAGGGTTTTGGTTGGGATTATTTGATTATGGTTGGCTTTTAGGTGGATGATTTAGAGTTAGAGGGTTAATGTTTAGTGATAGGTAGGAAGGTAGAGGTAGACTTGTTATTTAAAGATAATGGGTAGTTTGATGATTTGGTGGAGGTAGTTATAGGTGGATAAAAAAGAGAATGTCTAATAGATGAGGAATAGGTGATATGGATAGAATAGGGATGGGGTCCTAAGATAGATGGTAATAAGGAAGGTGGTGGTATGGGTCTAGTTCAAGGTAGAGGTTTGGGTAACTCCACCTTCCTATTTGTTTTGGTTGGTGGTTTCTTTGGTGGAATAGATGGAATTAGGTCCATCTTCAAAGAGGGATGATTATGGCTAGGTGTAAGAAGTATTCCTAAATCCTCGATAGGTTTGATAATAAAATCATGAGATGTTTTGATAGGTTTTTGTGGAGGTGGTTTAGATGGTTCCCTTAGGTTTTTGGCAGATCTAGTTAGGGTGATAAGAGAAGGCTTGGATTATTGGGTATTGGTTGCCTTAAGTGGTTGAGGGTTGGTTAGTTTGATAGAGTTTTTATATGGTTGGGTAAATGTTTTGGTTGGTTTGGTGGATATGGTAATAGGATGGTCAATATAAGTGGTGGGATAGTCTACCAAAGAAGGTATTAGAGGTTCTGATCTAGTAATATAAGGGAGACCTAATTGCTTCTAGAAGGTGGCTTGATCAATGTCAGGTTTGGAGACAAATTCCAATTTTTTCACTAACCTAGAGAAGGGTTCATAGGTTGGTTTGATTCCCTAAATGGTGGATCTAAAAAACAAACCCTTATGTGGAGGCATAGGATTGTTAACCTTGTCCTCTTCCTCAATCAAAAATACAAGGTTTGGATAGTTGGATATTATATGGGAGGAGTAGACATGAGTATTTATTCTTCAAAAATGATTTCCATGGGAGTGGCAAGTTTCTTGGTAATTAAAGAGGAAGGTAAGATGGATGCATGGTTTTGTATGTCAATTGATGGAGAGGTTGGTGACTCCATTACCTCGATGAGTGGAGGAGGAAAAAGGGGTATTTACCTGGCTTGGGTTCTCAAAAGAGGAGAAGGTACCTTTGATACATCAGTAAGTAGAGATGGTAAGGGATAGGTAGGTTAGTGAGCAGGTTCTTTGAAAGTAAGTGTGTTAAGAATTATTTTAATAATATGGGTATCATGAGAGCACTCAATGTTTTTGCTCTCATTCTTGGTAGGAGCATGGTTTGGGAAAGGTTACCTAAATATATCAAGGGCTTGGTTTAGTGGTGAAGTATGGTTATCCAATGTAAGCTCCCCCTTATCAGTGAGGGATTGGACAAGGTTCTTGAAGGTATTACAACTATTGATATCATGTCTTATCATGTGATAGAAAGAACATGAATCATTCTCATTGTACCAACCAAGTATAGGATGAGAAGATTCAAATTGTTGGGTTGGTTTAATAAGATGAATTTAAATTATATTATCTTGTAATAACTTCTCCAAGATAAAATAATAGGATTCTCCAAGCAAAGTTAATCACTTTTGGTTGTTCCAAGTTTGTTTCCTTAGGTTTTACTTTGAATAATAAAGGAATTTGTTTGGTTTGTGAATGGTTTGGAAGTGGGTTTAAGGAAAACTAAATTCGTGGTTTCTTTTCCCTTAGTATTAGTATTTGTTTGGTTGTTTGGTTTGGAAGAAGAGGCCTTGTTGGTTTTGTAGGTGGAGTTTAGTTCTTCAATTTTAGCCTTCATCAATGGCTCTATTCTCTATATTACGTGTCATGGTAAAATATTCATCAAAAGTCATAAATATTTGGAAACACAACATGGAGGAGATATATTTAGCACATACCCAAGTAAATAGATCTATGAGTTCAAGTTGAGGCAAAGAAAAGGAAATTTGGTTAATTGGGCTCTTCTAACTAGCCACAAAATTAGCAATGGACTCATCCTCAAACTACCAGATGGAACAAAGGTCATTAATGGAAAATTTATTAGAGATGTTAATCTAAAATTTACCCAAGAAATTTTGGGATAGTTGGTTGAAGGAGACAATGGAATGTTTGGGTAAGGCACTATAACAATCGAAGGCTAGGCTGGCTAGAGACATGGGAAAAATGTGGAGAATAAGAGCATCATTGTAGGAAATGAGATAAAAATCATGCCTAATTCCCTAAGGTGTTGTTGGGGATACTCCTTAATTTCAAATTTTGAGAACTTTGGAAGTTCCCATTGGGGAGGATAAGGTCAGATAGGGACTAATAGGTGAATGTGTTCATTAATAATTTGGTCATAGGATAAATGGTCATGAGCCCCCAAAATAGATGACTCAAAATTAAACATTTTATCAATCAACATCTTAATAAAATAAGTTTGAGTTTGGGTAGCTACATAATTAGGTGGTATGTTTGGTTGAGGTTGGGTGGCTATAGTGTATGGATAAGAGGTGGAAGGTTGAGAAAATACCACATATTGGTATGTGGTTATTGAATATTGGGATGAAAGGGGTATGTATCCTTTTGGGTTACGAATATATTGGTATGATGTTATAAGGTTTTTTTTAGGGATAAATATGGGCTGGTTTGGAGGTATGGTTGAAGTGGTAGGTTGAGGTTGAGTGGTAGTCCTTGTGTTAAGGGGTGGAAGGGTAGAAGGTATGGAAAGTACCAAACTTTGTAGTGAGGTGGATATTGGTGGGTTGGTAGTGAAAAGAGGAAGGGTATAAATAGGGATAGAAGTTACCCCTATGGTATATGTGGTTTAAGTAACAAGAGATAAGGTTGTACCTACATTAGAAGTGTTGGTTGGTGTAGGAGGGGTTTGGTTATATGTTGAAATGTTGGATTGGGTTTTGATGGTGGTAGTGGTTAGGATATTAATAGAGGAAGAGGCTTCAGTGATCAAATGTTGGGTGCAAGTAACACCAACCATATGAGGGGTATGCATTCATTATATTAGATCTATAGGAAGAACCGAAGTGATGGGGGTACAATGAGATAAAATTTTAAGGTAATGTCGAAGGGTTGTGAGGTTGTTGTGAAGGAATGTGGAAAAATCTAAATTACCTTCAAAAATTATCTAAGGTATGGTTGGATTGGGATAATGATGAGGATAACCCTCAACATCTAAATTATACTCCATAAAGGAAGATGAAGAAGAGGAAAGCAGTATTTGGTTGGTCTGATTTCTCAACTATAGTCTAGTAAAGATCATGTGAGAAACTAGGAAAGAAATGATATGAACTCACACCTCAAATAAAAAGTAAGCAAAGAAAAAGAGAAAAGAAATCAAAGCATATACTAAGGTGTGTTAATTCTTAGAGTTTTAATTATCTCTCCTTTGGATTATGCCTTAGAAAGTGTGAAGAAGAAATTTGGCTTGTAGAATAGGTCCTCAAAAGAAGTCTATGTTTGGTTTCAAGTTGTGTTTGGGTGCTCAAAAGATACATCTATATTGGATAGGTTATATTTATTGGTACTTGGGACTTCCTCCCCTCACTTCATGGTCCCACAGTAGATTTGATTGCTTTGCCGATATACCATTCATCCATAGTTTATACTCAACTAGAGAGTTGATTTGGTTATCCCCTCAGTGATTAAATCCAAGCAAGATTATTGAGAAATGGTAAGGTTACTACTAGGCGATGAAATCCTAGTCGATCATTGTCTCAAGTATGTTAATGTTTTATTTGATGAAAGTGGTTTAGTTTGTGTGTGATAAGAGTGATTGCTATGATTAATTCACCATTTAAATTTAAACTATGTGAACTAAACAAGCAATAGATGCAAGTTTTATTTTAAAACAAAAGAAAAAAATTATATTTATTTTCATGAAAATAAGAACTATGATGCACCTAAATTTAGTTGAATATGCAATCCTAATCCTAAGATAAGTTCCTTTTTTTATTTTTCTTTTTGGAATGCAAAATCACTTGAGATTTTTATTTTAATTTTTTTTCGAAAGGATGAATTGAAACTAAGATTTTCTCTTTAGAAATGCAAGAAATAACATTTAATTTTCATCTAAATGAGTTTTCACTAATGTAGCTATGCTGTCCAAAAATAACTAAGAACCCAAGAGAACTCCAGGGTCCCACTGGGTATGCCAAAATGTTTCTATAAAATTTTCCTCATTTCTTAATGTTTGGAAGAAATAAATTAATTATGGGTGTGGTAGAAATACCTAGATGAAAGTGCATGTGTGATCCAGATGAATTTTGATAACTCCTCTTTGGCTTGGGAGGATGACCTAGAAATAACAAATCACTTAAAGATAACTTGTTCGTTAGATAAGTAGTTGGGTGGATTGCCTAGCATGAGCTAGATCCTAGGAGTGAGATCTTTCTAAGACGCTGTCAATCCACCTTATTATAAAAATCAAGTTTATAAATTATATAAAAAGGTAATTATATTGAATAATAAAAAATTACAGAGATTAATTACAAGAATGTTTTTCTAAAATGATGATTAAATAAAACAATAGTTTTTCAATGATAATAATAAAATTTGGTTTGGTCAAAGTTGTGGTTTTGGTTTGGTAATGTGATAAGGGTTAAGAAAAGAAAGTTTTGGTTTATATTTGTAGATGGTCAAGAGGGTAAAGAGGTAAATATTCAAGAGGGTATAGAGTTAAAGGGGTAAATATTCAAGAGTGTAAATGGTCAAGAGGTTAAAGGGGTAAATCGGTAAATTGTCAAGAGGGTAAAGAAAAGAAGAGGTTTAAGGGGTAAGGGTTTGGAGATAAATAAAATAAGAAGGCAAGGGGGTTGTGGTTTAGAGGTCAATAAATAAGAGGCCAAGGGTTGATGAAAATAAAACTATAAAATTGAAAAATTATCTCATGTTTAAAGCTTTAAGATAGCTGATGAAGATGTTGTTTTTGTTGATGATGGCTTGCAATTTTGGTAAAATATAACTACTTTGAGCTCCTCTCCTCTAATATGGATGAAATTCTTGACAAGTGGAAATAACTTGCAAGATGAAATTCTTCCAACCAAAGGCCTTCCTTCCTAAGTGAAAGGGGGTCATATTTATATCATTTAATGCTAAGAAACATGACAAAGGAGAAAATAGTGGAAATCTGGCACCATTTTCCAAGTTGGTATATAATTGGGTTAAGGGGATAATGGTGGTGGGATTCCAACATCACAAAGTGTGTCTTCCACTTTGATAAAGTGCCTCCCACTTTGATAATGTGTCCAAAATGGGTGGAGATAATGCCCATGGACCCAAATGAGTCCAAAATACTTTCCACCACCCACTCATATCTTTTCCACATGGGTGGGTAAGTTATCATGAAGTATAATTATGGTTTGATTCCCACTTCATAAGTGTGTCTCTCACTTTGTAAGTGTGTCCAAAATAAGTGGATATTATTCCCATGTATCCATATGTGTCAAAAATACTTTACACCACCCACTTATATATTTTCCCAAGAACTTAACAAGGATACCCACATACTTTTGTGTCATTTTCATGCATGAGGACAAAATAACATGCTTTATAATGGTCCCATAAGGAAAAAAGTGTCATACTTCAAATGGTGGACTCTATGATGCTTAATGATGTCATTAGGAACGTTTTGTAAGGGTCCCAAGTGGGGTATGATGTCCCACTCCAAGCCACCTCAATTATAAGCCATGTCACTTACCATGTCATCATTGAGTCACTTTTCATGTCACCTATAATGTCACCATGAATAGTGACATGCCATGTCATCATCAATAGTGCAAGTGAATAGTGATTTGAAATAGTGTTTTTAAATAGTTATTTTGAATATTGATAGGTGAATAGTGACTTGGTTAGGTTCATAAGGTTGGTTTAAGGGTCAATAATTTTTAGGTGGTCCCTAAGGTGGGGCTTGAGCCATTCATACATCTAGAACTACTTGTATACAGTTTTATAGTGTTTACACTATGTGACCTGCATATAAAAACCTACTAGCATCTTAGTGAGGTAGGGACCTATAAAGGGAGAAAATATATCACTTATGAATATAAAAAAAAACCATATAACACACTAGATACTAACTCTATTAAGATTTAACTTCCCTTGTACTAGTTTAAGAGGTGACAAAGTACAGACTAAGGCAAAATTTCCTCATACCCAGCTGAGGGATCGATACAATGGCTTGAGAGACTCAATATATAGAATAATGATAAGGTTAAATAAATAAATATGGAATGTAATTATCATGTAGAAGTCATGAATGACTCTCTTTAACTCCAATAATATCTACAATATCCCCCATAACTCCCTCCATGCATTGCCTTCATGGTTGGTGGTCTTTAATGAGCCTCTTACGTGTTGAGATCAAGTGCTGGAGGATAATTAAACCTTATTTGACAAAATTAAAATAATGTACACAATAAAATATGGTCAATTTAATCTCCTCATGATATTTATAAGGTAAAAATGTAGTGTAAATAGGCCTCTATGAAGCATTTAAAATCCCACCTTCCTTTTGTACATGTTGACTAGTCCAAAGAAAACTGCTCCATCATCCATAATGATAATAAGAAATGTTTTGTATCAACTTAATGATTTTTTTAAATTAATATTATTAACTTAATTTAATCATTTAGAATATCCTCTATTCCCAAAATCATATTCCTTAGTTGGCCAAGTAGGCCTACTAGGCAATTAGGACTAGTAAATTTGTGTTTTTTACATGGTTGGCCATGGGGCCTGAATATTAATTTGAGAATAGGTGAATAGGTTAATTTAAGTTTTGAAAAATTGTTTCACACCATGAACTATTAATTCTCAATAGTGCATATATGTAACTATTTATATCTAATTTTTTTACTTTTTTTTCACTTAATTTTGGAAGAAAGAAACTAGTGAAGAAGGGTGTGTAGAAAAACCTATTAAAATGTGCATGCATTGAATCAAAATGATTATGGATACTTATTATTTTTATTGGGATGATTACCTATAAATAATAAAACACTTAAACACATTTTTGTGTTAGACAAGTAGATGGGTGGATTACCTATTAGGAGCTAGATCCTAGAAGCAAAAGCTTTCTAGGAGGATGTCAATCCACCCACTTTAAAAACTTAAGTTTGATAAATAAAAGTGACATAATTTTAATAAAATGATATAAAACTAAAAATAAAAATAGAAAATGATATAAACTAACTAAAATTGAAACAAAAAAGTCAAATGTTGTGCTAAAATAATGACTAGGTTAAAGCAACTAATTCTAAAATTTAGTCAAAGAATAAGGTTGTGGTTTTGGTTTGGGTTTGATAAATTGATAAGTTAGATAAGGGGTAAAATGGTAAATTATTTTAATAAATAAAATGGATTATGGTTAATATGGTAATAATCCAAAGAGATAAGGAAGGTAAATATGGTAAAGGTACCGGTTTGCCAAAAGGATGATGATGGTAAAGGGGCAAAAGGGTAAATCGATAAGTGAATAAGAATGGTAAATGGGAAAAAGGGTTAAGGGGGAAATGAGGTGGAGGAATAAGTAAAAATTAAAATAAAGGAATAAATACAATAAATAAAATAAAAAACAAATCTATCTCATGCTCATTTAAGATTGAAGATGGTTGATGAAGGTGGTGTTGTTGATAAAGATGGCTTACAATTTTTTTAGAGCTTCCTTGATTTCTAATATTTTCCTCCAAGATGATGAATGGCATCCTTAATAATTCTTACAAACATGAAAGATGAAAATTTTCATAACCAAAAACTAACTTGACCATGGGTGAAGGAGAAGGGGTGATTTATAGCATTTGTTATTAAGAAATATGCCAAAGAAGTGGAATAGTGAAGTATGGCACCAATTTTAAAGTGGGATAATAAATTAAAAAGGGTATAAGGGTGGTGGAATTACCACATTTCACATGAGTCCAATTTGGATTGGGAATCATGCACATGGGCTTGAATGAGGCCAAAAGACTTTTCACCAAGCTAATTTGTCTTTTGACTAATTTCCCCATGAATTTTGGCACCATTTTCCATGTGGATGCATGAGTGGTCATGAAATATAAGGAGATGAGATTAAAACTTAACCAATAGGTCTATAACTTAGTTGGTTTGTCTCCAAAATTATTAAATAGTCCAAAATGAAGTGGGAATCATGGACATGGGCTCTTATGGGTCTAAAATATTTTCCACCACTCACTTCTATCTTTTGGCTACATTACCCATGAATTTTGGCACCATTATCCATGTATTAGGAAAAAATATAGGTTGAATGATTGTCTCACAGGGAAAATGCACCATACTCCAAAGGAGAGGCCCTTTTATGCTTAATGATGTTATGAGGTACCTTGGAGGAGGGTCCCAGGTGGGGTATAATGTCCCACTTCAATCTACTAGACTTTAAAGCCATAAAAATTGTCATATCACCTTCCATATCACATGCCATGTCACTTACCATGTCATCATGAATAGCAATAGTGGGTCCCATAGTGAATAGTGATAGTGAATAGTAATTTTGAATACTACTATGTGAATAGGAGAATAGTGATTTGGTTACGTTAGGAGGAATTGGTTAAGGGTTAAGAAGGTTTTAAGGGGTCTATAAGGGGTCTAGAGGCATTTAGTCATTGAAATCTACAAGCGTGTAGTTCTATAATAGCTATATTTTGCCAATTTTTATTATGTGGATTTGAATTAATAAGCTAAAAAATAAAAACAAATCATTTGGTTGAAGGTCAAGATTCCCTAAGCATGGGAAGAGGTATTCCCCCTAAAATTAGGATTAAATGAGGTAAATTAGAATTAGGTGTGGGTTTAATAAGTGGTTGGTGGGGAGGTACTAGGTGGTGCCACAAGGTAGTTGGGTATTCAAGACACAAACATGTGCATAAAATATGAATAAGTGCAATAGCCAAGATCACACATGAGCTAAAGTTTCCAATGTTGGTTAATTTGAGTTTAGGTCTAAAGGGACATATGTCAGGGGTAATCGGTCCATAACATTAGTCATAGTTGATCAGGTCATGCCTATCAAGTGATCTAGATAGAGTTAGGGTTGTTTATAGGTATCTAAGGTAGAAAGTGTTCCTGTAAAACAACCTAAATGGTCAAGTCATGTAAAAATAAAACATGGAAAGGAAAGTTGGTGTGGTAAAAATGGCCTAGGCAAGGTCATCACAAAGATATGCAGTAGTTTGGGTCCAAATGACCAATGTCAAGGTGGACATGGTTGAATGGTCAGTTGGTCAAAGAGAGTGGTTGGTAAGGGTTCAAGTAGGGGGTGGCTAAGTTAAATCAATATACATTAGTAAAGTGGATGTTTCCTATATAGTTTTATAGATATTATATCCAACAAAACTTTAGGCCAAATGTAGTTCTTAGTGGAGTTTAGATGGGCTCTCCTAATGTGATATACTATATGGTTAGGTTGGGTTTGATATTTTGTTAATGGTGAGGTTTTATGGTGTATATTGGTGAATAGTCATCATAATAATCACACATGCATTATGAAGAGAAGACATGAATGGGTAAGGTTAGATAAATAAGTGTGTAACAAAAGGCTAAGCATCACAAATGTCTTATGATGGTGCTAAGCTATAGGAATATGTGCTTTCATGAAGAGGTTATTCCTTCTAAAATTATGTGAGGGTATAAGCATAGTGTTGTAATCTATCACTATGATTTGAGTCTTAGGAGATGGGCATCCATCAGGATCTGCATAGTCTCTTTGTTAAAGGTTCATCACCACCATGAGCTAAGTTTTATGGGTATTAGCGAAGTGACTATTTGTAAAGAATTTATTTGAAGACTAAGTAGATTATACAAGTTATAAAATTTGTAACATGGTAAGGGATAAAATATGGACTGTACCTAACCCAAGAGTTATATGGGTAGGCTAGAAAAAAGGTGTCCATGTTTGCATCCTTCTATCCTAGTTCCTTAGAGATAATGACTTCGGGTTCCACTTAGAAGAGACCATACTAGCAATGAGCTACATGGTCTAGGATATTAGTTATAAATTTGGTTAAGATAGGGGAGCTTATATAGTGGAAAGTATTTAGGAGCTACCACCACCAACAATAATGATAGTTTTGAAGCATGATCATATAGTAGTCTGTGGCTAGAAGCCAATTTAAGTCAACTAGGTTAAAGATGATGATGATGCAAATGACCACTAGGACTAAAAAAAACATAAGATGATAAAGCAAGAAGAGACATTAGATGTAAATCAAATGATAAGGGAAATAAAAAGACATCATGATAATGCATAATGACTATATCAAGATGACCAATTGGATTGAGGTCTATGTGTCCACATGAAAAGGTAAGTAGACCTGAGAATTTAAACTGGGAAGACTATTCAAGGGAATAAATGACATCATAATAACCTAATCATTAGTGGAATGGATAATCATGTTGGTGAGGAATAATATTTAGATAACCTATTTAAATAATCATGGTAAGAACAAATACCTATCATGAAGTCATTTAGTTTTACAAGTTACTAGGGGGAAGAGAACTACTAGAGGTTGAAGATGGTGAAAAATGGGAGAAATGGTGGAGATAATTAGTAACCCCCATAACCTAAAATAATATACATATTGAATATGCATATCTATCAAATACTACAACATATAATGGCAATAATGAAAGTGTTATTAAACTAATAGCAAGAGGGAAGGTAGCCATGGCTTGAGCCTCAACTTAAGCCTCAAATATTACCTCCTCAACAATGAAGAAGGTGATACTTTTATTATGAAAGGTTTAGGGATGGAGAACATGAATTTTAACCTATCCATGCCGTCACTATCTAAGAGTATGTGTATTAAGGCAACAATTGATAATACCTATGTGAGAAGAATAATTAGAGTAGAGGGATGTAATGGCTTTGATGCACAAGCAAGGTGAAAGGCCTAGAGTGGAATATGATTCTCACATTATGGGGATGAATGTGGAAGAGGAGAATAGAGTATACCCTTTAGAAAATATTGATACAAGGAATGTTATAGATGTTAGTTTAGGGAGTAGTCAAGTAGAAAGATGGTTAAACATAGATCCAGAGTCACTAGATAATTATCTTAATGATTAGGTATGAAAATAATGTATGTAAGGCCTTAGGTGATGTTTGTATAGTCTGATAACTTTTTATGTGTTGTGTGAATTCTTAGACTCTATATAAAATATTGCATAGTTTGATGTAAATATGTACAAACTATGTTAGATGTCATTGTTTAAATGTTATTATGCATAGCGTTATGTGGATACTCATGAATGCTATGGTTATGGTTATGATTTATATGTTTATGGTTGTTGTAATATCACTTAAGGTAAATTAGATGTGGTAAGGTAATGATCAAAACTAATGGTAAAGTAAATAATATAGTCAAGAGACAAATGTCATAATGAAAATATCAACTAAGCACATTAGGATGAGAAGAGGGAATAATGTGCCTTCTATGACAAGGACTAATAATAGACCTAAAGTGGGCTTGTATTAATGAACATAATCCATAAAAATGTGTCACATGAGAATTCATTGAAGGTTTAAAAAAGGTGTGTTGATCATACTCTATCAAGTACACTCAAAATGTGTGGAGGATTTAAAGGTGGAAGAGGTAATGGATAGGGTGAAGGGAGTAGTTGGAGAGGGCAAAAAGAGTACCCATGATTAATTAATAAACACATTGAAGGAAGAAATGGATCTCTTGAAGCAATGATCCTAAAAATATTTCATGTATTAAATCAAGAGATAAGAGGACATGAGGAAGTAAACATGTATATGGATTATAAGTAGTGTGTTTGGTGACCATACTCTAATGAGTGAGAAGCTAGAGTGGTAATGGGAGAAAATAAAGGAGATCCAATAAGGGATGAGGTGAAGATAGACTAGGAGATAGATGAAGAGATAGGTAGAGAAAAAAAGAGATCACAAATAAATATAAAGGTGGATAAGGATGGAAGAAGCCAAGCATAGATATAGAGGAGATAAAAAAAAGGTCAGGAAAAACAAGTAGTGTGATCAAGGGAGACAAAAAAAATTAAATGAAATGGAGAAAAGAGAATAAAAATAAAATGTAGAAGATTGGGGTTTGAGGAATACACTAAAGAACGATATATTGGAGAATTGAAAAGGATGGGGAAAGAAGTGTAGAAATTGTGAAGGGTAAGGGGAGGATGAGAAATATGGGAGGACATGAAAGGTTTGAAAATAAGTCTAAAAAATACCAAGGAGAAAACAATTTGGTGAAAAAAATGAAAAATAAGAAAATACATAGAATTAAATGAAATAGGAGGAAAAAATAGTGAAATGAGGACACAAAAAGGATGGTAGGATAGTGAATAAGTAGGTGAATATGTGACCAAGTAAGCATGGATGATGATAGGCAAGGATAAGAACAAAGAAGAAAATTAGAGGGTGGCGTTGGAGATGAGAATGGGATGGAAAATGGGAAAGGGTTTAAGAAAAATGATGGGAAGGAAAGGATATGTAGATAATAAGATAAAGAGATAAGGTATGTGTTAATCAGCTTGTTAGAAGAAATTGACAAGCAAAATAGGTGATTATAAGAGATTGACAAGCTAAAAAGTGGTGATGTGGTGAAGAAATATAGGAACACAATGAAAGGGAATGAAATGAAAATAAGGGATGAAGATCAAGGATGACAAGAAGGAAAAGGAAGAATTGAAGTAGGGATATAAAACACATACACTCACACAAATGTAAAAGAAAGGTGAGTATTGAGATAGAAAGAGGAAAATGGGAATGCAAAGTGAAAAAGGTTAGGATTAATAAGAATAAAATGGAAATTATGGAAGGCTTCTCAAAGGATAAAGACCCAATTATAAGCTATTTTTGGAGGGAAAAAATGTAAAAGGTGGGGAGACTGGAAAATTGATAGAGAGTAGTGGCACACATAAGAAAAAAAGGATGTTATAAGAAATAAAAAGCATGCCAAATTGAAAACATGGGAAATAGGAAAATAAGAATTGAGAAATGGAATAAAGTTTTTTTTGAAGTAGTGGAAGGGTAGTAAGAAGGTGTTGGAAAATAAGAGGAGGTAAAAGTGTCCATCAGTGTAAAAGGGAATAAAATGATGTGTAATTGGTGAGGAAAATAAGGTGAAGAAAAGGGTATGATAGGTTGCCAAGGGCAAGGGGAAAAGATGAAGACAATGGAAGTAGACAAAGTGGATAAAGGGAATGGTTGGTAAGAAATGGAGAGAGGGAAAAAATCCATGAAAAGTGGGTAGGGGATGGGTCCACAAAGCATGCACAAGTAAAGGTGATGAGGAGGCCAATGAAGCATAGTAGGTGGTGGGATTTTGGGAGATAAGAGGGGCCAATGAGGAAGGCTATCAATTCTAGTGTTAAAAGAGAATGATAAGATAAAGGGAGGGAGGTTGTGTTTAGATAGGTAGAGAAGTAAAGAAAATATATTAGGTGAGAAGGAAAATTAAAGGATGTGGCTAAGCTAACCTCAGTAACTAATCACTACCTACATAGTCCAAAATACCTTACGCCAATGTAGTTATCCTAGTAATGGGGAAAAAGAAAGAGGAATTATTAAATGATATTAAAATACAAAGATACTAGGAAGAATCCAAATCTTCCCTGACATAGGATGACCTAAGCAATAGGGAATTATTATCAATGGAAATTAATGAGAAGAAAAGGGGGAGGGTAATTAGTTGTTAGTGGCCAAATTTCCCTTGGAAGTCAAGCAGTACCTACATAGTCAATAGAAATTAGACCAATGTAGTTTAACTAAGGTTAGAGAATGGTGATCAAATGGTTTTCCCCAATTTGAAGGACCACATAGTCTAGTTTTGTTCAAGGTTTGCAAAGAAAGTATGTGCATTGAAGGCAAGTTGGGGTTGTGAAGAAAGGTATCCCTAGAAGGTGAGTTGATTGACCCTAATGCTATTATAATTTTTTTTATGGTTTGGATGGGTGATAGTGGTGTAACATTATTAGGTTAGATGACCATACTATATGTGGAAAAAGACATGAAGAATACATGTCTCAACAAGGGGACAATAAGAAATGAGGTGTAATGTTTGTTTGTTGACAATGACAAAATAAAACAAAACCTAAAGTTGTATTGACTTAAAGAACCTAAGCCATTTGAATGCTTCACATTAGCATCCATTGGTTGGTAAAACAAGTTTCTTAATCATAGTGTGACAAGTAAGCTTGAAATCCCTTGATTTACATATAGTATGAATGGAAGATGGATGATGGGTGGTGTGAAGGATAAAGGGTAATATGTATGGTAACCTTATGTGGGTAAGTTTTCTCCTTCTATATGTGACCTAAGAATGATAATAAACAAGTCCATGCCATAATCTAGATGTAGGCTGATCAATACAAGAAGTATAAATGTGAAAGTTGATTATGGCTTCCCTCTTATTATGCTGTTTGACTACTAATTATGGTTTTACAAATTATTTAGAATTTTCTTTGATTGTGATAGAGGGTATTTTTATTTATTGATGTATATGGTAAGTTAATTGATGTGGAAAGATTCCAATAAATTTCTCTATTTTTGACAAAATTGACTTAGCCATCTTTTAGGGGAGTGGTCTAAGTTTAGATGCTTTGTTTAATGCCTTTTTATTGTTGTCCTTGAGGGAGCAGTCTACCTTTAGTGCAAGCAATTTTTATTTTATTTTTGGGTAGCTATCTTTCTGAGGAGCAATCTACAATGCTTAAGATATTAACCTAAATAATATTTTGGTATCCATATTATTTTTGGATATGATGTTTTTATACATGGACAAGTCTAATTAGGTTTAGAGGTTTTCTGCTATGAGGGATAAACTTTGACACAAGAAGGTTAATGATATGTGAAGAGGTGTTTTTTTGAGAGAAAATGACCATGGTATTCCATCTTGTTAGAGATGAAAAGTATCCATCAAAACCATTCCATGGGAAGATCCATGGTACCCATAATTAGGATTAGGATATGACTGTGAAGGTTAATCGCATGGTTCTATGTTTTATTCAATTGTCCTCAAAAGGAGAGGAGGAAGATGGGTGAAGGTTAAAATATCATAATCAAGAGATGAGCTTAAGTTAGACAAATTTAGTGAACTTGATCCTTCTTTAATAAAAAATTAGACGTAGATGTAAAGCATTGAGAGGCTTAGGTTCTAGTTTGACTTTGAGAGAGGACAAATGATAAGATCCTAATCCATAGTTATAGGTAATGGTGTAGGGTCCAAGCCAATTGAAAGAAAACATACATCATTTACTTTTCCCCATGTTGGTCATGTGTTGTTTTTCCTATAGGATGAGGTCTTCAATATTAAAAACTCATTTTTTAAGGTGATTGTTATAAGCATGTTTGATATGATCATGATATATATGGAGGTGGGTGAGGGCTACTAAATGATGCTCATCAAGTAGCTAAAGATATGATAAATGGTGTTGATGATAATCTTCTTTAGAAATAATATCCTGCAAAGATATGTGAAAAGAGGGGATTTGGACTTCAATAGGCAATATTGCCTTTGCTCTAAAGACTATACAGAAAGGGGTATCACTCATAGAGGTTTGAAGGCTAGTGTAATATGCCTTTAAATTGAACGGGATGTGCAAGTGATAATCCTGACCTAGAACACTCACAACCTTGGTTAGTATTTTATTAGAGGCTTTTACTTATCCATTTGATTATGGATAGTAAGGCAAGGAAAAGCTTAGATTGATGCCAAATGTATCACATAAGCCTTAGACTTACTTTTTTTTGTAATATTTTCCATTATTAGTGATTATTTTATGACAAACATTGAAGTGGTAGATGATATGATGGTTGATAAAGTCAACAATCTTCTCTGCTTTGTTTGAGATAAGAGGGATAGCTTCCACCCACTTGGTGAAATATTTTTCAGATGTGATGATGGAGCTATGCCATTGTAGTTAATGGGGGTTTATTTACCCAATGAGACCAAGCCCCAGTTAAGAGAAAGGATAAAATTCCTTAGATACTTGGAGGCCATTAGTTGGTACATGATGTAAATTAGTGTGCTATTGACATTTAATACACTTTTTCACATAATCACAACATTATTAGTTGAGGGTGGGACAATAGTATCCAAGTCAAATGATATGTTTAGATACTATTAGATCACTAAAGTGTCCCCCATAGATCTCATCATATATTTACCTAATGGCATAAGAAGCTTCATGGCTACATAGGCAATGAAGGAGACCATCAAAACCATGTTTGTAAAGGATTCCCCCTAGTATGGTGTAATGGGAGGTAACCTAAACAAAGGTTCTCTGGGTGTTCCTAAAGAGGTTGAGAGGAATGATTCCTAGGTTGAGGTCATTAAAAGTTTAGTCATACTAAATGTTAGATGAGGATTTTTCCACATTAAAAATAGTAGGGGGATCAAATTGGTTATAATAGGGTGTGGTTAAATTATGAATGGTGATAAATATTTTGGAATTGGAAGGCTAATAAGGGATTTAGGAAGCAAAGCAAGCCATTATACCCATGAATTTATTAGTAGATTGGGGAGAAAATTTGACTAATAACGTTTGAATGATGTTAAAAGTATGTCAACCAAAAGTTTGTATTTCTATAAGACATCATTATTACATTGATAGGATCCATTGACTTGGTTGACCATGAGTTGAGAATCACCAAAGATATTGATGATCTAATTTCCTAAGGCTAGAGTAGTTTAGAGACCTATGACTAGGCTTCATACTCAACCATATTATTAGTTCATTCAAAGTCAAGTTTGAAGGAAAGAGGAGGAGGTTCAACATCAAGAGAAATGAGAATAAATCTAGAATCCCTACCTTTTTGTCACTTCCAACCATCGAATAACATATTCATTTTGTAGGTCATGTCCTCTTGGGAAATAGTAGTGATGGATTCATTTGGGAATTTTAGAGGAAGTGGTTGGTGATCAGTCAAAGGTAATTTATCCAATTGGTTGATAATGACTTTCCATTTAATTGAAATTTACTAAAGGAATTCAAGATCAAATTTTGCTTAAGAGCATAAACCATTTGGCCATACACTAGTTTTGGGATGGCTTGGAATATATGTACTTGAGTGGGTTGATGTTGGTTATGACATAGGTTTTATGCTTAATAAATTAGTGATCAAATTTGGTGTCCATGAAATTTAGGGCTAAGTAGAGTTTCTTTGTATGGGTATATCAAGTCTCATATTATACAAGCATGTGTCTAATGTAATATACAATTTGATATTTATGTTGTTCATCTCGGTGACCTGAAATTTCCCTTAGGGAATAGTTGGTGGTAAAGATATATAGGTGAAAGGGGTGGTAATCCATAGGAGGGATGAGGATAGGTGGGGAAAAAAGGTATTTTTTGAGTGATTCAAAGTCTTTTTAATAATTTTTATTCCATTTGAAAGAGACATCCTTCTTTAAAAGGTGATGGAAAGGTTGGCACCAGTCTAACAGCTGAGAAATGAAATGGTGAATGGATTGAAGCTTTCCCTATAGGATATGAAGTTGCTTAAGGTCAGTAGAAGGGGGCATCTCCAAGATTTCTTTGACCTTGGCATGATCTACTTTGATTCCTCAAAGAGAGATGATAAAGCCAATAAGCTTTCTAGAAAGGACCCCAAAAACACATTTCTTGGTGTTGAGTCTAACATAGAAATGGATTAGGTATTTGAAGATAATGATAATAACTTTCAGATTATCTTGGAAATATTTATATTTTCCTAAGAGATCATCGACATAGTCCTCTATGATGGTATGGATATGGTCATGGAAGATGTAGGTCATGGATCATTGGTAGGTTGCACCAGCATCATTTAACCTAAAAGGCATGAATTTGTAGCAAAAATTTCCCCAAGGGGATGTACAGGTTATTTTATGTTGATCTTTAGGATAAGTCAAGATTTGATTGTAACCTAAAAACCCATCCATGAGAGATAAATTCTCATGGGCAGTTGTAATATCAAAAAGTTGGTCAATATTAGGTAGATAAAAGTCATCCTTGGGGAAGGTGAGGATAAGGTCATGAAAGTTCACACAAACTCATAGACCCCTAGTGGCTTTGGTGATATGTATGATATTTGAGACCCATTAGGGGTAGTTAATGGGTTAAATGAAGTTTACAGATAGGAGATGCTAACACTTTTCTTTGATGAGAAGGGATATGTGAGGATTCATGCATCAAATTTTCTTCTTAAAAGACTTGCCATCATGATGAGTGACTATGTTATGACTAGAAATGGTGGGGTCAATCCTAACCATATCATTGTAAGACCAAGTGAATTATATGCTACAATCTTGAAGGAAAGAGGAAAAGTCTCAAATTTCATCAACATTCAGTGATAAGCCTAATTTAATAACATAAGGGTTGTTTAAAGTGTCCAATTTGATATATACGGTGGAATAATTAAACATGGTTAAGGATTTATAAGGAAAGGATTTATGGATTGAGTAATTTGGGAAATTAAGGTAGGTGAGAGTAGAATCATCATCTTGATGTTGGATGGTATTGATGATATGAGAATCTTTCTCTATCATTTTAGGATGGATGAAAGGAAGGGTTTGAGTTTGACCATCCTTTTGATAGTTAGGGGACCTAAACTAATGGTGTTGATTAAAAAAATAGCTAGGAGGAATGATATCAATATCATTAGACTTATAAGGAGGTTGGGTTGGTGAGGAGGGGATGTCTTCCTTAATGGTGTCAATAGGTTTAGGTAAATTAGTGGATTATTTAGGTGATACAAACCTAAGGCCAAATGACTCATGAGGTATTTAGATTTTGGTTGAAGGTAACTCATGAGGTACTTGTTCATATTAGCCTAGACCAAATCCTTTCTAGGCACACCTGTGAAGGTATACTTTAGCAAATGTTGGTTTGTCAAGGTAGAAAAAGTCAAAGGTGAATGGTTAGATAGAAGAGGTATTGGTGGGAGTAAAAAGTGGCCAATTAAGTCCCCTATTTATGAAGTTTATTTGATGGTTGGGGGGACTAAAAGGGATGATGGTTTTGATATTAGGTTCATAGGAAGGTTATGTTTTAGGTTCCCATATTCTTGAGGAGTAGGGAAAGCATAAAATTCTAGAAGGTGATACTCCCATAACAAGAATCATTGAAACATATATCCCAAGGGCTCCTCTAGGGGGATCTGTGAAGAAGGGATGGATGAGCTAGTTGACATTTCATCGACGGTTGGTGATTGGGGTGTAACTATTAAAGGTGCATCAAATGGGTGTATGAGGATATCATTGGGGAAATAGGTCATGTTGCATGTTGAGAAAGTATTTGGGTTTTCATGGATATTAATAACCTGACCCTCATGCTCAAACTTAATACATCGATGGAGGGAAGAGGGAACACATTCCATGGAGAGAATCCAAGGTCATACCAATAAAATATTGTATTGGAATTCTCCTTCCACCACATAGAAGAGTTGAAAGAGTGTATGGGGTCTTACACAAATATGAAGGATGATAGTTCCTAAGGTAGTGTCCATAGTGTCATTAAAAGATCAAAGGACTGCTATGGATAATGATAAGATATTGTCTAGTAAGTTGAGTTGGTCATAAGCATAGGAATATATGATGTTAATGTTATCCCCCCCATCAATCATCACCATTTTGAAATAAGTTTGGTTGAGGTAAGTAGTAATAAAGAGTGGGAAATCTAGGTCCTCTAAGTGGATGGAAGATATTTTTGAATACTTAAAGGTTATAATGTTGGAAGTTTGGAGGGCACTAACAAATGTAGCTAGAGGTTAAGGGTCATTGGGTTGGACTTTGATGGATTGAAATGCCTCTAGGAGTTCTTGGTGGTGATTAGGAGAAGTAGAAATCAACTCATATAATCTTAGTTTTGTTGGGGTCTAGTAATGCTTTTTAAGGATAACTTTCTAGATATATATTGCATACGGATTGGGTTGTAAAGGTTTTGACTGGGGGGCACCTAAGATAGACACCTTGGATTTTATTAAAGATGGAGATTATTGGGTATGGTTTTCTTAGGAGTTTGAAGAGGGGTATGTCTAATGAATGGACACCTTAGCCTTTCCTTTATAATTTTGTTGTGATCTAGTGACCACATTGATAGTATGTATAGAAGGAGAGGGCGAGGTGGTAGAGTGATCAGACTCATATTCATTCTTAGGTGAGAGTGGGGGACTAGGTAAGAATTTGGTAGGTTTGGATATTTTTTGGGTTGGTATGTGTGACATAAGAGGTTTATCTATTAATAGATCATCATCATTGGAAAGGTGGTGGATGAGAGTTTGGAGATCTTTGCAATTCTATGTATCATGGTTGGGTGTCCTATTGTATAAACAAATCAAATTATTATTGAACCATGATTATTGGGATATGAAGGGTCAAATGGTTTTATGGGTGGTAAGCTTAGGGAAGAGGTTTTCAATAGCCATTGGAGAATGGTAAGGAAAGACTCGGTTAAGGGTGGTAAATGTTTAGTGGTTTTTATTTTGGCTATTGAGGCAGGTTTGGTGATCGGTGTCTTAGGTAAGGTGGTAAACTTGGTTGATGGTTTTGGTTTAGGAAAGATGGTTAATAATATAGAGGTGGAGGATGTAAAGGTAGGTGACTTAGGTATTTCTAGTGTTGTAAAGAAAGGTGGGTTAGGAATTAAGTGTGAAGGTGTAACCAGCAAAGGTGGTGGGGTTTTGGTAAAAATAATGGGATTCATGCTCAAGGTAGAGAGAGGAGGACCCAAAATATAAGGTAAGGTTGAGGGAGGAAAAATATGAGGCTTTGGGCATTTAGGTGGTTTTACCTATTTGGTTGCCTTAGTTGTTGGTTTTAGAGGGGGTTTGGTTACTTTAGTTGTCTTGGTGGGTTTAGGTGTTTGAGGGTCAATTAATTTGGAGAATGTTTTAGTTTGTTAGGTGGAGGTTTTAGTTATTTTAAAAGGGATTGGATGGTCCACTAAAAAAGGGGTTAGATTTTTTGGTTTGGTTCCCTTACCTTTGTCTTGGTTTTTTATGGAAGGTTTCAAAATTAGAGGTTTGGTGGGTGAATGAATCTTTTTCTATACAATAGCTTCCAAAGGTGGAATGGATGGTTCTATTATAGGGGAGATAGGTGTGATAACCTCTGTCAAAGGTGTGCATATGGTTACTTAATTTTCTTGGATGTTTAAAAGGGTAGAAGGTAACTCTACTATTTCAATAAATGGAAAGGGGTTGGTAGATTGGTGAGCAGGTTCTTTATTAGTGAGTGTGTCAAGAACCATGTTAATAGTATGGGTGTTATGAGAGAATTTGATAGTGTTACTCTAATTCTTTATGGAAGCATGGTTTGTAAATGGTTTCCCAAATATGAAAAGGGATTGGTTGGGTGGTGCATTGGGGCTGTATTTACAAGATCCCCCTTGTTAATGAGGGATTGGACAAGGTATTTTAAGGTATTACACCTATTGGTATCAGGTCTTATGATTCGATGTAAAGCACACTAGTAATTTTAGTTATACCAACCTGGCACAAGGTGAGAAGCATCAAATTGTTGTGGTGGTTTAATTGGTATAAGTTGGATGATATTAGATTTTAATAAATTTTCCAAAATAGAAGCATAAGGTTCCTCAAGTAGAGTGAATTGATTTTGGTTTCTCTAAGTTTGGTTCCATGGGTTTTGGTTTGAAGAGTTGGAGTTTTGGTTGCTAAAGTTTTGTTAGTTGGTAGATGGTGGAAGTGTAGGTTCCTTTGATCTTAGTGTTGGGAATTGGTTGGTTACTTTATTTGAAAGAAGAAGACTCATTATTTTTATAGGTTGATTTCTTGTTTTTGAGTTTAAGCTTTCCTTCATCAATGGATCAATTTTTTAATTTACGAGCCATGGTAAAAGCTTCATTGAAGGTCTAATAGATTTGGAAATGTAATGTGGATGAGATATGCTTTGCACATGCCTAATAAAATATATTTATGAGTTTAATTAGAGGAAAGGAAAAGGGAAGTTAGCTAATTAGGTTCCTCCAATGCACCATAAAATTTACAATGGACTCATCCTCAAATTTCTCAATGGATTAGAGGTCGGTAATGGAAACTTTCTTGGATATATTGATTGAAAAGTGATCCAAGAAGTTTTGGGCTAGTTGGTTGAAGGACAAGATGCAATGTTTGGGTATGGCACTATACCAATCCAATGTTGGTCTAGATAATGACATAGGAAAGGTATAAAGGAGAAGAGTGTCATCATGGGAAATCAAGTAGAATGAATGCCTAAATTCTATTAAATGTTGTTAAGGGTCTTCCTTACTATTAAACTTGGTAAATTTTAGGAGTTTCTGCTAGACCAGATAAGGTTTGATAGGGATTGAAGGGTGAATAGGGTCATTGTAAATTTGATCATAGGATAAGATATTATGAGATCTAAATATGGATGATTAAAGGGTAATCATCTTGTACATGATCATCTTCATGAAGTATAATTAGGTTTGAGCACCTAAACGGTTTTGATATGCATATTATGGTGGTGGTGATTGAGAAACATGCTGATAGTGGGTAAAAGTTTGAGAGGTTGACACATATTGGTATGTGGATACCAATTGTTGGGTAGAAGATACATGTTAGTATGTGGATGGTAATGGTTTGGTAGAGGTAGGTGGTTGGGTAGTAGGCATATGCCCTTATGGGTTATGGAGATAACTAAAAGTCTCTTGTTGGGTAGGAGTGGTAGTTGGGTTAGTGGTTGATGGAAGGGTAGTGACCTTTGTACTAATTAGTAGTAATGTGCAGGGTATGAACACCACAAGGCTTTGAAGTGGAGTAGTGTTTGATGGTTTGGAGGTAACTAGAGGGATATGGGTAGTGCTAGAGGTAAGCACTCTAATTGTAGAGGAGTGATTATTAGGTGGTATAAGGGTAGTGGTAGTTTGGGTTGGTTGATTTTGAGTGGTAGCCTCAAGGGGGTTATTAGTCAATAATAGGACTTGGGTAACCAAAGGTTGAGTAGTTCCTATGGTAGTGGAGATACTCCCCATGAGGTAGAGAGGCATGCCATAAGGTAGATCTATATGTGGGGTCAAAATCAAGATTTGGTAGGATGTATTTGTAAGGTAATTTTGTAAGGATACATGATTTTTATTTAAGAAAGTGGTAAAATCCACATCTCTTAGTAATGCTCAAATATGATGTCTCAGATAGTGAGGGGAGTCTACAGGTTCAGAAATGTGTTCCATAGATGTAGAAGTGGAAGAGATTGGTTGATTTGGTGTTGAGTTTTATTCCTTAGGGTCCCTTCATTGTTGGTGAGTAAGAACCATAACTTAAAATAGGCAAGGAATGATATGGTCTCACACCTCAAAACAAATATTAATCAAATAAGATTCAAGGCAAATAATGCATTCACTAAGAGTGCGTTAAGTCATATGATTCTTTTTAATCTCTCTTTTAGCTTGTGTCTTATAAAAGTGTGAAGGGTAAATTGGCTTGAATAGGTCCTATAAATAAATCTATGTTTGGTTTTGGTTTGAATTTAGATGCTCAAAAAGAAGTTTGTATCAGATCATGTACATGGATTGATACTTGGGGATTATTCCCCTCACTTTATGATCTTGTAGCTAGTGTGAGTGCTTATCCTTTATACTATTTATCTAGAGTTTATACTCAATCAAAGAGATAATTTGGTTATCCCCTCAGTGATTAAATACAAGTATGATAACTGGGAAAGGGTACGGTGATCTACTAGGTGATGAAATCCTAGTTGAGGCTTATCTCAAGTGTGTTTGATGTTTGCTTTAGAAAGAGTTGTTTGGTTTGTATAACAATTGTGAAATACGGTTAATTTTCTTTGCTTAAATTAAACTAGATGAGCTAATTAAACAAGCAAACAAACTATGTATACAAGTTAATTTTAATCCCAAAGGAATTTTTTGATTTATTTTGATAAATACAAACCAAATGCAACCTAAGTGAAAGATGATAATGCATGTCCTAATCCTAAGATGATTGTTTTTTTTATTTTTTGAGAAAATCTAAGGAAAATAACAATTTTACTTTCTATAAGAATGGAAAAGAGACTAAACTTGTATTTTAGAAAAGAAGAAAGGAAATTTAATTTTTTTAGAAAAGAATGTAACTAAATGATTCTTCAATAATTCAAATAAATTTCCTAAAATAACTATGAACCCAGGAAAACTCTAGGGTCCCACCAGGCATGCCAAAATGTTTCTATCTAAAATTTTCCCTTTTTTTTCGCTTAATTTTGGAAGAAAGAAACTCATGAAGAAGGGTGTGTAGAAAAACCTATTATATTGTGAACTTGTTGAATCCAAGTGATTTTATTAATATAATTCTTGCCTTGGGAGGATTAGCTATAATAATGAAACATTTAAACATAATTGTTTGTTAGATAAGTAGATGAGTGGATTGCCTAGCATGAGCTAGATCCTAGAAGTGAAAGCTTTTTAGGAGGATGTTAATCCACCTACTTTAAACAATAAAGTTTGATAAATAAAAATGATATAGTTTGAATAAAATTATATAGAAATAAAACTAGAAATATCAAATGATAACAACTAAAACTAAAACAAAGAAGTCAAATACTTTGCTAAAACAATGACTAGGTGAAAGAAACTAGTGTTGAAATTTAGTCAAAGAACAAGGTTGTGGTTTTGGTTTGAGGTTGATAAATGAAAAATTTGGATAAGGGGTAAAAGGTTAAATTATGGTAATAAATAAAATGTATGAATGTCAAGATGGTATGAAGTCAAAGATGTAAGTAAGGTAAAGATGTCAAAGGTATGAGTTAGCTAAAATGGTGATGATGGCAAAGGGGCGAATGGAAAATGAATAAGTGGATAAGAATGGTAAATGGGAAAAATGGATAGGTGATAAAGGAGGTGGAAGAAGAAGGCCAAAGGAAAATAAATGAATAAATACAAGAAACAAAATAATAAACAAAGTGAAGATGGTTGATGAAGGTGGTGTTGTTGATGAAGATGGCTTGTAATTTTGGCAGAGCTTAATTGATTTCTAATTTTTTCCCCCAATGAGTGAAATCCTTGAATAATGATTCCAAACTTTCAAGATGAAAATTTTATTAACCAAAAACCAACTTGACCATGGGTGAAGGATAAACAAAGGATTTATAGCATTTGTTGTTAAGAAACATGCCAAAGAACTGGAATAGTGAAGTATGGCACCATTTTTTAAGTGGGATCATAAATGACAAAGGGTATAATGGTGGTTGGATTCCCACCTTGTGTTTTTATATCCCACCTTTCACATAAGTCCAATTTAGAGTGGGAATCATACACATGGGCTCAAATGAGGTCAAAGGACTTTTCGCCAAGCTAATTTGTCTTTTGGCTAAGTTTCCCAATGAATTTTGGAACCATTCTCTACGTAGGAATATGAGTGGTCATGAAAGACAAGGGGGTGATATTCAAACTTATCCAATATATCTACCACTTGTTTGGTTTTTCTCTCAACTTGCTAAAGAGTCCAAAATGGAGTGGGAATCATGCACATGGGCTTCTATGGGTCCAAAATACTTTTTGGCACTCACTTCCATCTTCTGGCTAAACACCCCATGAATTCTTGGAACATTATCCATGTATGAAGAAAAAAACACAGGTTGAATTATGGTCCCATAGGTAAAAAATGTGCCATTATCCAAAGGAAAGGCCCTCTGGTGCTTAATGATGTCATGAAGTACCTTAGAGGGGGGTCCCAAGTGGGGTATGATGTCCCACTTCAAGCCACCTCACTTCCAATCCATGTCACTTTCCATATCACCTTCCATGGTACATCCCATGTCACTTTCCATGTCACTTACCATGTCATCATGAATAGTGATAGTGGGTCCCACAGTGAATAGTGATAGTGAATACTACTTTTGAATAGTATTTTCAAATAGTACTATGTGAATAGGATAATAGTGATTTGGTTAGGTTAGGATGGGTTGGTTAATGTTTAAGAACATTTTATGGGATATTTAATTAGTTCCAAGGCATTAAATCATCAAAAAATACAAGTGTGCAATTTACTAGTGTCTATAATAACCTTAGCTTAACTAGGTGACTAGATCACCTCTTACTAAAACTTACAGACTAACCATTTGGTGTATACATTTTGGAGTATTTTAAATAATTATTTTTAGAATTTTAATGTTTTTATAGGATAGAAGACACCTCATGCTACCTTCCCCAATGGTATTTAACCTTTCATATAACTTTACACCTTGAAAATACCATAAAACCTTGTAAAAATAGAGTTTTTCAGGGTTTCATACAACTATTTGTACATAATAGTTCCATGTATGGGACATAACTCAAAGTGGATCATGTGATTCAGGTGTTCTCCTAGATAATATATGGAATTTGATTACAAGTTACTTAGTTTTTCTTCCATTGGGTTTATATTAGGGTTTATGCAAGGTTTTAGTGGCCTACCATCTTAATGATGGTTCATAAAGTACAAACATCCAATATAAAACCTTTTACCATGTATATTTAGATAATATATGCCCTAAAATTTATTTAATATTTCTTAGTCCCATGCAACTTATCTGGTGATATGTGAGTGAAATTGGGTAGACCTCCATTCCTTGACAAGCATTTTATGTAGGTTGGTAGTCTTAGGGATTGTTCATGGAGTTGGGATCTTTAATCCCACTATTTACTCAATGGATTGTGAGTTCCTAGGGATCCCCAACTTAGCCGAATATCATTAGGTCGGACTCCTTTTTCTTGGTGACATATGAGCATTGGAATTGGTAGTTTGAGATGGTGGACTAGGCATAATGGAGTTTGAGAAAGGTATTAAGACCAAAATGGCCTCTTTATTTCCTTCCTCAATAAAAAAATATTATTTATATCTTAAAAAATCCTCATATGTCTTTTAATGTCTTCTAATTTATTTTGGAGGGGTTGGATATGGCACAAGGTAGAGATGGGGTCTTGAGGGTTCAAGGGGGGCTTTAGGCCTTATAGGCTTAGTCTATGTTTCAAGGATTTTTTGAGTGAATTGGTATCTTAAATTTAATAAAATCATCCAATTACACATAATATCCACCTTATCCACTTTCTCTCATCTACACAATTTATTATTTCTATCACTTTCACATGTAAGCTTGGTCTAACCATTACTATTCAATACATATGATTATATAATTAGTGTTAGAGACCTAGAATAATTTCCTCTCTCCTTATACAATGATTGTGTAGTTTTAAAATCATATTAAATAATTCCATAACCTAGTAACACCTTTGATATTATGCCTTCCTTTAACCCTTATCTATATCTACCTCTCATACCCTTACAGTTAGGCGTAGGGTTTATGAGTAGTTAGGATTTTGTATCTGTAAGGGCTTAGTTTGGTACCTTCCTACCTCAACTTGATGATATTATAGTCATAAAACCTTTTTATTACCTAATAAAAACTTTCTTAGATGTTTCCAATAATCAAACAACCCAAAAACATTTATAAGTCTTCAACTTTTATGGTTAGGCATGTACGTATCAGTTTTGAACCTAATAAGCCATTAAACTTTCCTTTACCTGTCTCAAATAAACTAAAGAATTAACTATAGCCTAATATTATTAATATAAAAATTAATACTCATATATTATCTCTCTTTCACCACTCTTCACCATGCATTTTATATCACCTTTCACTCTTCTTACTCATGCCCCTATTTGTAAGTGATAGTCCTACATCTTTGATTGTATAAGCCCATTTGAAGGATGATATTCTTCTATTTGAATATATTATAACCACTTATCAATACAAATTAATGTTTAGATTGATTTTTCATTCATATATAACTTTATACTCTGGAAGAGACATCCAAAACGGTTCCCTTATCCAACCTACTCTCCATCCATAGTCAGGCTTGTAGGTACTCAATTTTAGGCCTATTATGACTATATGTGAAATAAAAGTGGGATTTACTTGATAAAAAATTATGAGGTTCATTAATTATGTTATTTAATTTTATTAATTATTCCTCTTCATCTCCTTAAATTCATCACTTCATTAGAACCTTTTAGACTTGTCAACACAATGTTGTTTGTATTAAAGGAAAACCTTGACTGAGTTGTCTTCTTGGGAAGAGTTGATGTGTTAATACTTGATGATACCTACTATATATATCTACAATAAATATTTATAGGCTAATTATGAATCCCAAAGGCTCATAAATACCCTCCACACCCCATCTAAAAAATATTTATTTTCTTGGTCTACACAATAGGTCATTACAATCAAGACTGCGAGAGCTTGTCTTTCTAGGGTTGAGGATGAGAATGGTTTTAAGCATAGGGAAGTGAGGGGCATGAGGAAAAAAATAGAACATAATTAATATTTTATTTTCATGTAATCCTTTAAAACATCCTAATGGAGGTTCTCCATAGTCATTACCATAACACCCTATTCACACTTGTAAGGAGACCACATTACATGAATGGCAGTCACCTTGGAGATAAAACTTTGAAGGAGTTGTTTGGTCTGATGGATCAACTAATTTCTTAGTGAAGAAAATTAATACCTTAATTTTACTCTAAATAACTCACCATATAACTTAAAACCATTGCACACTTCCATTTTATGCCTTGTAGACTCTGCAAATTACTTGTAACTTGCAAATGTGACAATCCTAGAGATTTCCTTGCTCTATAAACTCAAATGTGTGAAGTAGGGGTGGAAAGTGCCATATATTTATTTTAGGATTTTTATAATACATGTATAATCACTAATTACATCAAAAAAACCAAATTTCCACTAAAACCATTGGGAAGATAACCATGTGTAGATGAAGAATGTGAATCTAGTTGCTTGAGTTATTAAACTTTGTTCATAAAGCATAGGCCATGAAACTAAAAAATAATGCCAAAAATTAAAAAGTATTTATACCACACTCCTCTACCTAAAATATTGGATCCCCATATTCTCTCTCCTATCTTTATTATTCATGAACCTAATTAGCTCTTCTAAGCTACCTAGGAGCTCAATGGAAGAAATGTGTAAGTTTTTGACCTATTTAACTTGATAGATCATTTATCTTTGTATTTTACGTATGATATGATTATTATATGAATTTTTTTTACCTACCATGACTATGACATGTCTGTATAAGTCTATACAAGCTTGAAACTCCTACAAAATCCCTCTTTTTCTACATCTTTTCATGATTTAGTTCTTTAAAATGTCATTATAGGTAATGAGGAGGGAAAATAGAGGTTAAAAAAATTAAAAATATATATTATAGTATGGGAAATGTGGAGTCACATTTTGACATGTGTGGGGCCCATTTGGTGAGTGAAATATGGGTTTGACTTCTAAAATGAACTTTTTAATGCATGAAAACACCTTTTTATGATATAAAATGTGTATGAAACCTTTTAAGACCCCCATAAATTCAAAAATAGATTCTCTAAAGGAAAATCTAACTGGAAGGTTTATCCAATGACATGATTGAAAGGTACATTTCATGTCTTTAGACATGTTTGAATGAGTATAACATAGAGGGAAATCTTAGGCACATTCTTACACTTCAAATTAAGGCCCAAAAAAGGTTTAGATACCCTCCCTATATTTTTATAAAATTTTCTCACAAGAAATGTCTAAAAAATCAAAAATATTATGAGAACCATAAACCTTAATCCCTAAAAAACCTTAAATCCTACTAAATAAAATTAATTTTATTAGCCAATGAAAATAACATTATCTAGGATTAAAAATAACTTTGACACCCCTCCACTCAACTAAGGACCATCATGAAAAATTTACACATCATATAACTAATAAAAATAGGTTATGACATGAGGATATCCTAAGTAATGACAGTCTATCCCACACCATGACACATCAAATAATGTTGAAATACTTAGTAAAGAGACCGAAGAAGACATCACAATGTATGAAAATCACCATGTATAAGATTGGGTAGGTTATAATTAGAATTTTTTTGATTGTATGTCTTGATTTTTGGCTTGGGAATCTAAACTATCAACATCTTTGGTAACTCATAGGGGATGACTAGCCTGCTAGAAAATGGGACCCACTATCTCTCCATGACAATGATGACCTAAACTAAGATGATTTACCATTTGGATTGATAATCAAACTAGTAGCCTATAAAACTTATTAAAGTACTACAAAAACCTCACACACAAATACACCAAAATAAAACAACACCTAAACACCTAAGGGAGCAATCATACAAATCAATAAAACAACTAAGGCTAGTACACTACCCCTATGTTGATAACACTTATTAGAATTAAGACAAAAACTTACTATAAATAAATAACCTAAACCTAAAATTTTTCTCCTCTAGGATCAAATAGGAATCTCATTTTATCACCATGGAACTATGAGGTCATATTCTCATGTGTTGACTAGATTCTAATTAGGTATTGCCCATGGAATGAGAACATCCACTTCCATCTAGATATGTTGGCATGCTAAAACCCTCTTAAAAGAGAAACTAGAATCTCTTATATAGTTTGATGTGCATGGGATATCTATGTTAATCTAAAAACCATTTATATTTTTCCCATACTTGTATACCTTGCATGAATAATCTCAATTCTCCCTCACCTATAGGCTATTCCTAATCAAGCTAAACAATTTTAAGTGGTTCTTACGGCATGATTTCACGGTTAAATTCCAAGAGAGATGATTATTTATTCATGATATATCTAGTCCAAAAAATATCACCTCCATTCTCCAATAGTGAAGAGATATCTATAAATGGGAGGAGGAGATGATATCCTTATTTTAAGACCTCAAATAAGTCATCTTCACATGAACAACCTCTTAGGATGGCATGGTTGGAGGGATGCCTTTCTCTTATTTGGTAAAACTATATTCCTTAATCTAAAAATGATCATTATATACCTCAATAAGAGAGTAATGTGACCTTATGATGTCAAACCAAATATTTTTCTTGATCCCCACATGGTTCTACTTTGATTGTGCTTTCTTGTTTAATAAGAGCTGATGTAAGAGTAGGAATAACACAACTTGAGACAAAATTAGAAACTATACCATCTTGACCATTATTATAGAGTTCTAATCCACTTTCTACCACATCTAAATGACCATTAAAATCTCCTTTATCCATTGCCATAGTTTGATTATCTTGCATGACATCATGGTCACCTCCATGATGATCTTCAAACTCATAGGCTAGTTTGCACCCTTCTTGACCCTTTGAAACCTCTTGAGGATTTAATTTAAAGAGAGAAGTTACCATGTCATCAAGGAGATCCTAAAAATAACCTTATTATTAGCTAATAGGTATGCATTATTCTTTTAGTTCACCTTGTTCTTGAAGACCATCTTTTTCTACATTTTTGATTGATGTGTTTTAAATTTATTCACCAAGAGGTGTACCAATGGAAATTTATTCTTATATCTCACTTAAATCACCTTCATTAGATGCCACCACAACTTGATGTTATCTAATTTAATTACTAAGGAAAAACTACTTTTTAATAATTGGAATGGAATATCCCCGAAAGATTTCTAGATGAAAGGTCATGTATGCTTAGTTATTCTCATCAAGATGCTCACTTTTGACAACCAAAACTTAATTATCCTTCTAAATATTATTTTGAAAGGATTTCCATGATGGGAATTCTTTAGAATATAGAGGAGGGAGGGATGGGTATTGAATGATTTTAGATTCATCTTTATCTCCAACATTGTGGTGTAGGTCTAACTCATCCCTCTTTCCCCTTGACTCCTCTACTTGTTTCCATGTTGGAACCTTGGATCTAGGATATTATTTTATTGTACATGATGTGAAATTTGGAATGAATGAAGGCACATTTTCATGAAATTTCACTAATCTTTCTGTTACCATTGACTATGATACATGTTCATTTTTAAGTTCAATTTATTTAACTAGATGAGCTTAAAAATCAGGCCTCAACTAATCAGAGATATCCTCTGATTGATTAAGAAGGGAATGGAATTTCCAAGTTTGATCTAAACTATTACCTTCAATCCTCTCAACACACACATATTCCCATTTTTGTGTACTCTCTTAAACAAACTTATCAGTAAGAAAGGATTGAGGAACTTGTGAGGGACTTGAGATGTTTTGAAACTCACTTATTTATATCCTTTAAGGAAGGATGGGTTGTTAAATAAAGGAATAATATGGATTAAGGGATGGAAAATGAGGTTGGAAATAATGGACTTGTTTCACCTCATGGATCAGTAACCTTTGTTCTATGTTTACAATTAGACCACTTATGTCTAGCATGTCAGTAGTGGGCCTTGAGTGATCCTCATTCTTAACATATGCCCATTCATTCTTAACTTTATATAATGAGGATATCATATTCATTATTAGGTTACTAGGGAGCTATCAGCCATAACCCCTTTCTGTATCAATCCCAAACATGTATTTCTCATAACCAAGTAGGTTTGTTTAAGGCTTGAAATAGATTGATTTAGGATATGGTTAGGCTAATTAGAAGCATCATGATGTTTCTAAGACTAATTAAGAGGATAGGTAGGATAAAAATGAGGTATAATTGGGGTGGGGACTGACATATATAACTGATCATAAAGTTGAGGAGGTTCAACATAAGATTAGTAAGGGTCGACATGTTGTTGGTGATAATGATCATAGGGCTAGTATGGGTCATATTATGACTAACGAAGCTCATTATAGTGATGACAAGAGGATACAACATAATAATTATACTCATACCAAGACATTATACCTCATGAATAAAATTAATAACTAAGTGTACTATCAACAAAAAGTATCCTTATAGTTATATGAAGATCTTTTGATGACCACTTTGGCATGAAATTCTGATTATAAATATAATTAGCCAATGTCTGTGATTACTTGAGGAAAAAAATGAGGATGGTATGTGCTCCAAGATTATTTAATAAATTCCTACCAAAAAATTTTCTCTCCAAACTACACCCTTAAAAGAAGGTTTTTCATACATAATTCCAATTTTGGGTTTATATGGGATTAGCCCAAGGCTATGGGTGACCTATTGCTAGGCTAAACCTATAGTTTATGGGGATATATCCCATGGTGAATTGATCATGGATAAAATTTTAAATATAATAACTTATTGGGGTGAAAATGGATATATAAATTCATGAAAGGAAACCTAACCTAAAGGGAGGTGATGCACTAATATGATTTATTCACTCTATTTGACTTCTTAACAATAAAAATAAACTAAATAAGTACTAAACCTATTTTTCCATTATTTTATTAGAAATATTGTTTCACATAGAAGCTATTTTAGGTGTCCATAACATGAGGTCCATGAAATCAAAGTTTGATTCAAGGCACTTACTAGTCAAATTCTATTCCAAGCTCAATCACCAACACTTTTTTCACACATGTGACCTACATAGAATAAACTAATAGCATATAGGTGAGGTAGGGACACAAAAAAGGAGAAAATATACCACTTATTCATATAAAAAAATAGTATAAAACACTATAGACTAACATGAAAAAGTTTCTCTAGTTATTTATTAGCGCAAGAGGTGACAAAGTAAAAACTTAGGAAGAGTTCCCACATACCCAATATAGGGATCGATACAATGGCCTAAGAACCTCAATATATAGAACAATGAGTAGGTGAGAGAAGTAAATATATCATGGAAGTGGAATTTATAAGTCATTAATGACACTCATTCACTCTAACAATAGTTACAATAGCCCCCATAACTCTCTCCATGTGTTAACTCATGCTTGGTGGTCTTTAATGAGATTTTTGGGTGTTGAGATGGAGTTTTGGAGGATAATTTAACCTCATATGGCCAAATTAAAATAATTTATATTCCTAAATATGGTTAATTACCTCTCCTTTTTATATTTACAAGGTAGAAATGTGATGTAAATAGGCCTCTATGAAACATTTTGCAGCACACCTTCCCTTTGTGCATGTTGACTAAGCCAAAGAAAAATATTCCATCTTCCATGATGAAAATTATAAATGTATTTTAATATATTAAATGAATTTCATGACCGTAATTTATTCATATATAAACCCCTTTGTGCTGAAAAGTATCTTCCTTAGTTAGCCAAGTAGGCCTACTAGGAAAGTATGCCTAGTAACATAGTGTTTATTGCATGGTTGGCCATAGGGACTAGATATTAATTTTAGAATAGGTGAATAGGTATTTTTAATTTATAAAAAAAATTATTCAAACCATGACCTATTCCTTCCTAATAGTTTATACATATAACCTTAGCTTATCTAGGTGACTAGGTCACCTCTTACTAACACTTATAGGCTGGTTATTTTGTACAAATATATAAGAGTATTTTATAGGAAATATTGTTAGTATTTTTAGGTTTTAAAGGTTATAATACACCTCATACTACCTTCCATAATGGTCTTAAGACTTTCACATGACTCTACACTTTTAAAATACTATAAAACCTTAAAAAATAGAGTTTATGGGGTATTGTACAACTGTCCATACATACTAGTGTCATTTATGGGTTCTCTTGAGAGTGTATCATGTGACTCAAGTGTTTTCATATCCAATATAGGTAATTTATTACAAATTATTTAGGTTTTATTCCATTAAGTATGTAATAGGGCTTATCTAGGGTTTTAGTGGCTTACCATCTTAACGATGGTTCATAAAGTCTAGGCCTCTAATCATTTTTAAATGGATATTCATACCATATTACCCCTAAAAAATCCTAAACATTTTTTGGTCCCATGCAGCTTGCATGGTGAGATGTGACTGAGACTTATCACACCTCTTTTCCTTGCTAAGCATTTTGCGCAAGTTAATAGTCTTAGGGATTGTTCATAGAGTTGGGATCCTAAATCCCACTCTTTCCTCTATATATGGTGAGTTCCTATGGGTCCAAAAATTACCTTAAAATAAATGGGTATGATTCATATTTTTTTTGAGATATGATCAAAGGAATTGGTAGTTTGAGATGGAAGACTAGGTGTAGTATAGTTTGAGAGAGGTATTAAGACCAAAATAGGCACTTTCTTTCCTTATTGCATCCAAAAAATCTTCCTTATATCTTGAAACATCCTCACATATCTTCTCATGTATTTAAATTTTCCTTGGAGGGGTTAGATATGCCACAAGGTAAAGACGGGGTCTTGAGCATTCAAGGAGGGCTTTACTCCTTACAAGCTTAATCTAAAGTTTAGGGATTTTTTAACTAAATTGGTGTCTTTCATGTCACTATATCATCTCATTACATCTAATATTCTCCTTATTCAAATTTTATCATATTTCCAAGCCACTGTTTCTCTCCCTTTCCCATATAAGTCTAGTTTAACCATCATTGTTCAGTCCAAGTGCTTAAACATTTGATGTTACAGAAAGAGAATAGGTTATTATTTCCATTTATAGTGATGGTAGAGTTATAAAATTATGTTACATGATTATTTTAACTATTTAAACCTTTAATATTAGTCCTTCCTTCAAGCCTTGTCTCTATATACCTCTCATACCCTTACAATTAGACCTAGGTTTTATGAGTATTTAGGTTTATGTATCCATAAGGGTTTAGTTTGGTGGATTATTTCCTCAAATTGAGGATCTAACCATATTTAATTTTTTTTACTTACAACTCTTTCAAATTTTTAAAACCCTCAAACAACCCCAAAACATGTATAAGTATTCAACTTTTATAAGCAGGCCTATACATGTATGTTTTAGGCCTAATAGACCTAATAAACCATTAAGCTCTCCTTTATTGATCTTAAATGGAATAAATAATTAATATAATATTTATGGTATTAATGAAAAAAATTCATACCCATATTATCTATCTTTCACCCATATTTAGCATGCATGTTTCATCACCTTTCACTCTTCTTATTCATACCCTTGCCTATAGGTGGTAGTCCATCTTTGACTGTATAAACCCATTTGAAAGATGAGCTTATTTTGTTTGAAGATATTATCCCCAATTATTAATAAAAATCAACCTTTTCATGGAGTTGTTATCCATATATCACTTCATACTCTTGAAAACACACCCAAAATAGTTCCTTTTTCCAACCTACTCTCCATCCATAGTCCAACATGTAGGTACTCAATTTTAGGCCTACATGTGAAATAGAAGTGGGGTTTACCTGATCAAAATATATTAGTTTTATTACTTAGGTTATTCAATTTTATTATTAATTACTCTTCATCCCCTCAACTTCATCACTCTATCAGAGTCTCTTGTACTTGTCAACACAACCCTATTTACATTGAAGGGAAACATTGACTGAGTTCTCTTCTTCAGAATAATTGACATATTGATCCATTATGAACCATGATCTCTCTATAACCCATACATATTTATAGGATCCCTATGAATCCTCATGAATTCCCAAGTCTCCTTAGTACCTTCCACACCCCATCTCAATAGTCATTCATTTACTTAGTCTATATAATAGGCCACTATAGTCAAGACTGTGAGAGCTTCTCTTTCTAGGGTTGAGGATGAGATTGATTTTGATTATAAGGAAGTGAGGGGAATGAGTAAAAAACCACATAACATAAATAATAGGTTAATGAAATGTATTCTATAAAATAACTTAATGAATGTTCTTCGCAGCCATTACCATAACACCCTATCCACACTTATAAAGAGACCACATTACATGAATGACAATCACCTTGGAGACAAGACTTTAAAGGAGTTGTTTAGTTTGATGTATCAAATGAGTGATTATGGAAGACAAGGGATACCTTAATTAGACTCTAATGAACACACCATATAACTTAAAACCACCACACACTTCTATTTTTATGCCTTAGAGACTTTGTAAACTATATACAATCATAAATGCATCATGTTTATAAATTAATCCTAGATCAGAGAAGATAGAGCATACCTACACTTTTGATTGGGAATACATTTATTAAGTGGGAGCATGACCAATATATAAATATGATACACCCAATTATAGAATCACATGGCATAATACACCATGATAGGAAGGGATACAAAGATTATAGTCTAACACAATCATATAAAAAAACATTAAAAGAGTCCTAAGTTTAATGTTTCACTTTATTCTAATAAACAAGAAAGTAAAGATAATATAGTGTACATCAAATATTGTGAAACAAAGTGGGGTTTAAAAACCAAAAAAACTACACTAAACATGCATATAATACATATAATCACATTAATGTATACATAATCCTAAAATATGGGAGAGAATCATAACTGCATTGTCTATCTACTCTTACAAAGGAGAAATAAAGTTAGGAATACTTACCTTAAAGATGAGCCCATTGAGCCTCAATCTCTCCCTTGGCTAGGATCATTCATAAGAGACTATTGTGGTATGTAAGGATAACAAATTAAAATCAAATCTAGGATATGTAACATATTTATACATCCAAAAGACATCTCTACATGACAAGATCCATATCTATAAAGAAACTATAGAACCCTAAGATATATCCCTCAAGTAGAATGGTCAATAAGATGATGTCAATTCACACTTATTCTTTTTCACTTATCTATTCTCAAATGGTTGGAAATTAACTTTTATATATAGGTAGATCTTTCCCTAAATCCTTTCAAATATGTTAGTTGTATGGGGTTGACCTAGTCGACCCTATATAGTAATTAGAGGCTGAAAATTATACAGGGTTGACCCAGTCAACCTAGTATAATCAATTAGAAAAAGGGGAACAAAAAAAGAAAAATGAGGATAATGATATGATAAATGTTTGTAATGGGTAAAATATATAATAATAAGCTTAGGTTAAAAATTTCTAGGAGATAAGTGTGTATATGGAAAGTGACTAAAGAGACAAAAATATTACAAAGCACTAATGATCTTCCCACCCCTTTTTCGATATACCCCTTAAGGCATGCACTCAGAGAGATTGAGAATCTATGGGTTACTATAAGATATAAATTATTAGTAAGTGATACAATTATTAAAATATTATCTATATACATATTCCCCACTCGAATCTCAACACGTGTCATGTAAGTGTAATATGGAATGATGCTTTGAGATAGAACATCATAACACAAAATGTTGATGCTAAGTAAAAGTGCAAAAAGTAAAAAATAAGAAAAATGAAATGATAAAATCTAAAAACACATACATTTAATTACCTTAGTGTTGTAGATAAATAAGTATATTGCAAGAGATGTGAAGGTGTCCAATTTGAAGAAAACTAGGTAAACCTATAAATGTTTGTGCAAAAATAGCCAAAAGTCCATTTTAAAAAAATAGGCACATATTAGTGGAAAATATTCTCTACATAATCATGAATCCAATGCATTTTCTAGTTTTAAAAATGGATGAGTAGAAGCAAATATATAGATAAAATAAGGAATCAACTATAAAATAAGTGAAAGATTTAAATTTTGAAAAGGTGTTTTTAAATAGGGGGAAAGATAAGTCATTTGGTTATTTTGACTTGTGAAGGAGAGAAAAAGAGATTTAGAGACCAAATGAGCTAGGATAGTGAGGAGATGAAAAGATAGACAATGGAGAGTTCTAGGAGTAGTAAAGGGTACACTATAGGTATGCAACTACGAATCATAAACCAATTTTTTAGTATTTTAATTAATTAAGTGTATTTTTATAAAAAAGTTATTTTTAGCATTTATAGATGTCATTATGTAAAGCAATTAGATTCTATAGGTATTAAAAACCAAGATAGGAAATTGGTTTGAAGGAATTATGGAGAAAACTACCATAAGGCACATGTTTAGGAAAATGTAAAGGGTAGACATGGAAAAACAACTAGTTTGACCCAGTGGACTCACTAGCCTTAAAATGAGCAAAATCCACACTACCAACCTGTAGGTATGTGTCAACCCTATATGTTTTGTAGATAGTCAACCCAATATAGTTTTTCAAACTGATCAAAAAAGTCCATAATGACAATGTAGTACTAAGGAGGTGAAAAGAAAAGGGTTGACTTAGATTTTTAACTCAATTAGGTTAAAAATAGGGAAATTTTGGTAAAACTAGTTTGACCAAAGAACCAAAATAGTACATAAATGAATGTAAAAGGTATAAATAAGGATAGAATGGTCCAAAATGACCAAGGGGAAAAAGACCAAGTAGGATAAAAATAGGTAAAAATGAATAAATTAAAGTAGTTTAGGCTTATTTTTTATTAAAATTATAGAAAGTATGTATTGTGATTATACATGACATGGAAGATCTAATACATATTTTGTTGTTTCTTTATTTTATGGAAAATACATATTTTGGTGATTTGTATACATGTCATGGATATCAAATCTATTGAAGCACTTGATGATTAGAGATAGATCTATACTAGTATCTGTAGGTCTAAGAGGGATAGCTGATATGTGTAGGATTTTCCTAAGTGTTAATCTATTAGTAATATTTATAGGATGTTAGAAATGACTAAATAACACCTTCAGATTAAAGTTTTATGGGGACATGGTAGAGGTGGTTATCACTCTAGAGGATATGCATGCCATCCTAGGGCTACTAATAACAAGATCACCAGTGACTATAGGGATAACAAATAACATGGAAGAGAAGAGAGCCTTAATTGTGTGGGATACAAGCTCAAAAAAAATATTGGTAAGAAGGAGATTATCATCTTAGATCTATATACATCATAGATTATGGATATATGAAAAGTTATGATATGGATTATGACACAATCAGTGCTATGCCACAACTTAGATAGCAATGTACCACTATTCATGGTATCCTTGAGTAGTATTATCCTAGAAGAGAGAGTATTATCTGGTATTAGTTCTATCATATAGGTCTAAATCATATGTGATATGTATGAGGTGTTAGTGAGAGAGAAGAAGTTGATAAGACTGATCATGTTATTGATGGTGTAGATATATGAGAGATTTATTATGTATCAACCTACTAAGTTACCGTATGTGGTCGATGATAGGTCACCTCAAGTGTGAATATAGAGAGAGGACTAGGTAGTGTGGGTTATGCCCCATATGTTAGTGTTATAGATGATGAGATGTGTAGACATAGTGTAGTATCTATATGGGCACATAGAGACCATATGGCTAAGCTAGGACACATTTGTACTAGCTACAATGGGGATATAGGTGGTCAAAGACTACACTTGGTGGAGAGAGCCATATCTAGTGGTACAAGTACTAATAAAAATGGGATTCCCTTATCTAGTGGAACCAATATTTTAGCATAAGTAGTGGATTCAATATGTGAGATAGTTGTGGGTGAGGAGGGGACTAGGGACACTAGTGATGAGGCTAATGCATATATCACATCATGAGCAACCATGAACTATTTAGGCACAACAAGGAGAAGAACATGATGAGAGGGGTGTAAAGGTAGTGGCATTATAGATATCACCACTAGGTCTATAGCAAGAAGACCTAAAACCATCAAGGACATAGTGGTGATGGAGGTAATAAGATCAAGAGAGAGAGAAGACTACCTCCATCCTTGATGACCTAACAAGTGAGCCATAGGATAGATGGATGATATACAGGAAACTCAAGCATAGTTTGAGGTGGATACATGCCATGATAGCTAATTTTATACTAAAATGGTGACCTATAGATGAGGTGTTAGGAGGCCACATAGATGGAATGACTATTCTAAGTGGTGATGTATATGGTGAGACCATAGTGGCTGAGACACATACATGTAATAACGATGATTAAATTGTTGTTCTAGTTTTTATTTTGAAATAAAGTAGAGATAGATAGATATTTTTAGATATAACAATGATCTAATATTTATCTTGTGTGATTTTGTAGATGTAGCTAAGGATGAGGAGGAGAGATGGGTGTTCCTTATGAGGGGAGAACTTCATGATGTCTAAGATAAGAATCTATAGTTGTATGACCCTAATACATTAAAGGACCCTAATGTACCATCTACCCCAACTCAAGAAAGTTATTTTAGATTAGTAATGAGGTAAAAAGGTAGATATGAGCATAGAGAGAGAGAGAGGATGGTGCTACTAGTATAGATTGGTATAGGTGAGATATGGGCATGGTAGGCCTTAACAAAGGATAGAGTTATGAATCTAGTTACAGTGATATAGATGACACATGCAAATAAAGCAACCATGATCTTGTGAGTGAAATCATAAGTGAAGGTAGCACATGTATATGGATAGGTCGAGGGATTGATATCTTAAATGGCCTATTTATAGTGTATAATTCAAAGGAGTCAGATCAAGGCTTTGGTAGGAAGTATGGCTAAGCCATAATATAAACATGATGGAGCCTAGAAATAGAGATGGAACATTGTATATGGTTATACTTTTTGTATCAAAACACATGATATATGTGTGTATGTGTGTGGGGGGGGTGTGTACACACACAAACACACATATGATATATCATTTTGGCATATTGAAGTTGAACGTGTATGTTGTTATCATTATGTTTGTGGTTATGGATGATTTGGAAATATTTGTTTCTAGCACATGTATTTAGTTATTGTTTTATATGCTCTATGGAATATATGACATGTGGTTTCTTTTCTAGCAATATGTAGAACACATGTATGGGTAAAAATAAATAGTTAAAAATGACTTGGTAAAATATAATCAATCAAAAATGTACTACACACTATTTCCTATTGGAAAATGTGTAATAACAAGAAAATGACTAAATATAAAGAACTAAGGGATGGTAAGACAAGATGGTAATATAATAAATTTGTTTTTAAACCAAATTGAAAGATTTTTGTACTAAATTAAAACAAATTAAACCATACTAAATCATGTTGGGAAGTATGAAAATAATGTAATAAAATAGAAGGTATGTAAAAGGGCACAAATGGTACAAAACAAATTCAATTAATTCAAATAATTATACTAAATCACTTTGGGAAGTATAATAGAAAAACAAAATGTAAAAAGATTGGTCTTAAACTTATCACACTAATACAAGTTGAGAAGTATGAAAAACTTAAGAAATGGTTGTATTCTTATATGCACTCAAAAAATAAGAAGATGAAATTAAAAGAGAAATTGAATAAAACATAAAACACACTAAATCAAGTTGGGAAGCATGTTAATGAACTAAAACTTCATAATCAATCACATCTTATCTCATATTTGACACATGTAATTTTGCTTGTGATTTATACTACTGGAAAATTTTGTGAGTAATGTCGGGTCATATCCATTATCTTATGAATTTAATCACAAAGAGAACACCACTAGGGTCGAATAAATAGGCAAAATTAGGTAATAAAATATGTGGGTAATATAATGGAAAAAGTTGGTAATTTTTAAGGAATGTCAGGTCTTATCAACAGTGTTACAAAGAAACACACAAATGAAATCCCAAGGGGAGTGATCCATAGATAAAATAATATTTCTCAAGAAGAAATATGAGGGATATAAATAAAGAAAAATGGAGAGTAAAAATCATAATTTAGGCATCTTATTATAATACCTTAGGAGACAAGAGGCATATTAAAGACATGAGAAGACACTAAGTGACTAGTGACCACTAATGTGCAAAGGAAACATGTTTGCTATAGACACAAAGCTTTGTAGGCATATAAACATGCTAATAATATCAAATAATGAAGGTATATTGGTATAATAAAAGGTCAAATGGACCTACCTTCCCATAACATGTTCCCCATTCCTCAAGACCCCTTATAGAGTCATCAGTCTACTATGAAGATTGGGTACTTATATGATAAAGTAGCTAACACTAAAAGATATTTATTCTCATTTTCTAATCTAATAGCCTACCACACCCCAAAGGATCTTAGCTCTATCATGAGGCTAACTATGGAGTTCGATATTTAAATATAAGAAGGAGATGTGCTTTGAATCATGTCTTTCAGTGTGATTTGACTTGTAAGAATACATTTGCCTTTTATATCATTGACTTTTGTAAAATGATTTGGATTTTAAAGATTCCTCCTCCGTATATGTTTGGAATGATCAATCATGAGAGATGTAGTGATACACATGAATTAGATTAAGGCTAAGGCTAATGGAAGCTATGTAACCAAAGACAAAGACTGACTAGGACAATTAGGCTTAACAATTAACTAGCATGTGATCTCAATTCTCAACCATGTATATGCTTAGTTTGAGAAAAAGGAAGAAGGAAAAAGGGAGATCCAAAGGTGAATTGGTGAAAGGAAATTATAATAATATGGATTATTAGATAACTTATCACATGATAAAATGAGATAAGGACAAAAGGGAATAGGGTTTGTATAACCAAGGCATAATGACAATTATCTGTGAAAACTAGAGATAATAAAGAAAACACTCATAAAAATACATGAAGAGAGTTTTGAGAAAAATAAATAAATAAAGAGAAAATAATGATAAATAAATACAATCATATGCAAATGTAATGATAATATAAGAATGATATAGTAAAAATTTAAAGAATTGCCATATAAGAAAATTATGAATTTGACATAGCATTATAGATAGAAATAAAATTAGAGCACACATCCAATCAAAACGTAAATGTAAAGGCACCATACATGTTCTCATAAATACTAATAAATATACCCACACATATTATATAAGACATCAAATAAATCTCTATGAAGTTTGATAAAAACTAAAGTTAATGTCTCATCAATCTTTAATGAAAACTAGGAAAATAATTTTCTTCTAATCTCCTTAACTGAAAAGTAGGAATAATCAATGGATCATACTGAGGAGGGCAATCAAGCAAGGGATGTTTGAGTGAATACATGGGAGTAGTCTCTATGGGAAATGTATGAATAATCGATGGAGAAGGATCTACAAGTGAGGGAAGGTCTATAGGTAAATGAATCATGGGTGGAGGCATAGAAGGTGATGAAGGGACCACAGGAGAGGATGGAACCGCTGGAGGTAGATCCATGGGAGAAGTAGGAGAAGCCTTATTATAAGGATGACTTATGGGAGGAATAAAATAAGGTCTAATAATATATATAAGGTTATCCTTAAGGTGTTGTTGAAGGATGTGGAAATAATTAGAGTGACGTGTGCCACATTGGTGCCACATATAATACATCTCACCATACTTACGTATATATTTAGGTAGAACCTTTGGGGGAAGCATGTATTTGTTTGAGGAAGGAGAGTAAGGATTCAAAGTATCAAATACTATCATAAATTGAGAAAATAGGTAGAATAATGATTATATATCACATGGAAGCAATAGATATGTTTGTGAGTGGTGCTAGTAGAAGCACTCATAGAAGGAGGTGTAGTAGGAGTGGAAGAAGCTAGAGAAGACTAGTCAACCCATTTGGTGGGTAGTGGATCCATCTAAGAAAATGGAAAAAAATCATCACCAAGGGAATGTTGTGGTGGAGAATGAATAAAACTAGGCTCAATAGGAGTAATGGGGTGAGAATTAGGGGTAGGCTCAATGAGAGTAGGAGTGAGAAAAATATTATAATAGTAGGAACAAGAATGGTATAAACTATAGATAAATAAAGAATGAGATTTAATAATGGATCTACTAAGGGAGGAACGAGATCTATATAAGGTCTAAAGAGGGTCATACTAATCTTAGGAGTAAACCAACTATGGTTATTAGGGTACCTAATAAAGTAGTAAGGCCTGATCATAACATGATCCATGATCATACTCCTATGAGGCTCCTAAAAATTGAGAAGTGTTGGTACCATCTATAACCTAAGATAAAGTGGAAAAATACTAAAATTAGGAATGAAAAATGGAGGAAGATAGGAAAAAATACTCAAGTAAATAAGAATGATAATGGACAATCTTAGCATCACAGTCCTAAAGAAGACCGCATAAGAATGGATATTCTAGGGAATAATCATCATCATAATCTATGGAATGAAGATCAATGACATAATTAGGGATAACCTTGTCATCTAAAGAAGTGTGGTGAATAGAATACTGAGACTTGGTTAAGATTACAACAATATAATTGCAAGGAGGATTACAAGAATGAGGCTGTAAGGAATCAAGAAGATGGAAAATGAGGTGAGGCAAGAGATCAAAAATTTTAATCTTTAGGTTAACCTCACCGGTCTCATCATCATTATAATATATGAGGTTAGGAGTAATATTCCCAATAAGTTTGGAATGTCCATTGTGACCTCATGTTGAATTAATGGGAAAATTAAGAATTTGAGACTCATGAAATAGAATGGTAGGCAAAAGTTTAAGAGTATGAATCTTGAAGACACCACAGTATTAGAATTATTTGAAATTACAAGGGTTAGTGTCACCGTAAATCCTATAAATGGCTCCATTATGAGGGAATTTAATGCATTTTTAGGTGGAAGAAGCAATGGGTCTCATAGAGTGAGTCCATAGCCTACCAAGCAAGATGTTATAAGAAAGGGGAAAGTTAAAGATCATCACCTTTAGATGGATGGTGATAGGTGGGATAGTAATGGGAATACACACAAAACCTATAGGAGGAATTTGCCTTTTATCATATCCTTAGAAGGTGTTGTGGGTAAAATTGAGATTACATCCTGAATATCCAAGGGTCTTAATAAAGTCAAGAGAGGAAACATACATACTAAAACCCTCTTGAATAAATGTACATTTATATTTAATATCACCTATTTGGACATTAATAAATAAGGAAGGGTCATCCATATGAGATAAAATCTTGTCAAGAATTATAAAAGATATAATAAATTTTAAAGAGAAAGAAGTGTTCATAGTTTCATCAACATTGATCGACATCTCTTCACATTATTTTAATATACTATCCTTGGATCTAGATAAGGATGCCTCTCATCCTACTAGGGGAGGATGAAAGACATTGGAATTAAATAATATTTGTATAAGGTAGTTTCTATGACATGGAGAATTCCTCATAATATCCAAAGAATGTAATCTAGGATAGGATATTAGTGAGTTCCATGATGGGATCCCACTCATCATAACCCATAAGAAGGTTGTTATATATAGGTGCATATTAGTTAAGAAGGTCATCTAAAGGAAGAGATAAAGTGAATTGAAATATATTTTGATAAGAAGAAGGTTTGGAACAAGATTTTAAATCATGTTGTGATGATGAAGTAGTTGATTCAAGTTGATTTTGAGAAATGGTAGAAGAAGTGTGATTATCATTAGTGTTATAAAGTTATGAAAGAGTGGAAAAAATAGAATGGGAAGTCTTATCTAAGGTAAAATAAAAAATTGGATCATCAAATTAATAATTTCATCTTTCCCCAACTCATTTAAATAAGTTGGGGAAAAATATTGGATAACACAATATGTTTGAGATGGAGTGTAGATAGGTTGGGAATCGACAAAAATAACCACCCTTCATATATTAGTCATGTTAAAAATATTATATTAATAAGTGGGTTTAAAAATAATTTTAATTTACTGGGAGAAGGGGTGGATTTGTCTTGGTTGTCTTTTATAGGTTGATGATTAGTAAGAGGGTCTTTGTAGATAGCCAAATGAGCATTTGCTTGATTTTAAGCTTGAGATTTATCATGTGATTTATAGTCCTTGAAAAAAAATTCATAAGCTTATTGTCATTTTCAAATGATATAATCATGAAAAAAATTAGGACCAAGAACAAGGTCCATAACTAAGTTATAAAGTTGTCTACAAGTCTCATGACAATTACCCCAACTAGCATGAAACTAACAAAACTTTTTAGGATTATACTAGGATTTCATAGGATGGGTAGGGTCAAGTTCTCATAGAAGATGCCTATGTAGATGCTTAATAAATTTAACTAAGGATAAAGTTTTATGAACATTAATTTTGTTTGGTGAAGATAAGTGAGGATTGGTATATTATTGAGAACGGGGAGCTGGTTCCAACGAAGGGGTAGGAATGATTTTTTTTCTTATGTAAGAGACGAGGACGTAGAGAAGGTTGGGTGGATTGAATTGATGTATAAGGAAATCTTGTCATTTAGCTTGATCAATAGCCTAATCCAATGCATATGGAGAGAGAGAGAGAGAGTGTGTGTGTGTAGACCCAATATTGAAGTTTAGGAAAAAGGGCATTGGTAAAGAGATGGAAAATATTATCATCTACCATGTTATGTTCACATTGGTTTGACAAAGTTTTCCACCTTTCAAAAAAGGCTTGATCAATTTTTTTTTAACTTATTCGAAATTTATGAAGTGGGCCAGAGTTTTTTGGGAAGATCACTAGTTTAGAATTCTTCAACTAAAACATTAACTAAATATTTGACACTAGCAATAGAAGAGTTCTAAGTTGGTTGTACAAATAAAAGGCATCACCTATGAGATTTTTGGATAAGAGTTTGGTAGTAAAAAAGGTGTTCAATCTGACCCAATCATTATAAATATCTATAAATGTTTAAGATGAAGGGTGGGATCAGTTGATCCATTATAATAAATTTTAGGTGTGATACCTCCTATATCAATGTTATTAATTTGAGTAGTGAGAGGTTCATTTTCAATATTATTAGTGGTTTTTTTGACCAAAAAAGTTTGAGGAATGAGATTTCCTTAATAATCTTGAAGAGGAGGGAGAACATTTTGGTTATGTGTGTCCTAAGCCATTGGTCGAGGATGAGTTTGAAGATGGATAAGGTGGTTTTACATTCTCATCATTTGATTTGTGTTATGGGATTAAAAGGTATTAATTTGATTGAGTGTTTGTAACAATAGTTTATGTGTTTTATTACAATTATTAGAAGCATTAGATGTGGTATTAGTGGCTTGGGATCCACTATTGTTGTTGATAGGAGCTTGAGAAGAATTATGAGAATGTGAGGTGCTAGTGGAAAAATTTTCTTGTGTAGAAAAAGATGGACTAGTGAACGGTTGCGAAGAAGAATCACTAGTAGCATGATTACCTATGGTAGTAAACAATGCACTAGTAGAAGTACTAAGGGTATTGGATCTTATGAAGGGCCCACTAGATGTAGAATTTGCATTGTTAGTGGATATAATAGGCATAGAGGTGGAAGAAGTTAGAGAAGAAGAGGTCAAGGTATAAGAAGGGGTCATAATAAAAGGAAGAGCCTAAGAATCAAAGAATGTATTACCCCCAAATCCAATTGAAAATGAAAGAGTAGGTGGATGAGACTCTTTGGATTGACCACTAATCATAAGATTGTAAATAGTACGAGGATATTTTACTCAATGTTAAATAAATTCAAAGATAAAGAAGATTATTTTTGGGGTATGCTCTAATTCAAGTTGGTCTTCTAATGAGAAAAGAGGATTATGTTGTGAATAGGTATTAGGAGGGGTCCCAATGTTCATTGTGTGAGTGGAAATATGAATATTACTAACATCTAATAGAGGATCCGTACTCTATCTATAAGATACCCTATAAGGGTTATTAAAATTCATCATGTATATTGATTGCAACTCTATATTATCATCAAGTAGAAATTCCATGATGAAGGGAAAGAAAGATAGATTATAAATCAAGGAAACATGAAATAATAGAAATAATACAGGGTTGACTAGGTTGACCTAGCATAGAAACAAGGTCTATAAAAAATATAGGCTTGACTAGGTCAATCTACCATAGTAAATAGAGGTTATAAAAAGAGTAAACAAGGTCTGTAAATAGTAAAATATTGAACTGGGTTGATTGAGTATACTAAATAAAGGCTAGAAAAATATATAGGGCTAACTGGGTTGACTTAGTATAATAGATAGTTAAAATCAATAAACCCATAACAAATTATGAATTGAAACAAGATACTTTTTGCAATTAATCTAGAAATGTAAGAACTAAAGGGACATAATAGTCAATTAGATTAATTTTGGCCATCCAAATTGAGGTACAGAGCATAAAACCTTACACCAATGCTAACTACTATAATTTTTTTTAAATATAAAATATAATTGAGAAAGGATCAACCAATCAACTTGGAATGTAAATAGATAAGTAATTGGTCAACCTAAGTATTTATTATATTATTATAATATGTATTTAAATGTGATGGGAAGTTGGCTTTATGTAAGGAACTAGAAATCAATCTAAGGAATATTTTAGGAAGTTTGGGATAAAAGGGATCTATAGTTTTAGTGATATAGGCTTGGTATTTGGGCCTATAGATAGGATTATGAAGCAAGTTAGTCAAGCATTAGTCCATAAACAATGAAACATGCATAAAGAACTAACTAACCAAACCTATCTATTGCTATGGGAATTACAAAGGATAACAAGAAACAAATGAAAGAAATAAAAAAAACATATTACCTTCCCAAATGGATTAACCATACCCATGTGGCTCAAAAACATGTTCTCCCTTCATCAAGCATCCTTGTCTTTGTAAAGAATGGTGGTGAGCTCCTCTAATGCCTTAGGAACACTCCATAAAACTTAGGCTTATGATTCCAAATCAATAAACTAGCCTATCAATGAAGCTTTAAAATAAAATATATGATATAATGAAAATCCTTTTGAAGATATTTGATCATAATAACTTTGTACCAAAATATCTTTAAAATGATGTTCATGGCCTCTCTATTTACAGATTTTTGAGATTGGTCAAGATCAACCTGAACCGTCCATCTTGAGATGAAGATGTGTGGTTGAGGATAATCCTAATATTTGAAATTAAATTTATAATTATTTTCATCATGACCTTGGAATAAACGGTATTTAAGAAGAATGGGAGGCATTAACTAGGCATGGGTGACCCATAATCTTGATATTTGTGGCATTTATGGCCTAGGGATGTCTTCCCAAGAAATGATGTCCCCTGATGATGAAACTAATGAGTATCAATTCTCAATAACAAATATTCAAAAAATATCATCAAAAATCCACTTAATATCTTAATTTGTATTAATTAGCCTTAAATAAGGTTAATCAACATTTGTGCATTTATTTGAAAATTGGACCTCAAGTAATCAAAATAGTCAGAAAGTCATATTACTAAGTTGTAATTTGACTCAAGAAGAATTAGAAGGTGATGTTAGATGTTTTGGAACCATATCTCCATTTAGGATGTTTCTAACACAAAATAATAAAGGTATGTGGCATGTGCTAATGAATTTAGGAGAAAAGAGTGATCTAAAGCACAAAAGGCAAAATCATCATTTTGACTCAAAATGAATTGATCAAAGTTAGACCATAAATTGCATTGCCCCATTTCGGGATACTTTGACCTAAATTGGCACTTATAAATGACAATTTCAAACTATTTAGTGCATTTTATGGATTTTGACCTAAAATGTGCAATTGAGTGTAATTTGAGTAAGATTGATAATTTCAACACAAATGGTGTTAGAAATTGGATGTCTACATTTCCCCCCTATTTAAGAAGGTGTAATGAGACATTTAGGTGAATACAAATATTTTCAAAGAAGATATTTGTCAAGAATAAATTTGAATAGACCCATGATTCCCCCTCGAGCGGACATACTAGGATGAAAGAGAAGGATGAACTCTTGAAAAGAGAGAAAAAGTGAGAGGTTAACCCATGGAATAGATCACATCCAAATGAGTTAATGCTTGCAAATGTGATTATAATTAATGATAAAAATATATTTATAGGTATAATATGCCCTAGAGATTGGGGGAATGGGAAAGATACAATCCATAAATGTAAGGGACACACTGTAAACATACCCAATTTGAGAATACAAGCTACACGCTTATAACATTGATCAATCCTTAGACAAGTTACACACTAAAATTTTTCCATCATGGTATTTAATGTGAAGAGATTAGAATTAGAGTAAAAGAGAGAATGTTCTAATTTAGGAAGGGAAGCACCACTATAATGGGGTATCTAAAGAGAATATAATAAGAAGTACTCTAGTAGAGTAGATTTGATCGTGATAAAATAGTTATGCCCTAGTAGGGTAAATTTTGATCATTGATAAAGAATAAATAATGATTTTTCCCCTATAAAGGTGATTCTATTTAGACATGGTTTAGATGTTGTGCCCCAGCATGGGTAATTGGCAAGTAAAATAGCTCAAGGATATAAATAAAAAGATAGATTAAATCGAGTAGGTGTAAACATACATGTGATGGTGTAATGGCTTAGAAAGCCATATAAAATTGAGCATATGATAATACACAAAGTAATGAAAAGAAGTATCGAGATAGTCAAACTAACCTCAATATAAATTGAGTTCTACCTACATAGTTCCATGGACTCATGTTCTAACATGAACTTCAGGCCAATGTAGTTCACCCAAGTTTGGGAGAGAATGGAATGAGGAATGATGAAAAATGACCAAGAATTGATTAAACTCAAAATTTATTTAAATAGATGCACATCTAATCATATAAAAATAATCTTGAAATGTACACTACCTAAAATCCTAATTCCATATCATGAGCCTAGGTTTTGTAAAGTGTTCTTGATAATCATTCATCAGAGCTGATGTTGACATTAAGACTTTGAGACCCAACCACAAAGTGATTACTATATCAAAATAATTTAGGAATCATAAGTATGAATAACTTAGAATGACATAAGATTCTAATTACGCTGAGCTAGTTCAAATGTGAATATCTATAACTAGGGATAATGGTAAAATAATGACCAAAAATAGAGTTATAGCAATTTACATTTTAAAAAAAATCAAGAAACAAAGAAAAATATAAACATAATTGAACCTAACTTGAAATAAATATATGATCTATCTCAAGACTTAAGTAGGAACAAATAATGCTTAAAAAAATTCAAGAACATCTTATGAACATGAGACCAAGATAGGAATAATCAAGATCTATGCTGATCATCAAGGTATTCTTGAACACAAAATAGAAAAACAAAATCAATAAGAAAAAAAAAAAGACACCAACAAAAATCAAATAAGCAAAATGGTCTGAGAATAACATAATAACATAGGATCAAGATATAAAAAATTAAGATCCATGTGAATCATCAAGATGTTCTAAAACACAAAATAGATAAGCAAAAAACAATCAAGAAAACACAAAACCAAGAATGGAGATAATAAGTAATAAAAAGAGAAAATGAGAAGATATAAAAGGAGAGGTGAAAAAGCATAATAAAACACCAAGAAAACACAAGAAAACACCAAGAAAACTCAAATAAACACACACAAATAAAAACCAAGTTAGTGTGGTTTAAAGATAAATGTTCATGCATGTGCAGTAGAGACGTTACTTCCCACTAGAACAAAACAAATAAAATGACATGATAATTATTCCCTAATTAAAGAGAAACAATGATAGAAGAAATGGGGGAAAAGTAGAAAAGGAAAGGGTTGGTTGAGCTGACTCTAGATGTATAAGACAAGTGGATGCTCCCTACAAAGTTCCATGGATGAATGTTTCAACATGATCTTTAGGCCAAATGTAGTTCTCCAAGGAAATGGGATAGAAGAAAAATGATGATTAGGCTAGTGTGATTTATAGAATAAATGGAGGATATAAGAAACAAAAGAGAATGGTATAGAGAACTAGAAGCTAATGAGATGAGAAAGAATGATCTTTCAAAATGACAAGTGCATGGGATAAGATGAAATGAACAAGTGTTTTTATGCTTGAAAAATGGTAAGAACATTCAAACTTAATAATTTCTCATAAAATGGTGAGACCGTGGGATGGTGGAATGGGAATTTACAAATGTACAAAAGTGTGAGACAATGTTTTTGTTCTTTTATGGATCATATTTTGATGTTTTTGATATTTTCAAAGTATTTCTAATGTTTTTGGTGTTTTTTGGATAAAATATGCACAGTTGGGACCATTTACTTGAGGAGATACATGTCTTGAGAGTAGAGGTTCCAATAAGATAGCTAAACTAGCTTAAACAGCCCATGATCACAAATTTATGAGAGTAAAGTTCTTGATAAAATAAGAAAGAGAAGAAAATACTTTAACTAAGAAGATATAGTTGTTCACCTGTCTAAAGTTGTACAAGACTATCCTGGTTGAATTACTCTATAGAACTACTAATGAAGATGTTCATAATGTTCATGAAACATAATCAAGATCATGATTGGTAAAGGGAAAAAAATTGTTTAGGATTATAACATGCCTTAGACATAAAAAAGAATATACTTATTGAAGAGATTAATCCATAATGGGATGAATAATGTGCTTAGAGTGCTAAGGGTTTAAAACTTTTTACTGTTAGGAATCATGAAAAGTAGACCAGGTTAGTATAAAATGTGTTCAAGGAAAGATAAAAGGGTGGGATGAAATTACAACATCACAAGTTATCCCCAAGTCAGGGGTCTTGTAAACAATGGTTGAGGATAAACATCATATCTCTTAAATTGGTATGATGATTGGGTTACATGGATAAAGACATTCAACCAAAAACTATTCCAATCAAGGCTTATGATAATGTCGAGAGGGAGTCATCTAGTACAATTTGGTTACCCATCATGGTTGGGTCTATTTCTCATCACACATTATTATATATTGTGGATATTGAGCTTCCATATAATATAATTCTTGGTTATCCTTGGATCCATGAAGTATAGGTAGTTCTATCTACTCTTCACCAATGCCTTAAGTTTCCCTATGATGGGATCAAGGTTACTATTCTTGTTGATTAGTAGCCCTACCAATACTATAAACATCTTAAAGTAGAGTTTTGTAATTATAACTATTGCCTAGGTTCAGAATTCATTACAAAAAAAAGAACAAAGCCATTATTTCTCATCCATCTCCATCTAATTATATAGACCCTAGTGATCTAGCTTCCACTTTAGCTGATCCATTTCCTATAGCTTTAGCCAGGAAAGTTATTATTAAAGATGTAGGCATTTCCACGTACCATCTGAAGGATATCCTCCATATTGAAAAATTACCAAAATCCCTTAAAATTTTGGTAAGACTAAAAATTCCCAATCTCCTAACACACTTGATCATATTTGGAAACCAAAGAAGAATCAACCAAAACCACTTTTGGTTTTTGTACTTGAAATTACACCAAATAAATATCAAGAGGCTTTTATTGAGGGATATTGGTTATATTTTAGAGGCCTTGCATATTTTTTATAATCACATGTATCTTATCCCTAATAGGATAATGGATCATCTTGACTATATAGGGAAAGGTCTTGGTCCATAGGTGCAAGGAATTTTAGAGCCCTTATTACCTAGAGTTATCAATTGGAATCATGGCCTTAAATTTAAACCACTAGAGGATGACCTCATGAAATTTGATAGTGACTCTTTCAAAGTGATTAGTAATGAGACTCCTAACAATGACACAACATCCCATTATATCCTTTTTAATGAGCTTGCTAACTCAGATTTATTTGATTTGAATGCCATATTGACCCTAATACCTATTCAAGATTCCCCTCCTAAAGAAAAAACCCATCCTAGTGGTGCTTCCCTTCTTGAAGAAGGACATAATATCATAACCATTGGATATTCTTGTCTTGAAGCAAAAACCCATCCTAGTAGTGCTTCGCTTCCTAAAGCAAGACATCATATCTTAACCATTGGAGTTTCCCTTTCTGAAGTGAGACATTATATCTTTGCCATTAGATATTCCCATCCTTAAGCAAACCCTCATTATTACCTATGCCTTTTCCACCATAAACTCATAGATTGGGATTAATAAAATTTGGTCATATGACTTGATGAGTTTCAAAATGAAGAATCAATTATATAATACATGGGCCTATGAGATACATTTCCTATTAGTGATCATAAGCAAGGTTTTGATTTTTCATTAAATTCTTATACCTAATTTGGAGAGTACACAAACTTTATTAGTCATAATAAAGAATAAGCATCAAGATATTTAGGTGAAAACCTTATTGAGGCACTTGTTGATTAGGTAAAAATTAAATAAAAAGATAAGCCTTTGAGTGAAAACATATTTCAGGTGCTCCCAGGTGGGAAATTTTGCTCATCCCCTCAGGATGTAGAAATTCCATCTAGCCCAAGTTCCATAGCTATAACAAGCATATCTTTAAAACAACATCAAATATTTGAGCATCTTACTCTTGAGTTTCTAGAGGTTTTTACTAATTGGCCTTTCCCTAGGAAGGAAAATTCTAATTTTTCATATTATCTAGACATTTGGGAGGAACAAGGAGATATAGTAGAATAAGATGATCATGACCATACATTACCTACAATTATAGAGGATGGATCCACACTCCTTATGGAGAGCATAATAGAAGTGAATATGGGAACCCATGAGGATCCCAAAAATGTTTATTTTGGAGGTTCCCTTATTGAAGTAGAACATGAATATATTATATCTAGTCTTAAGGATTATATAGACATCTTTGTTGGGCATACTATAATATGCAAATATTAGATCCAAATTTGGTGATGCATCATCTTGTTATTCACCTTGATGTTAAACTAGTTAAATAAATGTTGAGAAATATGCATCCACACATCACCCTTTTAGTTAAGGTTGTGTTAGAAAAGTTGTACGGAGCTAATTTTGCCAGACCACTGGACTACTATGAATGGATTTATAGGATAGTACTAGTAAGTAAAAATACCCTAGGCATACATGTTTGTACTGATTTTCATGATATCAATAAAGCATACCCCAAAGATGATTTTCCTCTGCCCAACATTGACATGATTATCGGCTCAACTACTAGGTATGAGATGATATCCTTAATGGATGGATTTTCCTATTACAATCAAATCAAGATAGCCCTTGAATATCAACATAAGACTACATTCACCACTCTATAGGGGACATTCTATTACCAATTCATGCCATTTAGTTTGATGAATGTTGGAGTCACATAACAACATTTAATGACTATCATTTTCCATGAGATGATGCACGACATTATCGATGACTATGTTGATGATATACTAATAAAATCAAGAAAAAAATCTAGACACCCTAACATTTTATGAAGAATATTTGAGAGGCTTTGTGTAGATAAAGTCCACTTGAACCTTATGAAATGTGTCTTTGGAGTCACATCAAGAAATTTGCTAGGGTTCATTATATCATAATGAGGGATTGAATTCAACCCTACAAAGGTTAATGCTCTTATGGAACTACCTCCACCAAATAATATTAAATATTTTCAAGGTCTACAAGGTAAGATTTAGTCTATAGCCACGTTCATTTCTCAATTGGTCAATAAGTGCCACCCATTTACCCACCTCTTCAAGAAAGTGGTAACATTTTAGTGGGATGAATATTTTCAAATAGCATTTACAAAGCTTGAAACATACGTGACCAATCCACCAGTTTTATGACCTCTAGCACAAAGAAAGCCACTGCTTCTTTATATATCGGCCACAAAACATGTACTAGGGGCACTTTTGGCTCAGCATGATAATCATGGTAGGGTTCATGTGTTTTATTATTTAATCCACACATTGGTATCCTATGAGCATAATAATATGCTTATTGAGAAGGAATGTTTATCTATGGTGTTTGCCACTCAAAAATTGTGACATTATATTCTAAATAACAAACTTATTATTATCACTAAGGTAGATCCTCTCAAGTTCCTCTTATATAAATAACCTTTGCAAGGATATATGGCTAAATGGATTATGCTCCTCAATGATTTTGATAATGAGTACCAGAATTAGATTGCAATCAAAGGATAAGTTCTTACAGACCAACTTGTAAAAGCTCTTCTTACAGCTACTCAAGCTCTTGACTTTGACCTTCTAGATAATTATATTATGATGATAGTACAAGCATCACAAGAACCTAAATAATGGACACTCTATTTTTATGAATCCTTCACATCCCAATGATCTAGAGCTGGCATATTATTGATCATGACATAGGGGGATTTGATCCCCAAAGCTTCCATATACAATTTTAGTGTACAAACAATATGGCCAAATATAAAACATTGGTTGTAAGGCTATGTCTTACCATATAGTGGGATATTCAAAGGCTAAAGATACATGGATATTTTTAGCTAATCATAAATTAGAAATATAATCAGTATCAAACAAGAGATGATAAGATTATTCCTTATAAGCAAATTATTTATAACCTCAAACACATTTTAAATATTTGTAGTTTGAGAAAGTTACATGAGTTAATAAAATATCTACTAATGCCATGGAAACAATTGGTTCCATGATTCAAATGCATGATAGTGATAAAGAGTATTAGTTACTAATTGAAAACCTTATTTATCCAACACATAATATATCATATTCAGAGAGGATATGCACCATTATTGATCTTAATCCCTCACCTGAGTTACCATGGTATCAAGATTTTTATAACTATTTCCATATCCATGTTTTTCCCACCAATCTTTCCAACAATGAAAAAAACTATTCATTCATCATATAACACATTATATCATCTTTGGAAACATGATTTAACATAAGGGCTATGCTGGAACACTTCTTCATTATTTACCTTTCGGAGAATCCAGGCTGGCACTAAAGGAGGTTCGTGAAGGAATGTGTGGCAACCATATCAATGGTGTAATCCTAGCAAAGACACTTATTATAATAGGCTATTATTGGAAAAAATTGAATATAGATGCTTATAATTATGTAAATAAGTGTGTTCCTTTTTAGCAACATGGTAACTTGATACATGTACCTTCCTTACCATTGCAGCTAATTACAACACCATGGCCTTTCTCAACATGGGGTCTCGATCTCATTGGGAAAATTAACCACACATCTTTAGATGGAAATAAGCACATTTTAACTAAAACTAAGTACTTTACCAATTATATTGAGGCCATTTCTCTCACTTATGTTATTAGGAAACAAATATCCAAATTCATTCATTACCATATCATTTATTGATATGGCATACCGGCCTATATTATATCTAATAATGGTGCATCCTTTGTAAACAAAGATGTGAAATATCTTTGTGTAAAATTCAAGATCAAGCACAATAATTCCACTCTATATAACCCATAAGGCAATAGACAAGTTTAGGAATCAAATAAAACCAATCTAGCCATCTTAAAAAATATTGTCAATGACACTAGCTATAATTGGCATTTACAACTTTTTCCTACCCTCTGGGCTTATAGAACTAATCATCACAACCCAAGTATAGCTACTCCATACTCCATTATTTTTGTCACTAAAGCTATCATCCTAGTCAACATTGAGATCCCATCATTAAGAATATCACTGGAGCATATTGAAGATGATGAAGACTATAGAGCCTCATGGCTACAAAAAGTAGACCTTCTTGATGGTAAGCATTTGGTTACCTTAGAAAACATGTAGGCCTACTGGAATATATTATAGATAAGATAAAATAAATGAATTCTCCCTTGATAATTTGATATTGGTGACTTAGTTTTGAAAGAGAACCAAAAGAACATGAATGTTGAACCCAAAAAGAAAGGCAAGTTTTAGCCTAATTGGTTAGGACCGTATATTATCGTTATGAACTATGGATCAGGAGCATATATATTATCTAAAACTAATGGTAAATATATTTTAGAGCCTATGAAAATTATACACCTTAAGAGGTTCTATGCATGAATAACTTTGAACCATTATCTATAAGACCCCTGACTTGGGGGTAACTAATGCTATCATAATTTCATGAACCAAATATGGGAATTAGAAAGGATAAAAAGAAAAAAATGAAAGAAATAAAAACCATATTACCTTCTCAAATGGATTCACCATACCCATGTGGATCAAAAACATGTTATCCTTTGATCACACATCCTTGTCTTTGTTAACAATGGTGGTGTGCTCCTCTAATGCCTCAAAAACACTCCATAAAACTTAGGCTCATGATTCCAAATCACTAAAAAAGCCTATCAATGAAGATTTCAAATAAAATATATGATATAATTAAAATCCTTTTGAAGATATTTGAGAATAATAACCTTTCCCCAAAATATCTTTAAAATGATGTTCATGGCCTCTTTATTTATATTTTTTTGAGATTGGTCAATATCAACCTTAACTGTCCATCTTGATATGAAGATGTGGGGTTGAGGATAATCATAATATTTGAAATTAAATTTATAATTATCTTCATCATTAAGTTGGGATAAAGGGAATTTAAGAAGCATCGGACGAATTAACTAGGCATTGGTGACCCATAATCTTCATATTTGTGGCACTTATAGCCTAGCGATGTCTTCCTAAGAAATGATGTCCCTTGATGATGCAATTAATGGGAATAAATTATCAAAAATAAATATTCAACAAATATCATGGAAAATCAACTTAAGATATTAATTTGTATTAATTATCCTTAAACAAGGGTAATCAACATTTGTGCATTTATTTGAAAATTGGCCCTCAGTTAATCAAAATGGTTAGAAAGTCATATTACTAAGTTGTAATTTGACTAAAGAATAATTAGAAGGTGATGTTAGATGTGTTGGAACCATATCTCCATTTAGGATGTTTCCAACACAAAATAATAAAGTTACGTGGCATGTACTAATGAATTTAGGAGAAAAGAGTGATCCAAAGCACAAAAGACAAAATCATCATTTTGACTCAAAATGAATTGATCAAAGTTAGTTAGACCATACATTTCATTGCCCCATTTAGGGATACCTTGACCTAAATTGGCACTTCTAAATGACAATTTCAAATTATTTAGTAAAGTGTTCTTGATAAACATTCATCAAAGTTGATGTTGACATTAAGACTTTGAGACCTGAGCACAAAGTGCTTACTATATAAAAAGAATTTAGGAATCATAAGTATGAATAAGTTAGAATGAATAAGATTGTAATTACACTAGGCTAGTTCAAATGTGAATATCTATAACTAGGGATAATGGTAAAATAATGACGAAAACTAGAGTTATAACAATTTACATTTAAAAAAAAAGCAAAAAATAAAGAAAAATATAAACATAATTGAACCTAACTTGAAATTAAGATATGATCTATCTCAAGACTTAAGTAGGAACAAATCATGCTAAAAAAAATCAAGAACATCTAATCAACATGAGACCAAGATAGGAATAACCAAGATCTATGTGGACCATCAAGGTATTCTTGAACACAAAAGAGAAAAACAAAATCAATTTTAAAAAAAAAAAAAAAACCAGACACCAACAAAAATGAAATAAACAAAATGGTCCAAGAACAATATAATAAGATAGGATCAAGATATAAAAAATCAAGATCCATGTGAATCATCAAGATGTTCTAAAACACAAAATAGATAAGCAAAAAACAATCAAGAAAACACAAAACCAAGAATGGAGATAAGAAGTAATAAAAAGAGAAAAGGAGAAGATATAAAAGGAGAGGTGAAAAATCATAATAAAAGACCAATAAAACACAATAAAACACCAAGAAAACTTAAATAAGCACACATAAACAAAAACCAAGTTAGTGTGGTTTAAAGATAAATGTTCATGCATGTGCAGTAGAGACGTTACTTTCCACTAGAACATAACAAATAAAATGGCATGATAATTATTCCCTAATTAAAGAGAAATAATGATAGAAGAAATGGGGGAAATGAAGAAAAGGAAAGGGTTGGTTGAGCTGACTCCAGATGTATAAGACAAGTGGATGCTCCCTACAAAGTTCCATGGATGCATGTTTCAACATGAACTTTAGGCCAAATATAGTTCTCCAAGGAAATGGGATAGAAGAAAAATGATGATTAGACCAGTGTGATTTATAGAATAAATGGAGGATATAAGAAACAAAAGAGAATGGTATAGAAAACTATAAGATGATAAGATGAGAAAGAATGATGTTTCAAAATGACAAGTGCATGGGATAAGATGAAATGAACCAGTGTTTCTATGCTTGAAAAATGGTAAGAACATTCAAACATAATAATTTCTCATAAAATGGTGAGACCGTGAGATGGTGGAATGGGAATTTACAAATGTACGAAAGTGTTAGACAATGTTTTTGTTATTTTATGGATCATATTCTAATGTTTTTGATATTTTCAAAGTATTTCTAATGTTTTTGGTGTTTTTTGGATAAAATATGCACAAGTTGGGACCATTTAGTCGAGGAGATACATATCCTGAGAGTAGAGGTTCCAACAAGATAGTGAAATTGGCTTCAACGGACCGTGATCACAAATTGATGAGAGTAAATTTCTTGATAAAATAAGAAAGAGAAGAAAATACTTGAACTAAGAAGATATAGTTGGTCACCTATCTAATGTTGTACAAGACTATCCTGGTTAAACTACTCTATAGAACTACTACTGAAGATGTTCATAATGTTCATGAAACATAATCATGGTCATGATTGGTAAATGGACAAAAACTATTTAGGATTATAACATGCCTTAGACATAAAAAATAATATACTTATTGAAGAGATTAATCCATAATGGGATGAATAATGTGTTTAGAAAAATGATGATTAGACCAGTGTCATATTACTATGTTATAATTTGACTCAATAAGAATTATAAGGTGATGTCAAATGTGTTGGAACCATACTTCCATTTAGTATGTTTGCAATACAAGATAATGAAGGTATGTGGCATGTACTAATGAATTTATGAGAAAAGAGTGATCCAAAGCACAAAAGGCAAAATCATCATTTTAAATCAAAATTAATTGACCAAAGTTAGTTATCCCTTAAATTGCATTACCTTATTTAGGGATAATTTGACCTAAATTGGCACTTATAAATGAGAAGTTCAAAATATTTAGTGTATTTTATGGATTTTGACCTAAAATGTGCATTTGAGTGCAATTCGAGTAAGATTGATAATTTCAACACAAATGCTGTTAGGAATTGGATGCCTACAATTTACCCCTATTTGAGAAGGTGTAGTGAGAAATTTAGGTGAAGCAAAATATTTTCAAATAAGAGAGTTTTCAAGAACAAATTGGACCAGACCCATGATGCCCCCTTGAGAGGACATACTAGGATGAAAGAGAAGGATGCACTCTTGAAAAGAGAGAGAAAGTGAGAGGTTAACCCATGGAATATATCACATCCAAATGAGTTAATGCTTACACACATGATTATCATCAATGATAAAAATATACTTTTAGGTATAATAGGCCTTAGAGATTGGGGGAATGGGAAATATACAAACCATAAATGTAAGGGACACAATGTAAACATACCCAATTTGAGACTACAAGATACATGCTTATAGCATTGATCAATCCTTAGACAAGTTGCACACTAAAATGTTGCCATCATGGGATTTAATATGAAGATATTAGAATTAGAGGAAAATATAGAATGTTCTACTTTAGGAAGGGAAACAACACTAGAATGGGGTCTCTAAAGAGAATATAATAAGAAGTACTTTAGTAGAGCAAATTTGATCATGATAAAATAGTTATACCCTAGTAGGGTAAATTCTGATCATTGATAAAGAATAAATAATGATTTTCCCCTATAAAGGTGATTTGATTCAAAGATGGCTCAGATGTTGTGCCCCAACATGGGAAATTGGCAAGTAAAATAGCTCAAGGATATAACTAAAAAGATAGGTTAAATTGAGTAGGTGTAAACATACATGCGATGGTGTAATGGCTTAGAAAGCCATATAAAACCAAGCATATGATAATACACAAAGTAATGAAAAGAAGTATGGAGATAGTTAAACTATCCTCAATAGAAATTGAGTGCTACCTACATAGTTCCATGGACTAATGTTCCAACATGAACTTCAGGCCAATGTAGTTCACCCAAGTTTTGGAGAGAATGGAATGAGGAATGATTAAAAATGACCAAGAATTGATTAGAATCACAATGTTTTCAAAGAGATGCACATCTAATCATGGAAAAATAAGCTTGAAATGTATGATACATAGAAGCCTAATTCCATATCATGAGCCTAGGTTTTGCAAAGTGTTCTTGAGAATTATTCATCAGAGTTGATGTTGACATTAAGACTTTGAGACGCGAGCACAAAGTGATTAATATATAAAAATAATTTAGGAATCATAAGTATGAATTCATGAAATTCATTCACTTTAATTAGGGTATTATAGTTTATGGAGTTCCATATGAGTTACCACTCCCCACTTTAGAGCCATATTCTATAGTATAATCACCAGTTTTAGTTCAGCTTCCAATTCCAATTTCTCCACTAGTTATAGTTCCTCATCTAGTTTTGATTCAGTCATAGTTGAAGCATACATCCCCAACATAGAAGTTCATACACCTCCACCATTTCAAGATTCTAAATAGCTTCTAGTTATAGTATTCACACCTAGGGTAGTATCATTGAGATCTCATGCCTCTACTCATCGAGCACATGTTCAGAGAGCTTCTCATCCTATGAAATGGGTCTTTAAGAGCCCTACATTTACATCTACTTCTCAGAGTCATAAGGGGACCCCACACTCAATTTTTACTTTAGAAATATTAAATTATTTATAGTATATATAAATTTTGGAGCCAAAATCTTAGCATATCCATCATGTTTCACACTCACACACAATCCATATCCTTGATATAAGACACAATGATAGGGAGTCTCCCATGAGACTCATCAGTTAGTATCATCCTTTCCTAGCTTACTCATAAATAGTTTTTTGTGCTTGATTATACATAGTTCAAATATTCCAAAAATTTAAAAATAATTTAACATTTTGAAAAAAACAAAAACACTATGATTGTATGCATCATCTATGATTTACATTTTTAATATTAGGCTAGACTTACATTTGTTGTTTTATGCTATTGTTAGTTGATTTATCTACATTATTGTGATTCACTTGATCTTCTTTGAGTGTGTGCAGTGATATCTAGCTCTTTGATTGTTTCAATCTACCCATTGAGGGGGCATCCTAATTTTACATCAACACACACATAAATATATATACACATTGGGGGTATCTTATACATAACTACACCATCTGGGTTGTGTCATTCCTACACAATACACTTTAGTTATATTATTCATGCACATTAATTGCTTAATTATATAGATTAATCTATCAACACTCACTACTGTATAACACTTATGTATTTCTTAGCATATACCTAGTCTTGTACTACACATGTATTGCATACATTCACTTCTTACTTTTATTAGTTAGATGTGTTTGTAATTCTAGTTTATTACATTATTTCCTTTATTTCTTATCATTAGCTTGATGTGATTACATTTCTCAGATCTTATTTATCTCTTGTATGTGCCTTAGGACATTTTCCAATGTCATTTACTTCTATTCATATGTGTGCCTTAGGATATTTTCCAATGACCTTTTCCTATACTCCTCTATGTGATTATGTCTTCCACACTAATTTTGATTGTTTCAATTATATGTGTATGTGGCATTTGAACATGCCTTGTATGCTTGCTTTCTAGTTTGATTGACATGTAACCATATCTCTTATTTACTTGGCCACCCTTGTATGCTTCTTACCTTGTGTGCTTGTTTCTTTATTTCTTTCAATTGTTTTCAATGCCATGATCCAAATCATGAATTTTTCTTGCTTTCTTGGATGCCATGATGGACATCATGCTATGTCCCTCCATGACAACTAATAACTAACACTTCCACTTCTAGTTTATTATATTACACATGCTATGAGATTATTACATCTGTCTAGGAACACCCTTGTTGATCTAACAATCTCTTAATAAATACCATGCTATATCTTATTGATTATCATTGTTATATCATGTATCTTTGTAGTATAACACACTTATAGGGATATTTATTATATGGGAAATAATTACAAGGTCTTTATTCCTACCATCAAAAGAGGGGGCAATAAATAAGGTTTTAATCTTAGAGATTAAATCTCCTAAATGTTGAAATAACAATATTTAGAACACCTGAAAAAGTAACCAGACATCAAACTAGTCAAAATAGACCAGGTAGATAGTGAAGAATATAGAATGCATATCAGATTTGGCCTAGGATAATCGTGTCAAGACTCGACTACAATGTCAGTGGTTCCATTGTCCATTTATATCACTCATATCTAAGTGATATAAAAACCAATATTTCTATAAATAGAGAGAAAGGTAAATTTAGTTATAGTTTTGTCAGTTATAGTTCATATGAAAATTAGTAGTTTTAGTGCAACTTTTCTTAAAACTTCTAGATATAGGGGGTATCATATGTGGCATGATAGATCTCACTTCCAATTTACTATAGGGTATTTGGTACAAATTCTAGATCAGAATCCATGTTTCAAACACTAGTGATTAAAGGCAATGTGTGTGGCACATTTATCTTATATATTTTTGAGTTCAACATTACCTAGACATTCTCAACAAGTATATGCCTTTCTCCATCTATAGGTTGTTGGCATAATTTTGGTTTGGATTTCATACAAGGTTAACTTTTGATTTCTTGAGTGGATTTCATATAATCCTAATACACTAATTATGGAGTGGCTAAGAGTGGTCTAGTTTCCATCATACATTCAAATATCCATTCCAACATTGTCAGATCATAGTACACTCATGGGATTTAAGAGACATCTCATATCACACAATGTTCATACTAACATAATTTTATAACTTCAATTCATGGGGTAATGATGGAGTCAAAATACTAGCTAGCCTTTTTATTCTTGAGCCACATATTTACAGGGATTGGACACATAGTCCAAACATCATTCAACACATGTATGATCACCTAGCTTCACTTAGTGGGTGATGATGGAGCAAAAGGGATAGATTCTACATTCTTGAGCCACTTCTATGGAATTGAGCACTCAAATACATTCATTATATTAATCTTAGTACAATAATTTCCATCATCACTCGATATCACCCCATATTACTCAACATCACAACACGTTTTGTATTGGTTCACATACCTAGTGAGGTGTATTTATTCCTTTCTCTTCCTCTCTCTCTTACCAAATTTGTACATTATTATTTTAGATATAATGTATCTAGTAAGAACTAATCTACTTTTGTTCTCACTTTAATATTTACACTTCACAACATGCTCTTTCTATGCACTCTTAGCATCACACAACTTCATGGGCTTCACCCTCTTAGGTAAGTTTAGGTACGCTTTCTATTTTTCCTTTATCCTAGTATTTCACTTTTCTACATCACTAGAATAAAGGGGGGGATAATTTAGTCATAAAAAATTTTAAAAGTTATTAACTTGAGCATGGCTAATGACACCCAACCCATAGGTCCTTCTTGATTGTTCTCATGACCCTCATAGGCTTATTTTTTCTACTTCCTAGACATCTATAGCCTTCTAAATTTGATCCTAGCTAAGCCAAGACCCTATTTTCATGACCAATCCATCCCACCAGATCCCATCTACCTAGGATATAACACCAAAATATGACTATAACATCTGTTCCACTCTTATCCACTTTTGGTGTTATTATCTAAGTTGATTTTTGGCCCAAATGGTCAATTCTTTTTGTTTTTCCATCCTTATCCTTGTCATCCTAATGTGAGAAAATTATATCCATGACCAATAGATCCCTATAAAATACAATTCAAAGAACATTTAGAGAGTTGGAAAATGTTATCAAATAAGCAAAAATACAACTGAAACCACTTAGACAATCTTCCCTATTCTCTACATACAATCATCTATTACAGTCCTAAGCACATCTAAATCTCTACATTAGTCCCTAGCCATCCTCAAAAACATATAGTCTAGCATTCCTTTCATTCTAATATAAAAATTTCACCAATCACTTTTAAAGGGAAAACTACATATGGGTTGATCCCTCTTTGAAGTATTGGCATGTAGTCAACATGCCCACACATAGGGTGTGAAGCACATCTAGTGCATATTACGCAAACTAACCCATTTTTCCATATTTTATAAATTTTTATTCAAATAAATTAAATTCATAAAAGTAATCATATCTACATGGAACACTACTGATAGTGAGGCTTCACAAATTTAGAGACAATGTCACACATACATGATGAATAAAACCCCAAAAGCTCAAGTTCTCAGGATAATAGTGTCAAATAAAGACTAAAGCACCATTGCCACTCTTGCCTAATTTTTTCACTCCTATATAATTACTTAATAAAATCAATAATCATTTTAATGATAGTATCCCAAGCCTACATAGTGAATATTAGATCTTGTCTCAGTCAGATCAGCATAGTTTAAGCTAAGTCTTATTTTCTCCCTCTTATTACTATTTTTAGAAAAGTTATAATTACCAATAAATTTCACAAATTAGTATCTTATTTACCACATATTTTTTATTGATTTATCAATCCAAACCATTTAACTAAATTAGGAATAAAACATTAATATTCCTAAAATTGTTAAAACAACTACATATAGTACCAAGTTTCATATCAAACTAAGATACAAGGTAAACCTACACAACTTAAAATAAAAATAACCATAATGGTTAACACAATATCATAACATCCTAGTTAGATCATCTTAACTAATTCAAATAATATAAAATTTACATTATTAAATGAGTCTCCAAATTATTTACATACGAATCTTATGGTGTGCCATTTCATATCTCTCACTGATCCCATAGAGGTTGATATGAGCCATCTCTACCAAAATAATATGATACTAATAAATATTGTGACTATAATCAAGGCCTTGGGAATTATAAAAAAAAATTATACATTTAAACATAATATCTAAGATCTTCTTGATAACCACCAGATTAGCTTTGATGGTACTCCAAATGATTCATATTCATAACCTAGTGACCATCAAAACCAAAATATTTTTAGTAATCCATTGAAATATAAATATAATAAATATTCATAAGTGGAAATGAAATATAATTCACATCCTCCTCAATCATTTTTTGGTCACCCATTAGATGGTATCATTGGCATGTATACATGCAAAATACATCTTATGGTTGAGAGTCCATATATTAATTTTTATGAAACTTAAATTTTGGATGATGACTCATATATTCATTCTTAATTTTTTAAAGCATATCTTAATCATCATAATATAAATAATGTTATAATCAATCAAAATGGTAGTGAGAACATATGTATGATGACATTATTTAAACATTTTTTAGATACACAAGATGATTTATACCATTAAAAAAAATGGATAATTCAATGGGACATAAAAACACATTATTGGTGAGATTTATTTACTTTTATGTAGATGTTGTTTTGTGATTATATAACACCTCAACCTTGTATACTTTGAAAACTTAGACTTTGCCTATTCTTCTTATTTATACACATGATTTACTTCTACAAGCCTCGTATCTGATATATCATTTTGACCTTAACCTATCCCTTAGTTTAAATAGCCTTATATTAATGAAAAATAAATCCCATATTATATCTAAAACTTAAAATTAACTTATCTTATACCTATACATGTTCTAATCCTATGTTTTATATCCTTATCCCTAAACAATAGCATCCCAATTAGAAAGTAGCATCACTATTACTATTATACCCCTATGTAAGTGTCTAATGCCCTTAAGTCATCAAATTTACAATGAAATGTATTAAAATGGTCAGCCTATGTCTTTTAAAGTGAGTTAACCCATCAATAAGATTAGTATAAATACAACATCAACTATCATTCATTCCTCATCTATAAAATACCAAAAAGACCAAGGCAATTATCATAAGTCACTCTATCAAGTACTTAATTGCTAAAATATTCCATATTTACAAAAATTCATAGGTAAAACACATATAAAGGTCTTAAGTAATAAATGAGAAGACATAAGGTCATATTTACCAAGTTACAAGCTAGGTCACTATTGTACTTGATTTGCATACATTGCATGATTCACACACAAGACAACATGTAGGAGAGAACTACATGAATCTAAAGACCTCTTCTCAAGTATTATAAATGTATCTATCACCCTTTGGAAATAGAGTCATTATATGTCATCTCAACTCTATGTTCCCACTAACACATTTTTCCCAAGGTCACATTGAAGATGCAGAGCTAGGGTTTTACCATTTCACTAGGAGTGATAGTCTATGACCTAGGTCTAAATGTACCAAAACAAATCTGAATCCAAAATTAAAATCATCTGAGTGGTTTCATATTTTTTGGGTTAATATTCTATAAAATACACTAAAATCAAACTCATTAACTAACATCAACATAACTATCTTAGGAAGATGCAAGTGTCTAGAGAGCTAGAGGCACCTGATCCAAAATTTGAAAACTGATATAGAATTGTATTCCTACCTGATTCTCATTTGTACTAGATCCACCACTATATTAACATCATAAAAAAACTAAGTCCTTTATTTTATGTCAATTATATATCTAGCATGGTTCTACTTTCCATTAGTATCCTATACTAGTTTTATAAAGTCAACATATGATACATCTAAGTTTATCACATTAATTGGTCTACTATAGATATGACAATCACATGTGCATTATAATTTGTATATAGTTAAAAAATTTACCCAATCAGTATAACCTCTTATCCAAATCAATGTTAAACAATTTCTAAACTCAATCCATGTGCATATAATTTTTTCTTATTCATAGGTTTTTAAACCAATTAGGGTTTTAAAGTGTTGTATATTTTAATTTTATATCGGTACTATTTTCAAACAACTTAGGTGTATCCCTAAATTAGGGTAGTGTCTATTGAACTTATTGAGCTTCAACTCAAGCCATCGAATATGTATCAAACGACTGAGGTATCTCATATCGGGGGTCATGATGTTACCCATGTATACACTAAAAAAATCCTAATAGGGTTATCATATAAGAATATTTTTATAATGAAAATATGGAAACAAGTGAAAATGACCAAGTAGATAATGTCCATGTGCATGCAATTTCAATATTTCAGGAGCACATTTGATAAAACCTAGAAGATCTTGATAAAATGTTAAAAATTATACTTGAAGCTAACAATGGTAAAACTTTAATGGATACATCCCTACCCTTGAACACATTAAAACTCAATATATCTAATAGGGGAATGTATTATGTATTTTAATGTTTGTTCCCTGAAACTACTATTACTACATCTATTATGATCTTACTCATTGATTCAACACAAATATTGATTTTAATGCCTATTAGGACTCAAAACATGTTTCCAACCCCTTGAGTGACTACTCAAATTGATTATAAAAATACCACTAGGCCTATAGTTGAATCACTCTTTCAATTCATAAAGACCTTTTAGGATAAGGTTACAAACATCAAATAAAATGCTTTAAAGTTTTCATGAGCTATAAATTTTTAAGATGTGTTGCATAATCCTCTTGTACTTGAAATCTCTTTGGAACTATTGTTTTCTATATTTTTTTCACCTAAGTTGACATTTTATAATGTTAAGGATGATATCAGACAACATTTTATAACCTTCTATGCATCATAACTTGATTATGATTCAAATTATAAAGTTTTGAGAAATTTATTTCTAAGGAGCCACAATGGATATGCATTGAGGTGGTCTTATGACTTACCTCTTCAATCTGTCAAAACATTCAAACCTCTTGTAGATTAGTTTTTCTTACAAATTTATATTAACATTATCAAAAATGTTTCATATGATCATATTTCAAAGATCAAACAAAGAAATACTGAAATAGTCAATGAATGTCTTGAGATATAATATGATGCTAGATAAAATGACCAATCTTATGGAAGACAAATAGCTGTAAGATATATTCAATCAAAGTTTTCTTTTTCCTTTACATGAGTTCTTTATTTTCAAAATAAATAAATATTTTGATGACTTGTTCCATGTTTTATGATAATGTGAAATGAAGCTTATGTCAATTAATAATCTCAGGTATGTATCAAACACAACAACTTCATCTAAATTTAGTACCAAATTTTCAATTAAACCAATTTATAAGGTAAAACCTTTTGATCCTAAAAAGGAAACAACCACCATTGTTAACATAGTTGCACAAAATCCTAATAAACTTGTCCTATATAAGGAACTAATAAGATAGTTTACATGTTTACCTTAGCATATTTTTCATTAATAATATGGTTTCTAGATTATTTTCTTATATATCTCCCTCCTCCTATAGAGGTTGATGTAAACAAACCACTACCCAAAGGATATGATGAAAATGCATATTGTGACTATCACCAAGGCCTTGGTTATTCTACAAACAAATATTTTACCATAAATAATAAGATATAGGACCTCATCAATAACCAACATATTACATTCGATGATCCTCCAAAGGAATTAGGTTCACAACCTACTAATCACCACAAAAAAAAACATTTAATAATCCTTTGCAAGACCATTAAAAAAAGAAACAAAATTTAAAATGACATATAATGCACATCCTACTCCATCATATTATGACACCTAGTGGAAGGGGTCAATGAGACATATACCTCATATGATTTAGAAACCTACAATTTATTTTGATGATAGTGAAATTAAGGATGATGACTCTAATATTCATTATCTATTCATTCGATCATACCTTGATAAACATCAAATCTATAATGATATTATTGATAATGGTGCAAGAAAAAATGTTTTCACCATGAACATTACTTAAAAATTTGGGTTACACTCATCATGACTTACACCCCTCTACTCAAATAGTTAGAGTTTTCAATGGGACCTATCAAAAGGTTATTGGTGTGATTGATCTACCTTTATAGGTTGGACCCACACATGTGGTTACTAATTTCTTAGTTATATAATTTATGGGTGTCTATGAAATTTTTTTGTGATGAACTTGGATACACACTCTTTGAGCAATAAATTTTATAGTGTATGGTTGTGTTGAATACATTCAAGCCAATCATGGAATTTGAATTTATGGTATTCCATATGAGCATTTTATTGAACAAGATAAATCCATACCTAGGTAGTTAGTAATTAATATTGTTAAGGATAATATACCACAAAAGTGTAAGAAATAATAAATCCCCTTTTATATGTAGCTAGTACTTGAGAGACCTTTATATCATAGACAAATAAGGGTTTCCATGGAATCCTCATATTCTATGCACCATATTAAGATATTGAAATCACGTAAATATGTTCTTACTATTGACATTACAAATAAACCATATAATACATAGATATGGGTTCTAATAACCCTTATTACTTTTATTAGTACTTCATTAACTCATATTCCTATTATACACACACCAAACATTACAAATAATATAGTGACAAATATTACACACATATATGCTCCTGTTTTGTACCACTAGTTCCTTTTATAAATTTTTATAAGTGGGGAGATACCTATGATCATAATTTGGATGAGATCATAGGATGATCTAATATCTTTCCAAGATACCCAAAAAAAAAAAAAAAAAAAACCAAAAACACTTTTGACACATGTTTTATTGGCTTCTTGACATATATATTTTAGTTTTATGTTGAGGACTAGCATATAATTTAATTATACATACATATGCATACACAAATATATGATACACTTATGGGTGTTGGTATTTCCATCTAATCACATCGTTAAGACATTAGGGGAATCCATCTTCTTATATATTGATACAAATAGGTTATATGATTCCTTGATCACTCTATATTATCATATTTAAGATTACATATGTAATTACACATACCTATTATCCATGATTATACATTACAAAGGGTACTTCATATGTTATGTACTTGACATTTTTGGTGAAAAATTTTATCCAAAAGATAAGATGACATGTTTATGTTGGTATCTTATGTGTTTCCTTTATGTACTTCCTTAAGTGTCTTGCCTTTCCTATTTGATCATTCGAATATGTTCCTTTCCTTGTGGCCCCCCATTCCTATGTATGTTTTATTTTAAATTTTCATAATGTCACTATTTTTTATGTGGACATTTTAGTATGTCATTCTTTCTTTCATGGACATTTGAGTAAGTCATGTCACTTTGATTATGTAGCATTTGAACATGCCCCTTGTTTATGGTCTCTTTAGACCATTGATTGTTTTCTTGTTGACATTATACTTTACTATCTAGATGTCTCCATGATATTTATCATGAATATTATATATACATGTGATCACATTGGTTCTATGTGCTTCAATGATACTTTTACCTAGACATGCTCCTTTTATATGCTACATGGTTACGTTCATATATTTTATAGTTGCCTTAGCCTTTTGACATGAGGTAACTCCTACTTTATAAATTTCCATTAACTCGAAAGGGGGACTATTAATGGTGACCATTATTGGGAAGAATTTTCTCCAAATTTGACATAGTTATTAGATTTAGTAGGGCATGTTTTGGATGTATGCTCTCCACATTTATTCAATATGTAGTAATTATATCAGTTCTTAGATTCAGTGGGGGCATATCATATGGGCTTGGATTACACACATTCATAGTTTTCAGATTCATTAGTGTCATGTCATATGGACATGGGTTTTACAAGTTAATTGTTTATTTATTTATTTAGGGCATGATTGTGAAGCATGTTATCCATATTTATATAGCATATGGTACTTATATCAGTTCATATATTTAATGGGGTCATGTTTTGGAAGGACATTTTCCATACCTATTTAGTATTTAAAATTTACAATTTATAGTGGAGACATGTTTTGGAAACATTTCCTCTACATTCATAGGTATATCAATTTCATATATATATATATATAAGAGGGTAATGATTTGGAATCATGTCCTCCACACTAATAAAATTATCCAAATTGGCTAAAGAACATAGTTGTCTGATTCAGACTCACATTTGTGGTATAATTAACATTTTTAGTATGAGATATATATAATATTCATATGTTATATAAAATGTGCCAAATATTGTGAAATCCAAATCAATTTTAGATTACTAAACCATTGCATCTATTGATACATAATAGAATTTTACAAACCATATTGAGCCAATCTATTTTAATAATTGTTTCACCTTTTGGTATGGTTGAGGTGATAAAATAACTCAATATTTCTAAGTTTTCATCTTGAAATTGGTCATCCAACCTCACTAGGTTATAAGAATCATTGGGTGGCATGATTGAGCTAATCTCAACTGTTAGGTGAAAACTTAATTTTAATCCAAAGTTGGGGAATGTGCCTTTAAATATCTCTATCTCCTTGGATATATAAACTTTAAATATTTATCTATATTTATCTTAATCTTAGTTTCATATCCTTACAATGATACATATTTTTTAAAAATAACTTACCGATAGGAAACATGATTACATCAACACATAGGTGTAATCTTAAACCTTGATCTTTCAATTTCAATCTATTTAAATTAATTTTAATACTATAACATTCTCTTGGTTTTAGGTCACCCACCAACAAATATCTCAAACTAAATTAAATCAAATACAAGGTTTGCATTTACACCCAGGTACTTGTTCTTTTCCTATAAACTAGTAATTTCATTACTAGATTGAAGGGGGGGGGAATGTAGATGATATTTTTTAATTATGTAGCACATTAGTATTGTACACTTTGTAACATCATAATTTGGCTATTCCACTTAGTTATACACATTAATTGATTTTGAAATCCTTGCATCTACCCTATCTTGTGCTGCTTGGCCTATCTCTTATCCCAACTAGCCTTATATTAATCGCATAGGCATCCCATATTTCCCAAAATGCTGAAAATGTTCTTATATTATACCTCTAAAATTTATGAGCCTATGCCTACTCTATTTCTTGATGAACATTAATGTTTGGGTTAGAAAGTAAGGTCCACATTATAATCCTACCTTGATGCAAGTGTCTATTATCCTCAATTCATCTAATTTGTAATTGAAATGTATTAAAATGGTTGGTATAAGTAATTTAATTTTAATTATCTTATAAATAGTCTTGTTATAAATATAATATTAAACATCATTCATTCCTCACTTGAAAAAGACCAAAAAGATTAAGGAACTTATCATAAAGCACTCTATTAGGAACTCAATTAATAAAAACTTACCTATTTACACACTAGTTTGATATAAATAACATTTATAGGTCTAAAATACTAAATGAGTAGTCATAATGTCATATTTTCCATGTTACAAGCTAGGACACTATTGTACTTGAATCACATGCATTGCATGATTAACACACAAGCCAACATGTAGTGAATAATTACATGAATTTGAGACCTTATTTTGGATTATTGTATATGTATGTATCACCCTCTGATAATGGGGTCATTTTAGGTCAACTAGGAACAAGGTGCCCACTAACCCATTTTTACTGAAGGCCACAATGAAGATGCAAAGCTAGGGTTTTTCCATTTCACCAAGAGTGAAAGTCCATAACCTAGATCTGAAAGCACCAAATTGAAGGTGAATCCAAACTTAGAATCATCTAATTTGTCACATCTTATTTGGGAGCATATTCTACACAAGACAATAACATCAAACACAAACTCTAGAATCGATGCAACTATCCCAAGATGATGGAAGTATCTAGAGAGACAAAGGCACAAGATCTATAATTTGATGACTAATCTACAACTTTATTCCTTCTTACTTCTTGTATGTACTAGTCTAACATTTTATTATCTGTATAAATCTCAAGTAATTTATTTTATGTTAAATGTATATTTATCATAGTTATACTTTCTATTAATAACCTATCTCAGTTTAATAAATTAATATATTTATCATATGGTAGATCTAAGTTTAGCACATTAATTAACCTACTATATATTTGATATTCACCCTTGCACCCTATCATTTATGTATCCTTAAAATTTTTACCCAATTAGGATAGACACTTATCCAAATCATGGTTAAACACTTTCAAAGTTGGTCTAAATATGTGGTTAATACCTTTACAATTATACCATATATGATAGTCTTTGATATGCTATTAGGAGATGTTGGATACATAAAATTCAGGTAGTATCTTCTATAGTGAATGGGTTTATTAATTACATTAATATCAATAAGGTATACATAATTCATAAATTTCCATATGAATATCCACTTCAACAAGACAATGTTTTTCCTAGACAACTAGTTATACAAATTGATGAGGTTAATCATTTATGAAAGGTAAGCAATATTAAATCTTATTTTCTAGGTGGCCCTTACTTTAGATAACATTAAAACAAATGTAAATAGTGGAATCCATGGATTCTTCATCTACACATATATGGTATACCCAATTACTAAGATCACATAAACATGTTCCAATTACAAATGCACCTGAAAACCACAAAGCACTAAAAAGGGGTTCCACAAACCCACACTCATTATATTACTTATTCATGACCATAAATTCATATGAGACATACACAAATGACCACATATTCTATAGGTCCAAATCTAACACCTATACATGTTACTTAGTAGTATCAACATTTTAATGTTCTATATTTTGATTTTGGAGCTACCTATGAGCATACCTTAGATGGGATCATAGGTTAACCTTTTTGTTTAATATTCCAAAAATTAAAAAACAATAACGTATTCAAAAAAATATAAAACATTTAAAAAATAAATTTGTATCCACATGTTTAGTAACTCCTTAGCAATTATATTATTTGATTTATGTTAGTATATAACATATATTTTATTTTATATACACATATATGTTTGATGCATACTTGAGTGTGATACATGCATACACTAGATACATGATACTTTCACAAATAGTTGTTGGACCTTTCCTCTTTTGGTATAATACACTAGGTTTGGGTCATCTACATCATTGATAATGATTTATACAAGTTATATTATTTTATGATCATTTATAAATTATCATGTTTGGACTATATACTAACACTTATACATGTATATACTCATTCTTATATCTTCATAAATTTACTTGATATGCTATGTTACATGATATTTTTTTCTAACATGTATATACAAGGACTGTTAGAGGTATAAGACATTAATAAGGGGGTGAGTCAGTGGTGGCAAATAATACAATTCAATTCCAATTAATTAAAACCCTTTATCATTCAATACATACATTCATAGAGAATATACATCATTCATAGAAATGAACAAGAGAGATAGTGTAAGATCAAGCACATAACACATGACATATATGAGAAACTATCTTGACGGAGAAAACCCACTATAACTTATAATTGGACTAATATCCTATAATAACAAGAACTAATTTAGACCAACTACAAATGATCAAGGAACTACCATCCCTTATTTTATAGAGACTAAAAACCCATAAGGAGCTACTACACATGTCTAGTTGGGATGCCATAACAACTAGACCTTTATCAAGTTTCACCTTGCAAGGAGGTTGTAACCCCCTAGATGTTGAGCTACCATAAAAACACCTACGAATACCTCCACTTTTCAACTAATGTCTTCAAAACCTGATGATAGAACTCTAATTATCACTCTTCACCTTAACTCTTTTACCCAATACTCCATATTTTCTAAAGAACATTACATAATTAAACAAACACACAAAGATCAATGAGGACACATTACATATCCAGAAAAACCCCACTATTTAAAATTTCACTCATACTCACTTCAACACATCTACAATTTGTGAGAACTCTATCATAACACCAAAAACATGACCAAATGTCCATATACATAGTCCTCCCTCTAATCCTCAATTCATACACTAAGATCTCACAACCTTCACCTTGCCTTTACTCATAATACAAACTCTTTCAAACAACCTCTAGGGCTTACATGCTCATTCTACCTCTTCTAGGATCATTTGGTCCAATGACCTATATATCCACTTATACCAACTTGGTCAGACAAGAATGATTGATCTTATTCTCTTTCTAGTGGTCCTTAATGACTTGTACCTTATATCTCAAAGGTTCTCTCATTTGCTTGGCTTTACTCCTCTCACCCAATCCTCTTTCACAAGTCTAAAAACCATCACCCTTTTTTCACTATTTATAGATCATTTATGATTAACAACATCTTGGTTGGCCATCAGGCATGAATTAAATGTTAAGGCATCTCTCACACAACACATGACTCAAAACAATCTTCATAGGTTGGCCATAACACCCAAGGGTCACCCTTAAGAAGTTACACCTATCAAATAGGCCCTTGTAGACCTTATATGTCTGATGGAGACCTATTCACCCATTTATCACTTCATCAATTAATAAAAGAACATAATAACAAATTAAATTGCATATGCCCACTTCACATGACCCTTTTGATATTCTCAAATGATCAAAGTCATCTCTACTAACCTACACATATGCTCAATCAACTCAAACAATGACTGTGTACATATGAACACTATGAACGAACACACAGTTAACTTTTTATGCATTTTTTGTACTCAATATATATCGATCACACATAAAAAATTAATACATATGATCCTTATGGAGTTTAAAACACTGTTTAATATCTAAGTCATCCTGAAAGATCGATACAACATCAACACAAGTTCAATTATCTTTTTTAGGTTACTTATAGTCCATGGTCAAACACATAGTCAGCTTTGCAGCATAACATCATTATCTATAAAAATTTCATATCTTAAAATATATATTTATAGATGATATTTTTATTCCTCTACAAATCTTATTTTTACACCATGATCAAATTTTTCTTATATCAAAATTTATAGCCAAAATATAAAGCATTTGTTTTTCCTTTGTTAAATTCAAATATTCAAATGCAAATGGTCATAGTTAAACCTCAATCAATATTCTAACATCTCATTTCCTCTATTCTTAAATAAATAATGAACCATATATATTATTATAATTAACTTGACCTTTACTTTTCATCACTAATTTTTGGATCTTCATCTTGACTATTTAACTTAATGCACTCCATCGATCTCCTATACGTGGATCATTATTTATATGTGTTAAACATTGGAAACCTTAAAAACATCTTTCTCAATACACACCACTTATCTATATCTATAAAAATACCTAATCATCATTATATCTTGCAATAGGCTTGATATTTATCTCTACTTAATCTTAAACTTTGAAAACTTTTTCTCATCTCGTTGCTTCTTGACACCTTCAAACAAACATGTTCCATTGATCTTTTTATAAAGATATAAATATTTAAATTCATTAAGTAAAAAATCATTTTAATCATTTTAATTAATACACACCTTAAATATATGTATGAACTCTTATGAACTATTGGATCTCTATCTGGTCTAGATCTTTAACATCATGTAAAAATGACTGTGTGGGGATAATTGCTTATCTGTTTGGAAGGATAAATTTGGACCTTAATAACTTTTGTTGTGATTATATGCATGATCTAAAATTTATACCATATTATATCCTCATATGGGAGAATTCAACCATATAAAAAACTATTCCTAAAATATTCATACATGAGAGATATAACTCCATTAATCTTCTCACTCACATTTCTTTCTGCCACAGAGCTTACTATATAAATAATTATCTGAAAGGATAAATTTTCACAGGTATAACTTTTGAATCACTTTATTTCATGACACAAAATTTATTTCATATCATCTAAGAATTTTTTTTAATAAACCCATATGAGCAAATTCACCTAAAACTACCACATGTGTGAAATATAACACCATCAAAATGGCTACTCATACTTTCTTTTGACATTATAATTTTGGCTGAGTATGGGAAAACACTATCAAATTTCCTAAGAGAACAAATTTTCAATTGTATATATTTTATTTTTCTTAGTCACATGAATTAATATTTATCACATAAGATATTATCTCATAAATGAATTCATCTATACATCAATTTACTCTTAAGACATTCATACATGTGAGATATGACATCATCAAACCACTTCCTTGGCTCTGTTTGAACATTAAAAATACTATCAAAATTCCTAAGGTCCCAAGTTTTCATACACATATCTTTGTTTATGCTTCATTTTATTAATTTAAACTTTATCTATATTAACATTGGACTAATTTTATCACAACCATATGACTAACTCCCTTGACTCATCCACAAGTGGCACCTACTCAGATTTTCTACCATCAGACCCAAAATATCTATACAAAAATAATGGATTACTAGATGAATTTAATTTCTGCACATAATATCTCTATTCATACTTAACCTATGATAGAACCTCTTTCACATTTTAAAATAACCATACTCATCCCTAATCATTCCTAATCATGAGAAAATAGAAGATCAACTAGGCTAACTTCAAGCATACTAGGACAATCATACTACATACTTTGTCATTATCATTTAAACTAAAAATAAATTTCATCCACTCACTTGGAAACCTCCATGAAATCACCATGACATCATTTAAAACTCTCCAATAATATCCACTTTTTTCATTGATGTTAAAAATCATCATATAGAAATATAAATCTCACCTTCCTTCTCTCTCTTCAAGCACTCTCAAAATAAGAATCTTATCCCCCTTTTAAATAATGACAAAGTGGGTATAAAATGATATTGATGACCTAAAAATAATGTAGACATGACAAGACTATTATAAAAATATGATACAAATTCCTCCTTATATTGATCCTATTTCTTATTACCTCGACAACTTCCTATTTCTCTATGCCACCACTCTCTTCAACCAAGTACTACAACCAATGAATACATAACAAAAAAAATACTAAAATGTGATGTAACTCACCAATAAATAGTTGAGAGGGACTCCCCCTAATATTTCTAAGGCATTTCACCTTTTGAGCATCTTCAAATCTCTACACACCATGAAGAATCATCACACATGCTTACTAGCCTTCTCTCTCAAACCACCTCAAGGACCACCAAAATAAATTCATGCCACTCAAAAAATATGAAACATACTCTAAACCAACATAATAACTTAGATTGAAATACTCACACTCTACACTTTTGAAGAAACTAAACACAAAGCACTCTTCTTCTCATTAGGCTTGTCTAAACTCTTTGTAGCCCTACCTAGAACTTATAGAGCACATATTATTTATTAGATACAAATTAAAGACATAAATATTCATATCTATATAATTTTCATATTCCAATTCAATCAAACCAATTTTCATCTCCTAGTTCATCATCTATAACATACTTCCTTCACAAACCAACTTGCTAATTAACCATCCAAATTGACAAAAAATTGAATAACTTGAGAACCAAAAACCTTAAAATATATATGAAACTTTATTTGAAAAATAATTTTTTCCATTAAACCAATTAATAATCATCAAAACTCATCTCATAATATAAACCACATTTCTAGCATAGCCCAAAATCCTAGAATCTCAAAATAAATAGGGTCAACAAACCTCCTTTTGGTCAACATTCACCTCTAAAACTTCTTACAACTTAGATAAAACCATCACACATGTCTAGACAAAAAATTTATCCTTCATACCATTGGGAATATTAAATTACTATAACCCGTTTTAGGCTTGCTTGCCCTTAAGCCAAAACTAAGAAAGCTAAGAGTACTCAAAAATATTCAATTGGCACAAACATACCTTCACACCACAAAAACACCTAGAGAATATAAAAAATAAGTGCACAAACCTTTTTAAGCACAAAAATATTTTTAAATTTTCATCAATCTCTTTAGGCTACTTGGAAACACCCATTCTGACCTTTTAGACACTTCTCACTACAACGCTTCTCCCATCTTGGCATGCACCACTCTAAAATTAAACTTCACTTATCCTTAGACCTGATAAAATACTCATAGAGATTATAAATATCCTCCTTGAATCTATACTAATTGACATTTTTGATCTAGAAAAAACACACTTACATCCACACATGGAAATCTCCATATCCTGCTTGCAGACCTTACATACATAACTTTATTCTTCACCACTTTGACTAATTAAATCATCCCTTAAATCACTAGAATTCATCATGTCCTTTCTCAATAATTTGACACATCTTCTAATTAACTTTTTAATCCTAAAACTATAACCAAAGCTCAATTGGTATCCACCATGCTTCCTCTTACTAAAAAGTGTCTCTTTGAAGCATAAATAAAGACACCCCCCTCTTAACATAGAGAGACTAAATGTCCTAAAAATATAGATATTCCCATATCTCCTTACATTTTTTTGTCTTGTATTCTTGCGTCATTATTCAATTGATTTTTAAAGGATGATTTTCTTTAGATTTGTCAACAAATGCTAACAACAAAAATTCTTGATTTTCCTTCATTTTTGATTATTTTTCCACCTTGCCAAACAATCCATCAAGACTCTTGGACTCAATAGGGTTAGTCTCTTTGGTCTTTACTACCTTAGGTATGCATACCAAATTTTTACTCTTCTTATCTTTTGTAGCCATATTACCTATTTTATCCTTGATCTTATGCTGATTTTCAACATAGCCTTATAGAGAAATTTTCTTATCATCCTTATGGCTAGAAGAATTGATAATTATTACTTTTTGTTTCTATACCTAAGCTTATATTTTATTAGACTTTCTATGAGATCTAGATCCTTTGACATACCTTGAAGACCTCTTAGCACCATTTAGATAGAATCTAGAAATATGTTCACTCTTATGACAATTGAAACATGTAACATCATTCGTACCTTTTGATAGATTTGAAATGTGATCAATTTTTGGCCAAAAATACCTTCTACCATAGATCCATGAATGACCATACTTGTGTGAATTCCTTATAAAGTCCTTATATCTATGACCATACTTATTGCATGTATAAAAATGACCATGAAATAAAGTAAAATAAACTAAAATACCTTGAAGCATTTGGTTTTTTAATATACCTTCTTGTATTACTTTCATAGCTTGCATTCTCCTTGACCTGCTCAAAATTCTCATAGTACTTGTCATCTTTATTCAAAGTAAAGATCTTCTCTTCAAGTAACTTGATCACAACCTTCCACTATTTATTCTCTTTCTTTAATATTTTGTCCATATTTGTACCAAATCATGATATCCTTCAAGCTATTAAGCTTTTTCCAAAGGACCCACTCTAATACCAATTTTTAGAGGTACAAACCACTAAGAGGGGGGGGTGAAGCAGTGGTGAAAAATAATCCAATCTAATTCTAATTCCTTCAAACCATTAATCATTCAATACATACATTAATAGGTCATATAAATCATTCATAGTAATGAACAAGAGAGATAATGCAAGATCAAGCACATAATACATGACATATGTGGGAAAACCTCTTGGGGGAGAAAACCCACTGGAACCTACAATTACACTATTGTCCTATAATAATGAGAATCAATTTAGACTACCTAAAAATGATCAAGAAACTGCAATCCCTTATTCTAGTGACTTTGTAATCCCACAAGGAGCTACTACACCTATCTATTTGAGCTACCATAATAACTAGACCTTTATCAAGTTTCACCTTAAAAGGAGGGTGCAACCCCCTAGATATTGAGCTACCACAACAACACCTATGAATACGTCCACCTTTGAATTGATGTATTCAAAACCTAATGATGGACCTATGATTATCACTCTTCACCTTCACTCTTTCACCCAACACTCCCTATTAGATAAAGCACATTACATACTTGAACCAACACACAAAGATCAAATGGGACACATTATATATCCCAACTAACCGCACTCTTCAACCCATCACTCATACTCACTTTAGCACATTCACAACCTATGTTAACTCTATCATAATATCAATAACATGACCAAATGGTCATTTTCATAGTCCTCTCTCTGATTGTCAATCCATCCACCAAGATCAAATATCATTCAACTTGCCTTCACTCACAATACACACTTTCAAACAACCTATAGGGATTACTTGCTCATTTTACCTCTTCTAAGATCATTAGGTCCAATGACCTTTATATCTACCTGCACCAACTTGATCAAGTAATAATTACTAATCCTATTCTCTATATGATTGTCTTTAATGACCTATATCTTCTATTTAAAAGTTTCTCTCCTTCACTTGACTTTAGTCCTCTCATCCAAGCCTCTTTCATAAGTCTAGAAACCATCACCTATGGTTTCACTATATATAGAGAATTTATGATTAATAACATCTTGGTAAGCCATTAGGTATGCCTTAACCCTTATGGCTTATCTCACATCAAAAAATGGCTTAAAACAATATTCATATGTCATCCATAGCACCCATGGGCCACACTTAAGCAACTACACCTATCAAGTATGCCCTTATAGCCCTTATAGGTCTCATCAATACCTCTTCACACATTTATAACTTCATTAATAAAAATAATAACATATAACTACATTTAATTCCATAGGTCCACTCCATATATCCCCTTTGACATTCTCAAATGATCACAATAATCTCTACTCACCTCTACGTATGCTCAATAAACTCAAACTACACATCAACACTATGAATGAACACACAGTCAACTTTTTAAGCATTTTTCATACTCAAGATAGATTTATCACACCTCCAAAATTCATACATATGAGCCTTATGGAGTCTAAAATACTCTCCAATATATAAAACATTGAAACAACATGAACACAAGATCAATTATCCTTTTTTGGTCACTTGCATTCCATGGTCAAACACACAGTCGAATTTGAAGCATAACATATTTATTTTTACACACTTTCAAATATTTAAATATATATTTATAGATTCACCTTGGAGTCCTCTAAAACTTTTATTTTTACACCATGATCAAATTTTTCCTGTATCAAAAGTTATATCCAAAACAAAGAGCACCATTTTTTGTTTGTTAAATTCAAATATTCAAATGCAAATGGACACAATTAAACCTAGATAAATTTGCTTACATTTAATATCCTCACTACTTAGATAAATAATACACCATAAATATTATTGTAATAAACTTGACCTTTACCTTTTATAACTTATTTTTTGATCTTCATCTTGACTATTTGACTTAATGTGCTTCATCAATCTCTTGTACGTAGCTCAATATTCATCTATGTTAAACATTAGACACCTTTAAAACATCTTACTCAATATGCATCATTGATATCCACATATATGAACCACCAATCACCATTATATGTTGGAAGAGGCTCAATATTTATCATTACGTTATGTTAAAATTTTAACACATATCCTCATCTCTCTACTTCCTAACACCTTAGAACATACACTCTCTATTGATCCTTTTTTAAGGATCTTGATCTTGAACTTTGTTAACCAACAAAAAATTTGACTCATATAAATTACTATGCACTATATATAAATATATATGGTGCATAGTAATTTATATGAGTATATATATATATATATATATATATATATATATATATATATATATATCTGTGTGTGTGTGTGTGTGTGTGTGTGTGTGTGTGTGTGTGTGTGTGTGTGTGTGTGTGTGTGTGTATGTATGAACACCAACGAGCATTTGGATTTTATTTTGGTTCATATATTTAAAATCATGCTAGAATGACTAAATATGGGGACTATTGCTTATCTACTTGGAAGGCCAACTTTGGACCTCAATAACATTTGTTGCGCTTAGATGCATGATCTAAAATTTGGACCATATTGTATTTTCATATAGGATTATAAAATAATGTGAAAAAATTATCATAAGAACTTTGAAAATGTGAGATATAACTCCATTAATCTACTTACTCATATTTATTTCTCCCATAAAGCCAACTATGTCAAGAATTATCTACAAGGCCAACCTTGCACATGCATAACTTTTGACGTACTTCATTGCATGACCTAAAATTTATTTCAATAAACTATGCTCAAATATGAACAAAACCATATGATCAAATTCTCATAAAACTAACACATGTTTAAAATATAATACCATATAAATTCCTACTTAGTTTTTCTTGTCATGTTGCAAATTTGGCTAAGTATGGGAAAACATTCTCAAACTGCCTAGGAGCCCAACTTTACACTTGCATATATTTTATAATGATTAGTTATAATACCTGAGATATATTGAATAAGATATTTTATCATAGGGTAATTCATACATATATCAATTTTCTCCTAAAACTTTCATACATACAAGATATGACATCATCAAACTGCTTACTCAGTTCTGTTTCAACATAAAAAATACTATCAAAGTGCTTAGGATCCTAACTTTGCATAAAAATATATTTTCCTATGACTCATTACATTAATTGAGACATAAAAAATATTAAATTGTGACTAATTTTATCACTATCATATAATCAACTCCCCATGACTCATCCACACGTGATAATGGTGAGATCAATAAATTGCCTACTCAGATTTTCTACCACTAGACCCAAAATGTCTAGATGAAAACTATGGACTACCAGATGAATTAAAATTATGCACACAAGATCTATAATAATATTTGATCTCTGATATAACTTCTTACACATGGTAAAATCATGATACTCAGCCCTAATCATTGCTAATCATGCCAAAATAGAATATCAACCAAGCCAACTTCAAGCATACTAGAACAAACATATTGCATACTTTGCCAGTGTCACTTACAATAAAAATACACTTCATCAACTCACTTATACACCTCCATGACATCATTTACAACTCCCCAACAAGTAATAATATGGTATGCTTATTGTGGTTACTTATACTTAATTGATTCACATTGTCACTTCCTTGAGGGTATTTTTCTTACTTGTTTTTATCTTCCTTATGGAACATTTGAATATGTTTCTTGATTTTTGGCTTCTATTCCAATGTATTATCTTTTATTATTTTTATATTTTAATATGTCATTTTTTTGAGTATGTGACATTTTATTAGGCCCCCATTTTTCGATTTCCATAGGCCCCTTTGTGTCACATTGAATGATCTTATGTGTGTGTGTGTTTGGTTGTTTACTAATATTGTATCATTACTTCGTATATGTTTCCATGTTTTATTAAATTCATCTTAGGTCTTGTTGTGATCACATACTATGATATATATATATATATATATATATATATATATATACATATATATATATATATACATATATATATATATATACATATATATATATATACATATATATATACATATATATATATATATAGATACATATATATATATATATATACATATGTATATATATATGTGTGTGTATATATATATATGTATGTATATATATATATATGTATATATATATATATATATGTATGTATATATATATATATATATATATATGTATATATATATATATGTATATATATATACACACTTATACATGTTACTATTATATGCTACATGATTGTTACATATATTATATAGTTATCTTATCCTTTTGAGGTAAGGTAACTACCAGACTCCAATTACCTCAACTAAAAGGGGGAGGGGGATATTAGTGAGGGTATGTCATAGATACTTGAATTTCACATTTATAAAATTATCACAATATCCATAATTTCATAATAATTTACATGATTTAAAAATGCACTTAGGTCACAATCTTATGCATTGACCTGATTTTTATAGATTAAGGTAAACGTTTTTTAGGTTTGTGATAGATATTATACACATTCACAAACTGGATGTTAAATTTGGATAGAGACTTAAAATTAATAAATATTAGAGGTGTATATTCCATGAAAGTGAATTTAAAATTATAAACACATATTTCAACTTATTTACCAAGAAGCATTGATATTTTACCAAGAAGCACCATTTTCAGTAAAAAGCACTATTTTGAGCCTTAATTATCTAGTAAGAGAGTAATGTTAATGTAAGTGAATAACATCAGTATATTTTGTGAAATTTTAACAACAAAGTTATGAAAAATAATGGATAGGAAAATAATAATTTAACCTATGTAAAAGGATGCCCATAGTTGAACTTGATGAAATATAAATAAGTTATATAAAGCATATGACCTATTTGAGTCTGATAATTATTATCATGTGTTCTTCAAAATGATACCATTGGAATCAAATAACATCATGGTATTCTACTATCTAGGTAGGCTTATTTTATACATTTGAAATTTATATGTCCAAGACAGTGAAATAACATGCAACTGTGTCTATAAATGGAAACATGTATGTTATAAATTCACACATGTATGATTTGTGAAGCATTTTTTATTTAAATAACTAGATATATAAATAAATATTGAGTATAATGAACACAAATTAACTAATGTAAATAAACAACAAAAATCATTCATAGGTCCAATTTTTTAATTTTATAGAATATATATATATATATATATATATATATATATATATATATGAACTAAAAACACGTATAGATAAAAAAACTAACTGATGAGTCCTAAAAGGGAATCATAACTAATATGCCATTTGCCTAGGATATGAATGGTGAGTTTTCATGAATATAAAGTACCATAATGTTGTGACTGAATTGAAATGAACTCAGGATCTAAATACTAATTTCAAGTTGTACCAAAGGTTCTATTATCATAATGATTATAAAATCATTTTGTACATTTTTTTGATCATGATGAACTCTATGGATTTTCAAACCCATCATTGAGTATATAAATCTTGTGATGGTGCCTTGTGTCAAACACCCTTAATGGCTCATAATGTCAATTTTGGATGTGTATGTGTATATGTGTTATCTCTAAAATCTATGACAAATTTTAAAAATTAATATTTAAAAGATAGGCCTCCATCGATAGGTAGACACATTATTTTGCACTTATTGAGTAGGTTGAACCCTCTTAGGTTAGTCGATTAAAATCTACTATATAGGAACCATATCAATAAGTGGTAGGGGGTATGCATATGGTATTCAACAAATTATGATGATCACATTAGAATACATATAATTTAAACCATGTTAAGTCTATAAGGAACTATGAGAATATACTAAATACATGGGCATGAAAATAATATATCAAAGACCCTTATATTGTCTAATACTATAAATATGGTGGCCACACATTCTAGAACAACCTATAATGGTAATTTAATCTCTCCAATAGACATTTAAATGTGACCATTGAATCCTCTTATTACCATGGTCATGGGAAATAAATCCTAATATATGTATCTAAGATGATTAACAAGTGTGATTATACATATATTCACACTTGAACCATTATCAACCATAACACTCTAAATGAGTTAGGAATCAATGTGTTCTAAAATGAATAAAGAGTTAAAATATAAATCATCAACTACTATATCATGATCTAAAAATGTGATGAGTGGCATATAGGGCACTAAAATATGGTAGGTATCAATGATTCCATTCAAATGATGTTGTGTTTTTATATGATAATTATAAGCTATTAGTGGAGGGTGAACATTGTATGGATATTGCACTCCCAATGTATTTATTATCTCATTAGATAAATGCATTTTAAATAGATCACTAAATATTTTAATTAATTTGATTTCACTTGGTTGTGCCTTATAACTTTCTATAAGTGTGCCCACATCCATGATGTTTGAATATATCTAAGCAAATATTAGTAGTGTGCACTCGTGCTCTATAAAATTTTAAATAGGCATTCTAATTAAATCCATTTGGAAGAGGATTACTGGCATCAACCTATTTAATGGGATGGAGGTGTTGATTATGGTTTTATGCAAACCAAATAATCCTATAAGGTAGTCTCTAATGTCATAGTATCAATGAATAACTTCACTCGAAGGTATGAGTTATAAGTATTCAATTTTGAAAATATCCATGTGGTGGAATATTGGTGAGCACTAGGTTATTTACCTTGGATGGTCTAGATTATATGGATCCTAAAATAAACCAAAAGTCTACTTGAGGTCGGTGCATGGATTCTAACATATAGTGGAGATAATTGAAAACATATAAAATGACGAAAATGTAGAGAATAAAATAAGGTTTGTGAATTAAATATGGTGAAACCCATTCAAACTATTCCTTTTTTGATGGGTTCGAAAAGTTATTATGAACTAATTCCATCAGTAAGTTTATATAAGCACACAAAACATAAAAACAAAGTTAAGAGTCAAAGGAAATACATACAATAAATTTAATATTCATAATCAAAGGTTGATACGAATACTAGATTACTGTCACATTTCCTAAATAAATGGGAGATTATGATTAATGAACAAGGAGCATTAAAAATATATAATATTATAATCTAAATAATTATATTAAAATCATGTAGACACAACCCAAATAACTAAAATACTAGTATTATAGAACTTCCTGAATGAAACATATGGTTTTGAATAAAAATGCACATCAAGACAAACTTACAAAACAATCATCCAAATTTATTTTTCACATTAATTTCAAAAATTCTCCTCCTCTTGGAAAGAGGATGGTATGAATATAAATATCCTTGGGATAAGAACACCTAATCCTTCAAGAAAATTCCAAATTTATAATTTCAAAAATATGACCATGTCAAAAATTCATGTATCTCATTTATGTTTACAATATATTCATATAAATAATAATCAATCAAAAAAATATTTTATGCAAAAATAGACAAGATGAAAATAACTCAAGTCATAATTCATACATGCAACTATGAAAAATCTATCTATGGTGTTGATGTGGCACCGCTTAGAAATGAAGCTTTCAGGTCTCAATCCTAGGTAATTATCATTATAATTGTAAAAAGAGTCAATGTCATCATTATAATAATTCTAACTAGAATTGTAAATTTAGTGAACATGGGCACCTATGGCAATGTGACTAGAAGTGTGATAATATCAAGCCCCTTTGATGTATGCACCAATATATACACTAGAAACTAAGACTAAGTAGTCAGTGGCTGGGAAGGGACAAATGGTGTACCTAATAGAATATTCAATGACTTGTGATTCCAATTTATTTATAAATCATAATTCAAGTCAAAATATATTTTGATTATTTCATAGTCAACAATGGACCTTATAAAAAAGTAGGGAAGTTTAGCCATGAATTTTATATGGATGATCATAGAGGATTTGAATGTTAAATTGAGTGTATATGTGTTTTCCACCATGTATTTTACAAAAATTATCAATTTAATCATATTTTAATTGGTATTATATACATACCATTCTATTTCAACCTATAAACTATCAATAATTACTTGGAGTAGGCTCTCAAAAACTATACTTATGGCTAATTCTTGTAGAGGCATATAAAGGCTAGTAAATCTCATGTCCATCAAAATATATATTTATAAATTATCATGAATATAAAATTTTTTCAATATGGAATTCATATATTTATGCTACTCCAATAATTCATCCCTTTTTTTTGGATACATAGTTTTAGGCTAGTGTGACATGTTGTTATGCCCCTAACCTATCACATGTATGAGGATATGAATACCTGACTTGTGGCTAACTTATCCATATTTGATGATATATTACATTTATCTATGCATTAATTTGGTTAGTAAGTCGGCCTATGGAGTAACAATGGCCTAGATAGACTATATATAGGAGGTAGTGGGTAATTATTTATCATCATATTGTGAATTCTGGTCTTATTAAAGCTTGTGGAGGTTGCCCCCTCAAAGTGAATTGTATATTATTATATATTATGATATATTTCAGTCATATCTAGATATATTTTTTCTATTATACTTATTGGTTGAAATAATTTCATTACAAGTGGTATCAGAGTTGCGATTTGGGCAATCTTGTGGGTGAAACCCTAATTTTTTTAAGTTGGATATATCTTAAAAATGGTTTCTAATTTAACTATAATTTTTTTACTAGAGATTATTAATCATTAATTTAAACTTCCATTAAAATTTCAGCTCATTTGGATCTATTTTACAAAATTTATTGCCATTTTAGGGGTTTTCATAAAATTGCTCTATAGTGAAAAATTCAAAAAATATTTATGAGTTATTTAAATTTTTGGAAAGATTATAAAATTTTGGCTAGGGTGTTTTCTTTTTATGTTTTTATTTGAGTCTGACATAATTCCAAAATCACTTGGTCAAAGTTGGGTCAAAAGTGCCAATCAGGGTCGACATCGTAAAGCCCTTTTATGGTAGGTCCACAAACTCGAGGCCAAGGAAAGGGTGATAAAACTCTAGGTAAAAATCCTAACAAGGAAGAGATATAGTCAAAATTGGGATGTACTAGATCCTTTATACCAGGGTTCACTGACATAGACCATAAAGTGAGAAAGCTTGACTATAGTGTGCAAGGCATTCAAAGTGAGGTGTAAGGCATATAATCTAATATGAAATCCATACAAGATAGTTTGGTAGATATCATAATGGATTTCAAAAATAATTTGTCAAATCATCTAGCTAAAAATATTACACAACACCACCAGTGTGGTTCTCCCAACCAGTCTACTTCAAATCTAACTACATTTCCACAGAGGAACCTATTACCAAAGGTGGATATGCACAAATTTGATGGAAAAGATCCACTCAATTAGATCAACCAAATGGAGAATTTTTTTGACCTACATCATATCTTAGGTGGATATAAGGTTACCATGTCATCCTTGTATCTTTAACCTGATCAATTCATTTGATATCAATGGTTGTGTTCTCAAAATAAAAAGATGACTCTCAGTGTCACCTGGTCAATTTTTATAGAGGAGATGTAATTACACTATGGAAATAATGTGATAGAGAATTACTTCAACCAAATAGAAAAATTGTGACAAATTGGCTCCATCAAGGATTATATTCATCATTTTTAGAACCTATCCTTATGTGTAGAGATAATTTATGAGGAAAACATGAAGCACCTATTTATGGGTAGACTCAAGGACCACATTTAGCATGAGGTACACATGTTTAATCTACTTAAGATTTTTGATTGTATTATCATGGCATGTAGAGATGAGAAAAAATTCATAGCCAATAAGAAGCAGCCATTCACTCACTTAAAAGATCATAGCATATTGAAACCAACATTTCCTCCACCTACCAGATTGACCTTACAACAAATTGAAGAGAAGCGTACCAAATTATTATGTTTTGGTTGTGACAACAAGTGGATCTACGGACATAGATGTGCTAAGAAGAAGTTATTCTACATTGAGGGATCTAATGAAGATGAAGAAGAAGATGATGCCTCCAATGATGATGAGGAAGAGATAGAGGAGGTACCTAAAAATTCCCAACCTACAATATCTTGTCATGAGCTTGCAGGTATTATCACTCCACAAACTCTTAAGGTGGTGGGTTTCCTCAAGAAATAGAAGGTGAAAGTGTTGATTGATTTAGGGAGAACACATAACTTCAACAACCATAATTTGGCCACTTGATTGAACTATTTCATCTACTCAGCACCATAATTTTAGGTCATGATTGCAAATGGTGGCATAATTAATTATTTAGGCAAATGCCATAGTATTAAGCTTTCTATGGGTGAGTAAAATCTCAATTCTCTTATGTTTTCTATTCCCATCAATAACATAGACATTATTTTGGGAGCCCAATGGCTCATAACCTTGGGTACCATTGAGATGAACTTCCAAGAACTATTCATGCACTTTCATTCTGAAGGTAGGAAAATTGAACTACGTGGATTATAGGCAAAATCTCCATAATCGATTAGTTCACATCAGATGACCAAGATGATAAAAAATGGGGTAGAGGTAATTAATGCATGATTATTTTCCATAAAAGTTCAACCAACATAGTCATCTACACATCCTAATCTATAGATGATTCTTGATGACCACCCATCTAATTTTGGGGCCATGCCAAAAGGACTACCACCAAAAAAAGAACATGATCATGGCATTCAACAACTTCTAGGGAGTCAACCACCAAATATCAGACCATATAGATATCTATATGCAAAAAAGAGTGAAATCAAAAAGGTGGTCTATGAGATGTTGGAGGCAGGGACCATCAAGCATAGCCAAAGTGCATATTCATCACCAATGGTCATGGTGTGGAAGAAGGATGACACATGGAGGATGTGCCTAGATTATAGGGAACTCAACAAGTACACCATCAAAGATAGGTTTCATATTCTAGTAATTGATGATTTACTTGATGAGTTTCATGGTGCTAATTATTTCACAAAATTTGATCTTCACTCGAGGTACCATAAAATTAGAATCAAGGATGAAGATGTTCATAAAACTACTTTTAGAATGCATTAGGGCCATTATGAGTTTCTGGGAATGCCCTTTGGTCTTACAAATATAGCATCTACTTTTGAAATCTTGATGAACACTATTTTTAGGCATTTTTAAAGGATGTTTGTGTTTTTTTTCTTTGATGACATATTGATTTATAGTCAGACATGGGAAGCACATATGAAACATGTGAAATAGGTGTTGATAGTTTTAGAGAAGCATTAGCTTTATGTAAAGCCATCCAAATGTGCTTTCAGAGTATAAGAGGTAGATTACTTAGGTCACATTGTTTCCCATGAAGGTGTCAAATTTGATCCTTAAAAGATCAAAGCTATGATGGAATGGCCCAGGCCAAAAACTCTCAAAAACCTCTGAGGATTCCTAGGACTAACAAGTTACAATTGAATATTTGTGAAAGGTTATGGCAACATAGTAGCTCCACTCACTGCATTACTAAATAAGGATGCCTTCCATTGGAATGATCCACCACCCAACATTTGAGAAACTAACAGTAGCTATGTGTAGCACTCTAGTTTTGGCTACTCCAAAATTCTCAAAGACATTCACTATTGAATGTGATGCTTCTGGATCTAGGTTGGGAGTGGTACTAATGCAAGAAGGAAGACCCATTACATTTGAGAGTCATGAATTCAAAGGTAATAATATATAAATAAACTATCTATGAGAGAGAAATGATGGCTATTCTTCATGCAGTTAAACAATGGAGGCCCTATCTAATGGGTAGACACTTTAAGGTGAAAATGGATCATGATAGTCTCAAATACTTTTTGGAGCAAATATTATCATCTGAGGAACAAAAAAAGTGGGTAAGCAAAATGTTGGGTTATAATTTTGAAATCATCTATAAGAAGGGTAAGGATAACATAGTAGTAGATGCACTATCTAGATGAGATACATCCATAGAAGCATTGCTTTGTGCAATGTCTATGTTGTAAGTAGATTAGGTGGATGAATCCAGGTTAGAATGGAGGTAAGACAAGGATACATAGGTTATAATTCAAAATCTCTAACAAAGTACTTTAGCCTCTGACAAATTTTAATGGAAAGGTAATGTCCTATGGTATAAGGGTAGGTTATACTTGTGCACAAATTCAGAGCTTAAGCATAAGATTATTGTAGAGTTTCATGCATCTCCAATTGGGGGACACTCAAGGTTCTTGAAAACTTATCATAGAATTAAGAAATAATTATTTTGGGAAGGACTCAAGGGAGATGTACAAATGTTTGTGGCAGAATGCTTGATATGCGAATAGAATAAAGGTGAGACAGTTAAGGCCCCAGGTCTGTTAAAACCATTAGAAATTCCTAGTCAAAGGTGGGAGGATGTTTCCATGGATTTCATTATAGGGTTGCCTTATTCTAGAGGTAAGAACATTATCTTGGTCATTGTGGATAGGCTTACAAAATATGCCAATTTTTGTGCTCTCTCACACCCATTTTCATCAAGTACAGTAGCAGTTATTTTTCTAGAAGTAGTTCTAAAATTATATGGAACCCCAAAAATAATTATAAGTGATCATGATCCTATTTTCAATAGTAATTTTTGGATTGAACTATTTTATTATTTGGATACTTAGCTAGTTCATAACTCATCTTACCACCCCCAATCTGATGGACAAACATAGGTGGTTAACAAATGTTTAGAGGGGTATCTTCATTATTTTGTATCAAATAAATAGGAATATTGAGTTAAATGGATACCACTTATAGAATGGTGGTATAACACATCTTTCCATACCTCTTCTAAAATGTCTCCATTTATAGCACTATATGGTTACCATCCACCTTCCATCACTTCTTCATTAAAGCTGCAAACTAAGGTTTGAGATGTGGAAGAGCACATTCAACATCAATAAGAGGTTCTGGATAGTTTGAGAGAGAATTTAGCCTTGGCACAAAATAATATGAAGTAAAAAGTAGATCAACACCATAGTGAGTGAAATTTTGAGGTGGGTGACTAGGTATTTGTATGTTTGTAGCCTTACAAGTAAATGTGATTGAAGAAATAGAAAAAGGACAACAAACTCACTCCTAAGCATTATGTCCCTTATCAAGTTCTATAAAAAATTGAAAGTGTGGCTTACAAGCTCATGTTACCTCATTGATCTCTCATACACCTAGCATTTCATATGTCTTATTTGAAGAAGGTCATTGGACAAAAAGTTTCAGCCTAGATAGAGCTCCCAGAACTAGATGAAGAAGGATGAGCCATTTTGTAACCAGAGAAGATCCTCCAAACACGTACTAAGAGGTTGAGAACTAGAGAGATTAGGAAATATATAATCAAGTAGAAGAACTTGAACAGTGAAGATGCAACTTGGGAAGGTGAAGATTTTCTACAACAATATCCAAAGTTGTTCAATGTTGAGGACAACATTGGTTATAAGGGGAAGGTCATGATACACCCCTAACCTATCACATGTATAAGGATATGAATAGCTGAAATATGGCTAACTTATCTCTTTTTGATGCTATATCACATTTATCTATGCATTCATTTGGTCAGTAGGTCAGCCTATGGAATAGCAATGGCCTAGATAGACTATATATAGGAGGTAGTGGGTAATTATTTATCATTATATTGTGCATTATGCTCTTATTAAATCTTGTGGAGGTTGCCCCATCAAAGTGGCTTGTCTATTATCATATATTCTAATATATTTCATTCATATCTAGATCTATTTATGCTATTCTACTTATTTTTTGAAGTAATTTCATTACACATGTAGTGCCAAAATTAGATTCAAATGTGCATAAGTCTTATCTATTTTAGCCTTTCCTATAAATTTAAGATTGGATTTAATATTCTTCATAGTCTCATAAGACTTAGACATACTTCCCATTAAGGGTGTGATTTATATCTTGTAACTCTGATAGAAGCAATTATACTAAACAATGAGCTGGTTTCACCTTTCACATTATCCATAATATCACTTTGAGCTTGAATTTCATTTCTTTCTTTTATATTTTTTTAGATTGGTCATATCTTCTAAAAATATGATTAAAGATTCCCCTAGTTACATATATAAATCTAGAGGGATCCAATCTTTATTAGTTTGAACCTCTTAGGTGAGTCTTCCTCTTATTTGTTATGGAAAATATATCCTCCTTTTGTTTGATCTATAAACTAGTACTTATTTCTATCCAAAAATTATTTATCTTAGATAGTTTTTGCAAAAATACACAATTACCTGAAAACACTCAAAGAAAAAAAACTAAATTTAACCTTTTAATATATATTTATCTCAAACCCCAAAGTGCTCAATTTTAATTAAAATGTTTTATTTGACTAATTATGAATTCAATAATGATTAGCAAACAATATTAATCAAAATGTAGAAAATAATGCACAAATAAAATCAACTCATGACAAGCACTGCTAACAGATTTTGGCAATACCCATGTCTCTAGGTTCACTTATAGTGCAAACCGATCCATTTCCTTGAAAATTGAGTACATGGACAACCCTTAAAATTTTCAAATAGATACTCTAAGAGTACATAAAAATTATAAAAGGACCTTCCAAAAGTCCTAGAATCCATGGATAGACCTTCCACCTTACAGTCATCAATTCAATCTAGTAATCCTTTGGATTTTATACCAAAAGTATTGAAAATGGACTTACAAATTTGATTTAAAAAAATATTCATAGGTCTTTCAACATACTTTTGAAATTGTCTCATTTTCTAGGATAAATCCCTAGTTTACACTAATAAGTGAAAACCTCTCTAAGTCCTTCAAAACATAGGATATACGCATATTGGTCTCTATATTGGCCATTACACAATCTACAAAGATTTAATTTGAGTCATTAAAAAGTGTTTAAAATAACATCATATCTATACATGTAATATATGGTTATAATTGGCTTAGAGTCTAGAACAAATATCTAGTTTACTCTGAAGTCTAGAAATGCCTCTAGGTACCTCAAAACTAAGGATAAGTGAAAATAGGTCCTTCTATCTACATTGTCTTCATGGAAATACATGCCATCAATTACAATTTTAAGCACTTTATATAGTGCTTTAGTCCATGGGTAAAGTAGTGATATCATTAATTTTTTACCAAACTAAGAAAGGTTCAAATCCCATAGGCAATGGTTTTGGCGGTAAGGATTATCTTTTTAGTCACATATTTGGGATGTTGAAACAATCTTGAGATTTTAAAAGCTTGGGCCTCCTCCTTATTTATTGTGGCAAAACCCACATGTCCACCTTTTGTAATTTATAGGCATGTTCATGTGGGTTACTTTGTTTAGATTGTCGAAACTTGTGGTGGGAATGGAACCCTAATGGCAAACATGGTATGGAATGTGGCAAGTTGTATGATTTAGTCATGACATAAGACATGGCACACTAGGTATGTTGTTTAATCTTGGTAAATAATTAATTAATATATTCATTGGATGAACATAAAATTTGAGAATTGAAAAATAAGTGGTGATAAGCTATGTGGTGGTTTGAGGACCCACCAAGTGGACCATTCATAATTCAACAATTGTTGACATCCAATTGGATGCTCTAAAGCTCTATCAATGGTAGGGTCCCCCTCTGAGACAAACGTAGACTCCATTAGCTACAGTCCCTATAGCTAGAATTTTCCTAAATATGCCTATAAAAGATGAAGATGAGAAACTAAAACCAATATTTTGGATGAACTCACTACCACATGTCACTGCATGACTGGTTAATGTTTTCTGTCGCTCATCACATTGACCAAGTTTGACTAGCCATAACTTACACATAAAAACTTAGAATTCTCCATTCATAATGTGTTAGAAAGATTTTAATAAGATTTATGCCATAAAAATAGATTTGAAACATTCCATGATGATTAATTTTTATTGTTTGACCAACTTTGACCTACTTTGATGAGTTTGACTAGAACTTTGATCGACTACACAAGGAGCATATGAGCTTCATTTTTTGCATTCCACATACCATTAGAAAGGTCTCAATAGGACCTCCACAATGGTGATTTTTTTTTCTAATTTGATACCTTTTAAAAAATGTCCCCTAGATCAATCCTCCCCATTAGAAGGGCTTTTGGTACACCAAACGCTGGTATCCACTAAAATGTCAATTGGTTATGAAGATACTCTAACAAGTCTTATTGATCTACTCAAGTTCCATAAATACACCTATAATGCTTGGAATAACTGATTAATAACACCTTATATAAACCATTCGATGTTGTATGACCATTAATAGCCTCTACGTAGACTAGGATGTGATGACTTCCCTTACTACATGGGTTTACATGAGCCTCTACATAGATAAGCCTAGTGATCTCTTCTGCTACTGCTAAATGGTCTTCTGCAATATATCAAGTATAAAACCCAAATTATAGCATAGAGATAATATGGAAAAATATGATTCATAACTCAAAAATATAAAAGTCCATAAAATAAGGCATGAGTTATATTGAATCCTATGATTATCAATAAGGTTATAATATATCAAATTGTATGCCCACTATCACATCCTATAAGTGGTGAACTACCAAATACTACAACAATCACCAATACAACCAATAACCTATGCAACTACTGTCAAATCTCCCAAGATAATCAATGAGTTAAATTCCTTAACAATTAAGAAACTCATAAAGCTAAAAATGAAGATTCCAAGAATAGAACTTTTTAAAACATAAGTGTGAGAATTAAAAACTTTGCATGATAAACCTATCTTGAAGTAATCTCACAATAGTAGATCCAAAATACCTATATCAAAATGTGGGTAAATGTCTTTTGTAAACATACAATAAGGATCCCAAAACTACTTTACAATATAAATGCATATATCAATCCACTAGTCATGACAACATGACATTAAGATGTTAGGTTGTGGAGCTAAAAGCTTCACCAGGATGCAAACAGGAGGAGTTAGGGAGGTTGTAGAGTGTTTGCTGAGTGTTATAGTTATCGGTGTCGATCAGAACAATCGACGTCGGCATGGTATAGACAGAAGGAAATTGACGTCGATCATGAGTCGGCTGGCGTCAGCACCCCCAGGCAAACAGGGACCGACGTCGGTCACCTATGTGGTTCAGACTGAGTATTTTACAGGTAGTTAGCTAACGAACCAAGTGTTTGCATGTCAAGAGCCAAATTTAGACTAAGAGTTGTGGATCTAATTATTGTAATTAGGTGTCTAATTATTGTTTGCATGAGATATATTTAAGAGAGTCATTAGTTGTATTGTAAAAGTGTGATAGAAAGCCATAGAGATTTTAGAGAGAGCTAGTGTAGCTCCTCCTAGTTCCAAAGGGGTGATGAGAGTGTATGATCAAGGAGAGTTGTAGGGTCTGCAAGGTCTAGGAGCTGATCCATAGGGTTACTGGTTGAAGAATCATAAGGACTTGGTGAGGCAAGGACAAGGGTTCTTCAGGGGTGTAGAGATATCTACATGGTAAGTAAGGTCTAGTGATTTGTAGGTAGCAACAGAGAGCAGGAGATCTACTTGGAGTACGGTTGTGTACTTGGTGCACTGGTAGCGTTGTTAATGACTGGTTGGAGAGGTGAACATCAATTTTATATTTGAGTTGATTGTTGGGACCGAGAGAGAGAGGGAAGAAGGTCTTGAGGCATGGTGAACCTTTGAGGTGGAAGAAGAAGTGGCATCTTCTTTATTGTATTTTCTTCTGAGTATTTAATACAATTGTGTATTGTCTCTCAAATCCTATGTTGTTTCATATTTCTAGTTACTTATTGATTCTAGTATAATTCCATGTTTAGTTGCTAATACAAGAAGTAATCATATGTGCTCTAATTGAGGAGCAAGATCCTAACAAGTTGGTATCAGAGCAGGTTGAGCAGGTGGACCAGGTTGATACCAATCTTTACAAGTTGGTATCCGAGCTTTTGGTTGGGTTACTAACAGGTGGTTTTAGATCTGGTAGTGTTTATTGATTATAGGTTACTAACAAGGGTTTCTAATTGAGTGGGAGTATAACAATGGCAGATAGAAGTAAGCTATGAATGGAGAAACTGAATAGCATGAATGGTCTGATTGATGGAAAGAAAGAGTAGGTAAATAAAGATTATTGGTTGGTAGCAGATCAACAGGGAGGAGCAGATGTTGTAGGGGATGTTGCACAGGATGTTATGGATAAAGTGGAATCTTGGTTCATAGATTCTTTTGCCTCTTTCCATGCAATTTGAAATAGAGCATCTTTTCATGGGTATGTCTTTGGAGACCTTGGAGAGATTTATTTAGGAGCTGGAGAGCCTTGTCAAATGATTGGCAAAGGGGAAGTGAAGCTAAAATTGTAGACAGATAACACACAGGTGTTGAATGAGGTTATGCAGGTACCAGTCTTGGAGATGAGTCTAATTTCTTTAGGAAATTTGGGTGATGGGAGATGCACAATAACTCTCACAGCGGATGCACTTGAATTAGACGGTGGTAAGAAAGTAGGTATCCTTTATATATCTACTTATATTATTGATTCACCTTCTGTTGCAGAGATGTGGCTTCATGGGCTTGGTCACATATGTAGGAGGGGAATGCAAGTTCTCAAGCGGAAGACAGATGTTTTTGACAAGCTAAAGAACTAGAAAGCCTTGGTGGTCATGGAGGAGATGATGGACAGAGATCAGGTGAGGAAACTAAATTATTCTGAGCAGGGCTATGTTAATTTGAATAGGGTTTTGGTCCATGGAGAGCTTGCAGGTAAAAAGTTATCACTCACAGGTAAACACAGATACCGGCGTTAGTCATTAGGAACTGATGTTGAATAGATAGGCACCAATGTCAGTTATGTGTAGATCAATAAAGTCAGAGGTGTCGAGAATTAGGAACCGATGTTGGTAATACAGTGACCGATGTCGGCAAAAGTTACACTGGCATCGGTAATGAGACCGACATCGGTAGGCAGGGTCAGTCGAAGAAAACCGACGTCGGTCGGGAGTAGATTGGGAGATGGCTAACATCGGTCACTAAAATGGATATTGGGCAGACAACAAGTTGTCAACAGGTCTCAAACGCTCATATGGAGGTTAGAAAGGGTAAGTAAACCTCATATTCATTGTTCACCTTCTTTATATTGCTTACTGATGGTTGAGAACTAGGAAGATGTGAAGAGGCAATGCAGGTAGAATCCAGATACAGTGGGAGCTTGGCATGGATGAGGAGTGTGAGTCCTTGGAGAAGAACCAAACAGGTGTTTGTTGGTAGAGTTATCAGCTGGAAGAAAGCAATGAGAGACGGATGGATTCCCAATGTTAAAGAAGAGAGTGGATGAATACATGAGACGAAAGGCCAAGGCATATGGTCTTGAAGAAGCTGCAGGACAATGGTACAGTTTTTGATAGGTGGATGACTAAGCATGGCTTCAGTCAATGTCAGTGTAACTATTGTGATTTTGTCTTACCAGGTGGATGATGAGTCGCGACATTATCCAGTTACTGTATGTGGATGGTTTGCTAGCAGGGTTTGTACATACAGGGATTTGTTGAGCTAAAAGGTAAGGTTAGTTCAGAGGTGTGTCATGAAGAATTTAGAGTAGTGAAATTCTTTGGCATAAGAGACATGGAGATTTGGTCTCTAGTAGGAGCTGATGTGAATTAGGTGTTGGCGAGGTTCATTACGCAGGATGCAGAATCAGAAAGCACACCAAGGGCTAGACAGTTCAAGCTTAGCTTGAAACAAGGTTTGAAATCACATGAGGTCTAGTGTAGGCCTAAATTTTCCCAAGTAGTGGGAGTTGTCAGAAAGTATGGAGCCAATTCAGGGAAGGTAGATTCTCAGGTACTTGAAAGGGATCAGTAGTAGGTTAACATGTTATGCAGGGTCAAGGACATCACTACATGGATATGTAGGTTCGGATATGGAAGGTTACTTGAATGACAGGTATAACATCACAGGTTGTGTGGTGGTTAGTCTTTAGGATTGAGCTTGAAGAGGGATATAAGCTAGGAAATAGATTAGATGAGGTATAGATACAGGTACAAGTGCAACTGTTTATCTCCAAGTGGGAGATTGTTAGGTTTTGGAGCTAAAAGCTTCACCAGGATGCGAATAGGAGGAGTTAGGGAGGTTGTAGAGTGTTTGTTGAGTGTTATAGTCACCGGCGTTGGTCAAGACAACCGACGTCAGCATGGTACAGATAGAAGGAAACTGAAGTTGGTCATGAGTTGGCCGGCATCGGCACCCCCAGGCAAACAGGGACCGACGTCGATCACCTTGTGGTTTAGACTGAGTATTTTACGGGCAGTTAGCTAACGAACCAAGTGTTTGCATGTCAAGAGCCAAATTTAGACTAAGAGCTGTGGATCTAATTATTGTAATTAGGTGTCTAATTATTGTTTGCATGAGATCTATTTAAGAGACTCATTGGTTGTATTGTAAAATTGTGCTAAAAAGCCATAGAGCTTTTAGATAGAGCTAGTGTAGCTCCTCCTAGTTCCAAAGGGGTGCTGAGAGTGTATGATTAGGGAGAGTTGAAGGGCCTGCAAGGTCTAAGAGCTGATCCACTGAGGTACTGGTTGAAGAATCATAAGGACTTGGTGAGGCAAGGACAAGGGGTTTTTAGGGGTGTAGAGATATCTACATGGTAAGTAAGGTCTAGTGATTTGCAGGTAGCAGCATAGAGCAAGAGATCTACTTGGAGTATGGTTGTGTACTTGGTGTACTAGCAGTGTTGTTACTGATTGATTGGACAGGTGAACATCAATTCTATATTTGAGTTGATTGTTGGGACCGAGAGAGAGAGGGAAGAAGGTCTTGAGGCGTGGCAAACCTTTGAGGTGGAAGAAGTGGCATCTTCTTTATTGTATTTTCTTTTGAGTATTTAATACAATTGTGTATTGTCTCTCAAATCCTGTGTTGCTTCATATTTCTAGTTACTTATTGATTCTGGTATAATTCCCTATTTAGTTGCTAATACAAGAAGTAATCATATGTGCTCTAATTGAGGAGCAAGATCCTAACATAAGACACTTTTTACTAACCATTTTTATTAGATTCTCTTCTTTAGGGTATTTAATTTCCTTAGTGGGTTTATTGACATTTGTATGGGTTGATTTAGGATTAAATTCATTACTTACCTTATCAATAGTTTTATAAACTATCTTATTCTTACCATTACCAAGATGGTGAGATGGTTGAAGTTTTCAACACTTCTCAACCTAATGTCCACTCACGTGACAATGAGTGAAAACATCCCTCTTTTGAGGTGAGGTCACTTGTTTGACATTTCTCACTTTTAAATTATGAGAATGGTCTTGAACACCTTTAAGCTACTTTAGTAAAGCTTTTGTTTTCCAACAACATGTGCTGCAATGGTTATTCAATCCATAAAATGTATAAGCAAAAGAATGCAACATCTTCTGAATATCAAAACCAAATTTATTAAATGGTATAAGTGAATGAAATGTCTAACAATTCACATTCCTATCAGTTCTTTTTATAGTGTAAGAATGAGGAGGTGGAATATTGATACCTCTTTTACCTGATTTCTTACATTGATCATCATTCCTTCATAGGGAGGATTTTTACTCTACTAGTGGCCTTGAATCTTGGCTATAAAAAGCTTGTCCTCTTTCAACATTAGAGGGATTTTCTCCAATATCCACTTTCTCATTGGCATAACCCAATCCTACAAGGTGAGATCTATCTCTACCTATATTGGGTTAGCAATTCCTTGGCCATTCTTACTAAGGTGCCTTCTATCAAATCCCATTTTCAATAAGATTTTAGATCTAATGCCCTTAGTCTATTTTTCAAAACTACAAAAATCAACATATAAAACATTTGAAACTAAATAAAATGAATTACTAGATTAATAAATTATTATTCACTCTTCAGTTGTAGTGTTTGCATCAGTAGTGAAAGTCAATTGATGAAGATAGTGTTTCTCTTCATCATGCATCTATCTCAAGACCTCATCTTTGGCTTGTATCTCTAATTTTAAGTGGGAAATATCCTCTTCTAAGGAGTAAAAATGAGATCTCAAGAAATAATTCTCTTCCTAGATCTATCTATTATTTACTTCAAGCTCATTAAGCCTCTCTCTTTTTAAGGCTTTGCCCATGGCTTCTTATTCCCTACAAACAACCTAATTCCACAAACTACACATTACAAATGGAATATCAAGACCCAACAAGTCTGAATTAATATTTAAAACCAAATTTAATATAGCTGATATCAATCAACATAATCAAAATCTAACCCAACATACTAACTACTCTGATACAAAAACTAATTAATAAACTAGCACTTATTTCTATGCAAAAATTAATTACCTTAGATACTTTTGTCAAATTACACAATTTCCTAAAAACACTCAAGGAAATGAAATTGAATTTGACCTTTTAATATGTATATATCTCAAACCCCAAATTTATTAATTTTTATTAATATGTCATATTTAACTAATTATGTATTCAATAATGATTAATAAACAAGATAAATCAAAATGCAAAAAAAAGAATGCACAAATAAAATAACCTCATGACAAGCACTTGATAACAAATTGTGGTAATGCCTACCTATCTAGGTTTTCTTATAGTAGGAACCAATCCATTTCCATGAAAAGTGAGTACATGGTCAACCCTCACAATTTTTAAATGGATACTCTAAGACTACATACAAATTGACAATAGACCTTCAAAAAGACCTAAAACCCAAAGACAGATCTTCCACCTTATTGTTGTCAATGCAATCTCACAATCCTATGGATTTTCCACCAAAAGTCTCAAAAATGGACTTAAAATTTTTATTTAACAAAATATTCATAGCTATTTTAATATACAATTGAAATTGTCTCAATGTCTAGGAAAATTCTCTAGTTTATACTGAGAAGTGAAAAACTCTCTCAGTGCTTCAAAACATAGGATATATGTAGACTAGTCTCTATATTTTCCATTACGTAAGATGAAAATCTTCAATTTTATGCATTAAAAAGTGCATCAAATGACCTCATATCTAGAAAATCAACATATGGTTGTAACTATCTTAAAGTCTAGAATAAATCTTTAGTGTACTTTGAAGTATGTAAATGCCTCTAGGTACCTTGAAACTAAGGATAAGTCAAAATAGGTCCTTATGTCTACCTTATCTCCATGAAAATACATGCCTTCAATTAAAATTTTGAGCACTTTATATAGTGCTTTGGTCCACATGTGAATTAGTGATATCATTATCTTTTTACCAAACTAAGCAAGGTTTGAATCCCATAGGCAATGGTTTTGGGTGTAAGGCTTAGCTTTTTAGACACATATTTGGGACATTGAAACAATTTTGTGATTTACAAATCTTAGGCCTCCTCCTTGTTTACTATGGTAAAAGACACATCTCCACCTTTTGGCTTTTCTAGTCATATTCACATGAGCTACATGGTTTGGCTTGTGGAAAATTGTGGTGGGCATGGAACCTTCATGGAAAACTTGGTATGGAACGTGGAAAGTTATATGATTTGGTCATGGTATAAAACATGAGACACTTTGTGTGTTGTTTAATCTTGATAAATAATTAATTAATATAGTCATTAGATGAATAAAAAATTTGGGCATAGATTAATAAGTGTTGGAATAGTAAGTCTTAAAAAATGTGCCTCTATCCTAGAATCTTGTGGATAAATGATGCTAAAGAAGGAATTCATTACTAGGGTTGAAGTCAAATTTGTTAAATATATTATATTATATGAATTTTTAACCATAGTATTTATAATATTAGAAATAAAATAATCAAGAATAATAGTAACAGAAATATTAATAACCATTGAATAAGTTATTGGAGTAAGGTTAGTCCTTAAATAATATTCATTTATTTATAAGGAGTCTTATCAATAGCTTGGTCCACTATGTCAATGTCAATATAAGGTTAATTTTAAGTTTTAATAACATTTTCACATTGAATAAAATTTGGTATTACTGGTGTTGGTGTAATAATACTTGTTATAGTGTTAATTACTAAAACTACTTGAGTAGTTGTTGGCATGTCCTCTATTTCTTTCTCACTTTGTTCCTCTCCCTCTTATCCCTATTTCTATGCTTCTTCCTCATATTCAAGCACTTGTTCCTATAACTTCTCACTTATTTCTTATTCCTCCTCTATTTATGTATAAAGGGGACTTAATGGAAAAATTGAGTAATCTATAGGTATCTCTTATAATTTTGTGACTATAGAGATTTCAAGAGACACTAGGGGGTTTAAGTTTTCTCTTGTATGTATATTTAATTTTATGTGGCCTAAAAGAAGAAGTAATTATTCCTATGGATGGATATGGAGGAGCAAATGATGGTTTAAACACATGGATTATAGATGATGACTTAGTAGTAGTGGTAGGAAATGGTGAAGATGTCACTATAAACCAATACATGAGAAGATGCAGCCAAAATAGAATTAAATTATTTGAGAAATATAGACATAATAATAACTATTAGAGATGTAATGAAAACACTTGTTGAATTGTCTTTGGCATAGTCATATGTGGGAAGGAAGGTGGCCCCATTAGCCTATCATTATATTGTGGTTCTCCCATGCTTGAAGTTTTTAAAGGAAGCACACCACTTATAGGTTTTGGAAGACGTCTAAGGATGTTAAACCTAATATGTTGTTCAATATTCATAGATGTTTTTGGTTCCATTTGAGGAGGACTATGAAACTTTAGTGGATATATCTCTTCTTTATATACCCTCTTAGCATCTTATTCAGTAATAATAAGATATTATTGGATAATTTGTGTCACTATCATGGACATTCCTACCTTTCTCATCTTTATTATAACTATAGACATTTTATTTTTACCACCTTGCATGTTAAAATTGTAAGATGTAATAACCTCATATGCTTACACACCAAAATTGGTCCAAATCATACGTTCATATAAATGTCTTTTGTGTATCCAACATAAAATTCTAAATTGACCTTGGAGCATTCCTAATTATGGAAATGCACAATTTTGAGTCATTTATTCACTATCATTATTGTATATTAGATGATTTCCTTCACTATTCACTATTCATTATATATTATCCATTAGTTAATTAATCATAATTAATTAACTAATCCTTCCCTTATCAAAAAATCCATAGAATTTATAATTTTCATAATTTTTAAAATCAGATATCTAATATTATCCTTATATTATTGTATGAGTGAATATGATATTTACCTCTATCCCCACTTGTCCCCCACTATTCTTGTATTTTCAAGATTCCTTTCCCACTTGGGATACAAACTCTTCCAAATCACCTACCACCATCGAATTCCAAGGAGGTGAAAGAAAACCATAAATCCCAAACACATGGCCTCTTAATTTTCCTCAATTGATCTTGTAAAGACATCAAGGGCTCATTTTCCTGATCCATGTGATATTTGGATGGTACATTATCTACTATAAATATCACATTGAAGATGGATGATCCATGTTTACTCAAACATAATATAAATAATACCTTATACCTAATTAATATCCATGTTTAATATGTATAGTGTTGGGTGAATATTTTGTTGACCACCTAACTAGTGAGCAAAATAGGTCCTATCACCACAACAATAGGGAGATTGATCAGCCAAATGTGTAGGTTTACTACATCAAAATGGGATAAATCTCTCCTCTCATCAAGGGGAGGTTCCCTATTAAGTATATGGAGCTATATTTTTTATATATATATATATATATATATAAGCCAAAAATAAGACACAAGGGTAGGACAAACCATCCATCTCTCTTTTTTCAGAGATGATGCTATCAAACAGAGGAGAAATCCTAGTAAACACTGATGGAACTTCTCTTCTTTCATAAGTATTCTTGCAGCAAACAATAGGAGTCCTTTCAAGGAACAAGTAACTAGTAACCAAAGTACAAAGTAACTAACAATATAAGATGCAACACAAAGTCTCCACCTTAACTACCCAAGAGAGAGATACAAAGAACAATGGGGGGCACAAAGTCATCCCAAGGTCCTTTACACAGGAAAAAGAAAATACAAACACACTGAAAGTACTTGTGGGGGCACAAATTCATCCCACAGTTGGTCTTTAGGACACCTTCCTAACCACTTCCACTAGTTCTACTTGTTACATCAAATAAACAATAACACTTCTAGGAAACAGACATATGAACAATTCCATAAATAACACAAGCTATTTCCATTAGAAAGTCTAAAAAGGTCACTTGCTTTGTTATTCAAATGAAGAAAAATTATTAACAATCTATGCTCAAAGTCTCAGTAAATGCCTTTCAATTTGGGTAGAGCTTTTGCTTTTATAGCAGGAAAGATCCTCCTTGAAACAATCAGAGAGATTACAATATATAGAGGTCGAGAGAGGTTTGACACGTTTATCCCATGGAAAAGGTCATGCTACACATGTAATGCTTTGAATGCACTTTTAGTTCTATATTTTAACTCGACTGTCATCCCTTGGAACTGGATGATCCTCTTGGTTCCCTCTCTTGATTGCACCATTGTTCATTTTGCCTTTATTCTCGAAATAGTCATGTCTTTTAAAGGCTCAAGAAATCTACATCCATGTTTGTAGGTTCAAGAGGTCTATCAGATCTAAACACTAAGTTGACACTCTAGATATTTTTTATTTTTTCCTCCACTTCACAACAATTAGGGCTCTTACACTTAAGTTTACAAAAATCAACATACACTTCATTGTAACCAATTTGGCATCCTCGGGTCTTCCATCGATTGAAACATATCTCATGCATGGATATTTCTACTTATTTTCTTTATCATTCCTCCTTTTCTAGCTATTGAATTAGGTCCTTAAATTACCTCTTTGTTCTTTGGTCACTTTTCACTAAAAAATTGACATGTGGAAACATCTGCTTAGAAATAGGTGAGGACACGTGGTAGCTTCCACTGCTATTAGAGGCTTTAGAAACATTTTTTATGAGCCTGGTGGAAGATGGCACATGGCAATCTCCATTACACTTCGGTAGCTCACTAGGGACTTGTTTTAGATTCATGCAGATGATAACATGTGCTGATCTCCACTATGCCTTAAAAAATGCTTATGAGGAGTTTAGAAATTTGTTTAAAACTCAGATGCAGACACATGTCACTCTTTATGGAGTTATAAATGAATAAGTGGTAGCTTCCATTTGTCTTTGGAGAGTCAGGTGGATGATGACACATGGTGTGTTGCATGACTTCTTGAGGGTAGAGTATATAGTGTCCCAAAAAATAACACTTGGTAGCTTCCAACAAGGTTAAGTAGGGACAAGTGGCATCTTCCATTGTGATTAGAAACAAAGTGCAATGGGGATCGGTAGATGACATATGGTGGCTTCTACTTGACTCATTATTTTCAGGGCACTCCTTTGAACCATTTTGATTGAATCAACTAATTGACCCAACTTAGGTTCAATAGTTCATTCCTTCCTTGAAGCTTAGTATTTTGGAAAGCTGATGAACTTACCAAAGCAGTTGAGTGTCCTGCTGACATCACTAAATGATTTAATCTAGCTGAAGCACTTAACTCTTTTAACCCTTTTAATGATGTTGAACCTTGAACCCATTGAATTGTTAAACCAAAGTGGTTCAAGTTTCAATAGTTTAATATTCACTTAGAAGCTTGCCGATGAGCCCCTTTTTGGTTGAACCAAGGCATGAAACCAATCCTAAAAATGCCCATGTGTTGGAAACTTGCCCCTTTTGATTGAACTTGTCTGAAGAAGCCATTGAAACAGTTGAACTTGTTAATTTCAAGCATGTTGTGTCTGTAGATTTTTGAAAAATCTTTAAAAGTGAGGAAATTGAAAGCTTAAAATAAATTTTGAAAAGGGAAGAGGCAAATTTGGTCTTGTAAGACCAAAATGGCTCATATGTTGTCCCAAAAAGAGTAACATTTTTTTGGGGACAATAGCTAGCTCCTATTGGGGAACTTCCTTCATATGAGAACTTGGAACAACTGAGGGGAGTAGAAACTAGAATCTCCAGTGCCTTGAAGTGTGCCATTGGGCTACAGAGTCATGCTACCCAGAAAGAAAGGTGACAAAAACATGAAAACAAATAGCACAAATTAGAAAAGACTATACAAATATACATATGTATAGACAATTTTGTCTGATACTTCAAGAGTTAAAGTGCTTCAGATGTTGCCCATTATGAGGTAGAGAAAAGGGTGTGCCATCTTGATATTTCAAGAATAATCTATTTTCACCTTTGAGATTATGGATAGTAAAAGGGCCTCTCCATAGGGAATCAAGTTTTCCATGCATTCCCTTTGGTTATCTTCTCTTGTCCCAAAGTAGGACTTGATCTCCAACCTAGAAATCTCGGTTCTTTGCTTTTTGGTCGAAGATTTTCTTCACCAGGCTTTGATGGACTATGATTTGGTCCACCACTGTAGTTATTTACTCTTCTAGCTCAGTCAGGCACACAATTCTCTTATCAAGGGCACTTTCATACGTTTGATCTTTAATTGCCTTGACCAATTTTAATGCTAGCAATTCCAAGGTGATTGGTATCTTTGCATTGATACCATAAAGAAGTTGGAAAAGAGACATACCAATTGCCTTTTTGGGTGTAATTCTATCGGCCCACAAAGCATCAACCAATGCTTTATGCCATTTTCTTTGGTTGTCATCAACTAGCTTCTTGATGATAGTCACTAGGTTTTTATTACTTGATTCAGCTTGTTTATTCCCTTGTGGAAAGTAATCAGATGAGTGGAAGAGTGTAATTCCATAATAGAAATAGAATTGAGTGATCTCCTGGGAAGTGAAACAAGTTGCTTTGTTAGTGATAATCTTAGTTGGGACCCCAATCCTAGAAATGATGTTCTCTTTTAGGAAATTGCACACTACTTCTAAAGTAGCATGCTTGGTTGGAATTGCTTCCACCCACTTGGTGAAGTAGTTTGTGGTTATGAGGACATAATCATGTCCAGCACTTGAAGATGGGTTTATATCACCAATAAAATTGAGGCCCCATTGCTAAAATGGTTCTTCTATGACTACTAGCTTGAGAGATAGGGCAGTTAACATGGGTCTTCCAATAAACTATTGGCATAGTTCACATTTCATTACCCACTTATATGCATCTTGAAAAAGAGTAGGCTAGTAATATCTAGCCTAAAGGATATTATGGGTAGTCACAAGAGTAGACAAATGTCCTCCACAAGCCTGAATGTGGAAGGTTCTCAAAAGATGGCTTTGCTAATCCTTGTCCACGCAGTGAAAGAACACTCCATCATGGCCCCTCTTATACAGGCCATTGTCTCAATGGACAAAATTTGCCACATTCAACTTGATAGTCCTTCTCTCTTTATAAGATAGGTGAGCAAGACATTCACCATAAGTAAGGAAGTGAGCATTACCCAAATACCGCTCATTAGTGGTAGAGACAAAGAGGACTGTTGGCACTTCTACTTCTTCTAATTGTTGGTGCTCTGTTTCTTTTGGCTTATTGTCAGCAATTAATTGGTATAATCCTTTTCCCCAAACTAGCTTTATTGGTTTGATGAGTAGATCAAACTCCTAAATCTTTGCAACCCAATTACCTCTTTTCATCCCAAACTCTTGCTAAGTTAGTATGGATTTGACTGTTGTGTCAGGAACCAAGGTAGTAGTATGTGAATTCAAGATGTAGAAGTGGAAATGCTTTACTGCCTTCACCACTGCATAAGCTTGCTTTTCCATATTTGAGTACTTCATCTCATGAGCTTTGAGAGGATAGCTCATGAAGGAAATGGGAGACTCCATACCTTATTTATTTTATTGAACTAAAATCGCTAAAAGCATGTGTTCTAAAGCGTAATTGTACATGGTGAACTCTTTGTTATAGTCTAGATAAACCAAAAGTGGGGCATAAGCAATGGAAGTCTTGATATCTTTAAATGTTGACTTACCGTCATTAGTCCAGCCAAAGGTGGGCTTTCCTTTCATCATGTTTACAATATGTCTAGTCTTCTTAGCAAACTCAGGGATGAACCTTCATAAGAAATTCACCTTTCCAAAGAAAGAGTGAACAACAGTCTTACTTGTAGGAAAGGTAAGATCTTTGATAGATTTGACTCTATTTGAGTCAATTTTTATGCCTCCTTTGGACATAATGTGTCCAAGAAGTTTTCCCTCTGTTACTCTAAAAATTGACTTCTTGGGGTTCAAGGAAATGTCATTCTGACGGCAGCATTTTAGCACTTGTTGTAAGTGGCACACATGATCTAGGTGATGCTTAGAGAAAAAAGTCAAGTCATCAAGATAAACTACAATGAACTTATCCATCTCATCTTTGAAAGTGAGGTCCATTGCTCTCTGAAAGGTGGCACTAGCATTTATCAAGCCAAAATGCATTCTTTTATAGGTGAAGGTGCCCCAAGGTGTGGTGAACACAGTTTTATGTTGGTGTGCTTCACCAACTTCAACCTGATTATATCTTGAGAAACTATCTAGCATTGATAACATCTCTAAACTAGTCACTATTTGAAGCACTTGATCAATGATTGGCAAAGGATAGTTATCTTTCAAGGATGACTAATTCAAATTCCTAAAATCCACACAAAGGCAAATTTTGCCATTATTCTTCCTCACAAGAAATATGTTTGCAATCCATGTGGAATGATGGATTAGGAAAATGATCCTAGCATTTAACATCTTTTGTATCTCAGACAGAATAGTGTTTGATATCTTTGGATTGTACTACCTAGGTTTTTCCTTGTAAGGCACAGAGTTAGCCTTCAAAGGGATGTCATATCAAATTTCATTAGGCTTGAGTGACTTTAGGTCATCATAATAGTATGCTAAAATGTCCATGTACTATCTGAGTAGAGAAGTGAACTTGAATCTTTCCTCAGGAGTGCAACACTTACCAATGTTCACCATCTTGGGATCTTCCTTGGTACCCAGATTTACTTGATCAAACCCCTCAGAGGAGCTTGCCTACATATGCTACTATTTGATGAATCTGTCATGCTTATCAAATAGTTTCTCAAGGGAGACCAAGCCTTTGGGAATCTTATTCCCTTTAATTTGCATGAACTCTACATCCATGCTTAAACTTGATTTAGGGATTGGTTCGAGCTCTTGAGGTTCACTGCTTTCAAAATGCAACAATTCAAAACAATCCTTTTGATCCAAGAAAGCAATGATTTGGTTATCATTATTAAACACCTACATATGACTGGCATTATTAGGTACACTTGGTCAAGAGACCAGTTTAATAGTGTACTGTCTCCTTTGAAGTCTAAGTGGGGAACCAGAAGAGTGCCCGAGATAGCCAAAGCATCAGCTCTATCATTGAATTCCCTGGGGACTGTAGAGATGCTGAAAGCATCAAAGATTTCAATTTGGTCCTAGACTAGATTGTGGTAATGGCTCAATCTCTCATTTTTGGTCTGATACAAGTTTTTTACTTGATAAACCACTAGTTCAACATCTCTTTTAGCATGAAGAAGCTTGATGCCTTTGTCCTGAGCAGCCTTTAATTCAAGCAATATGGATTCATACTCAGTTGTGTTATTAGTGTTGTTGAATTACAACTTGTAGGATGAAGGAAAAATATCTCCTTGAGGATATATCAACACAACCCTGGCTCCTTAACCAATACAAGAATAGCTGCCATCAAATTTAAGGATCCATACCTTATTCGATAGTGATTTTCCTTTAGATTCTTCCTCATTTAGAGGTGGAGATTCTTCCATTGTTCCAACTGAACTATCCTTTAGGTTATCACCTTTGAGAGATTCAACAAGCATTTCATGAACTTTTTTAGTGATTAGAAAGTAGTTACCCATGCCTGAAGATTTAAACAAAATTTGAACTTCAGGTGTTGATGAATGGGTGACCACATACTTTGTCTCCTTTTAAGGAAGCAATATTTTCATGATGCCTTTGATTGGGATTCTTTCCTCAGACAAGCCCATGTTTAATTCACCACCAACATCTTTCCAAAAATTCTATCCAAGGAGGATGCCATAAGATGCTGGGGCGTTAGCCACCAAGATAGTCATCTTGATTCTTTTGTCTGGGAATGATGCAAATGCAAATTGGGCATCCTTAATTTGCCCTAGCAATGGTACTTGCTTATTTTCCATGGAGAAACATCTATCAAATGTCTTAGTCAATATAAGGCCAAGGGATTCAACCACTTTGACAAGCTTGACATTGTCTAAAGCTCTAAAATCAATGATACAATTGTTTAACTAATATCCATTTATTAACAGGGATACATAGAAAGGCTCTATTTTCCTAGGAGCAGTAGGACGATCAATGACAAAATTGTTTGGGATAGACATGTTCCTTAGGGGATCATGAGTTGCTTTCTTAGCTTCATGTCTTGTTGGGATGTTTTGGTTCTTCACACATTAAACTAATTTATCCAACTGATCAGGGTTGGATTGTAGGAATTCAAATTCAGACATTTAAACTTTGGCTTTTTTTATATGATCAGTAATGTCAAATTTCTAAAATGAGCTAGGAATAGAGGATGGGAGCTCATCCTTTTGATTCTTGGTAGGGGGATAACTAGACTATAGATTTGAAGTAGAAGGTGTAGGGGTATTTGGTGTACTTATCTTTCTTGCAATCATTAGATCTTTTGGCTAGAAGGGCAGAGTACTTCCATGCTTAGCAATTGAGATTACTGGTTGAGGTTGCTCATCTGTCTTCTCTTTATCAGCTTCTTGAGCTGATTGATTCTTAGACTAGGTAAACACAGCATATGATCCCTCTATTGCATTACCTTCACTTCTAGGTTCATCCTAATAGTTCAAAAAACCAATGCTGGAGTCACCATCTAATTCTTCTTCTTCCTTAGTGAAGAGATTAGCATCATCTTCAGGGTTTAACTCAGGATGGAATGAGAACCCCAACTTAGCTTCAAGATATCCAACCATTGAGTTGGTTGGAGGTGCTTCAATGGCAAGGTTCATCTGTGGGGGAGGAAGGCAATTCAAATGCCCTTGACTCCTGGTAGCATTGCCTTAGTATGTCTTATTCTAGAACATTATCGTTGGGATATCTCTGTATACAAAAGTGGATGACATCCCTTGGGCCATTTGTCTTCTGAGAGCCAACAATTCATTTGCTAGCTTCTACACCATGGGATCAATAGTGGTTATAGATGAGTAATTAGAAGATGAAGAAGATTTACCTTTGTTTAGATCTCTCCTTATCTTCCCAGCCAAGATAAGGTCATCTTCTACCTCACTAGCCAAGTCCTGAGCTTCAGCAAGGTCTATCTGCACTTTAGGCAGTTATGAGTTGATGAAGAAGCACTTGAGGTTTTCAAGGGTTGGTTAAGCGATTACAGGGATCCTATTCCTCAACTTATCAAAATTGGTGATGAAATCCCTCATTGGTTCATGAGGTTCCTTCTTCATTTGTGTGAGCTAGGCCAGAAGGGCATGTTCATCTTTTGCAAGTTTGAATCTGGCTTCAAACTTGGCTTTGAGTGTGTCCCAATTAGTCACTGATCTAGCCTATAGATGGTAGAGCCAATCCACATCAGTACCTTGCAATGTCTCCATGAATAGTCTGATTACCACATCCTCAAATTCCATGCCTATCACACTACAAGTTATGCTGAAGGCTACAATGTGTTCATGAAGGTGAACCTTTCCATCACCAAATAATTTGGGGAAATTCTTCCTTGAACTATATGGAAGCTCATGCAGGGGTGGAGTAATATTGAGTGGGCCAAAAGAGTTACCCCAAGGACCTTGAACTGCCATGAGTGTATTATTGAAATTAGGGATAAAAAATCTAGGTGGTGTATGTATAGGCAACATTCTGCTAATAGTAGAAAAAGTAGCTTTGCTTTGTGTTGGTGACCTGGTGTTGGTAGGAGGAAGACTCATAGTTCATTGAAGGTGAGGTTGTGGAGGAAATAACTCAAAATTTCTCTACTACACCAACTCAAAAATAGGGTCAACAACACCTTGCACTTTCTATCTTTTGGTATAGCGTGAAGTTACTAGATTATAGAACAAGAATAGGAAAGAGCTAGTCCTACTTCAGCTTGAAACTTGAGGCTTCAAACTATGCGCTCTTTCCCTAACAGAGTCACCAAAATACTATTGGGTGAATATTTTGTTGACTAGTTAACCAGTGAGAAAAATAGGTCTTATCAACATAGCAATAGGGAGATTGATTAGCCAGATGTGCAGGTTTACTAAATCAAAAGGGGATAAATCTCTACTGTCATCAAGGGGAGGTTCCCTATTGAGTATACGGAGCTATATAATATATATATATATATATATATATAAGTAGAAAATAAGACACAAGGGTAGGACAAACCATCCATATCTCTTTTTTCAGAGATGATGCTAACAAATAGAGGAGAAATCCTGGGAAACACTGAAGACACTTCTTTTCTTTCAGAAGTATTCTCCCAAGAAATAGTATGAGTCCTTTCAAGGAATAAGTAACCAGTAACCAAAGTAAAAAGTAACCAACAATATAAGATGCAACACAAAATCTCCACCTTAAATACCTAAGAGAGAGATATGAAGAATAATGGGGGGCACAAAATCATCCCAAGGTCCTTTACACAGGAAAAAGAAAATACAAACACAATAAAAGTACTTATGGGGGCACAAAGTCATCCCATAGTTGGTCTTTAGGACACCTTCCTAACCACTTCCACTAGTTCTACTTGGTAGATCAAATAAACAAGAATGCTTCTAGGAAACAGACATATAAACAATTCCCTAAATAACATAGGCTATTTCCAGCACAAAGTCTGAAAAGGTCACCTACTTTCTTATTCAAATGAAAAAAATGATTAACAATCTAAGCTCAAAGTCTCAGTAAATGCCTTCCAATTTGGGTAGATTTTTTGCTTCTATAGGAGGAAAGATCCTCCTTGAAACAATCAGAGAGATTACAATTTATAGAGGTTGAGAGAGGTTTGGCATGTTTATCCCATGGAACAACTCATGTTGTGCTTATAATGCTTTGAATACACTTTCAATTCTATATTTTAACTCGACTATCATCCCCTAAAATTGGATGATCCTTTTAGTTCCCTCTCTTCATTGCACTGTTGTTCACTTTGCCTTTATTCCCAAACAAGTCATGTCTTTTAAAGGCTCAAGAAATTTGCATCCATGTTTCTAGGATCAAGAGGTCTATTGGATCTAAACACTAGTATGACACTCTCGATCTTTCATATTATTTCCTTTGCTTCATAACAATTAGGGCTCTCACACTTAAGTCTACAAAAATCAACAGACACTTCATTGCCAGTAATTTGGCATCATCAGGTCTGCCATCATTTGAAACATATCTCATGCATGGATATTTCTAGTTCTTTTCTTCATCATTCCTCCTTTTTTAGCTATTGAATTGGGTCCTTAAATTTACTCTCTATTATTTGGTCACTTTCTACTAAAAAATTGACACGTGGCAGCATCCACTTAGAAATAGGTGAGGACACATAGCAGATTTCACTGCTATTAAAGGATTTAGAAACATTTTTTATGAGTTTGGTGGAAGATGACATATGACAGCCTTTATTGCACTTCAGTAGCTCACTGGGGACTTGTTTTAGATTCATGTGGATGATAACATGTGGCAGTCTCCACTGCACTTTAAAAAAATTCTTAAGAGGAGCTTAAAAACTTGTTCAAAACTCAGACGTAGACACGTGTCACTCTTTACAGAGTTATAAATGAACAAGTGGCAGCTTTCGCTTGTCTTTAGAGAGTCAAGTAGATGATGACACATGTCACATTCCATGACTTCTTGAGGGTAGATTATACAGTGTCTTGGTAGATGACACTTGGAGGCTTCTGACAAGCTTCAGTAGGGATAGGTGGCATCTTCCATTGTGATTATAAACAAAGTGCAATGGGGCTCGATAGATGACATGTGGTAGCTTCCACTTGACTCATTATTTTTAGGGCACTCCTTTGAACCATTTTGATTGAACCATTTTGATTGAACCAACTGATTGAACCAACTTTGGTTCAGTAGTTCATTCCTTCCTTGAAGCTTAGTCTTTTGGAAAGCTGATGAACTTACCAAAGCGGTTGAGTGTCTTGCTGATGTCACTAAACGGTTCAATTTGGCTGAAGTGCTTAACTCTTTTAACCCTATCAATAATGTTGAACCTTAAACCCATTGAACCATTGAACCAAAGTGATTCAAGGTTCAAAATTTCAATTTTATCTTAGAAGCTTGCTGATGAGTCTCTTTTTGGTTGAACCAAGGCATGGAACCAATCCTAAAAATACCCAAGTGTTGGAAACTCACCCCTTTTGATTGAACTCATCTAAAGAAGCCATTGAAATTGTTTAACCTACTAATTTCAAGCATGTTGAGATCACAGATTTCTAGAAAATCTTGAAAAGTGAGGAACTTGAAAGCTCAGAAGAAATTTACAAAAGGGAAGAAGCAAATTTGGTCTTGCAGGACCAAAATGGCTCATACATTGTCCCAAAAAGAGTGACATTTTTTGGGGGACAACATATAGAAAATCCCTTCCAATTCATATAACTACCTTGTGCATCACTTATACATGCCTATCAATCTTATCATAAATTGCATGCTTAGTACCCAAAAGGATATTCTCCAACCTTCATTTGTGACATTTCTAAAGCCTCTTTGGTGCTATATATGTATCCACTTCTACTTATTTTTTACAGGGTGATCAATATATGATAGAAAGGTATAAATTTATGTATTTTGTTGTTTCATTTGGTTTTGATTACCCTTGCCTTAGTCTCATGAGGTCCTAGGCTTAAGGTATGTTTTTAGTTAATGTGTTTTTTTATATTTGAACTAAATAACCAACTAACCCTCTGTACTCATAGAGATGATTTGGCATACTTTATGGGACTTGCAACCCACTTTTTCCTTGATTTTTTCTTGATATTTTTACTTAAAATTATTTGAAAATAAAATGGGTCTTAAAATGGTTGTAGTATTTAATCTATCCATTTTTTCTAATATTTTGTATGTTGGATTTCATGTTTTAGATGATCAAATACCAATTTAAAACTCATTAAATTGTGTGGTCATGGTTAAATAAGTGGTAGAATGAAAAAAAAAAGGTTTTTGGCATTAAATACATTTGGTTTTGGGATCTAAAAAGAATTAACATATTTAAATTTGGGTCTTATATTTTCAATAATTTCCCTTATTTGGTGTTTGCTTTTTAGTTTTTTTATTGAAGTGTGTTTTGTGAATAATTTTTTCACATGTTCTCTCCTCATTTGGGTGACTCAAAATAACAAAAATTTCTAAGTCATTTTATCCTAAATATTCTTTATTATAAATGATACCTTCTATGTTTTTATTTTTAGCCTTACCAATTGGGATTTCATCACCTTATTATAATCCTCAAAGGGTATAGTGACTAGGGGTTGATATCCCAACATTCTACATGGTATACAAATGGAATAAAATTATCATTAAAGGCCAAACATGATTCCATAGGGAAAATATTATGAAGGTAAGCGGGTAACCCTAAGCCAAGCCATTAGAAAACATCTTTGAATAATCTAATTCTTGTAGTGCTATTACTTATAAGGTCAAATTGGAATGGTCACTATGGGTACAAGACCCCTTCTATCGATTACCCAATTTGGATTTCTTCTTAGACAAATATATTTTATGCCTATCTACTAAAAGGTATATTTGGACCAAAATATAAGACAAGTAAAAATAGTTTAATACCTTTAGCCATGGATCATCTATCACTGTAGGGGTGTAAAGGTGAAAAACCTCTAAAGATACCTATCATTTAAAAACCATTGAGAGATCAGGGGAACACCATACTAATAACTACAATATTTTATTGAATAAAACCTAAAATTTTACAATCATGTCAATTGGTGAGTACACACAAGGTTTAATATATTTGATGTACTTCTAGCATTAGTTATTAGGACTAGGATTGTGATTATTTATTGTTGAAACATGAGTATGTTGTAAAGCCTATTTTTTTTGTAAACCTCATCCAAAAAAACAAATATCCAAACCATGTTTGAAATCAAACCATATGCATGATACAAGTCTTTATTAATTTACAAAATGAGTTAAGACTTTGATCATTTTTGGGTTCAATAATCACATACTTCTAAGTGCTACTATACCAAGTATTTTCCTAAAAAAAACTCACGCATAGGCACTAAACAATAAATATTTTCCCATAACATTCTTCTCTAGTCATTATTTGGTCTAATTAAAAAACCTTCTTTTTATTTAAAATACACCACTAGGTTGCCTACTTTGGGATAACATTATTTTAAACATTTTATACCCAAATATAGTTTAAATCACCAAAAGTTTAATAACAATTGGCTAATATTTCTTCAATTAATTCCAAATAAATTTCAATCAAGCTAATTATACCCTAACTAGGGCCAATTCCAATCCAATCATTTTCCTTGCATGTATCCTTACTTTGGGACATTATCTAATCAATATCATATCAAATTTTTATTTAATTATATGTAATTCAACCAAATAAAGATAAATCCTTTGAATTATCAATGCATTACCTTTTATCAGTTCCATTTTATCTCTACTTTATAGTTTAAATATTCTTAAATGATTCCCTACATTCACAAATCAAGTATAGTGTCCAAGATGCCTTTGTACACAAGAAGTGGGGTGTATTAAAATTCCAACCATGATGAGGATTGGACCAAAAACCCCTTCACATAATAGGACTATCAACAAGATCAAACAACCTATGCTAATCTTGAAGACATGGATGTTTATCAACATGAGCAGGAGGATGTACCAACTACTTATGGGACTGATAGAACTTGATTTGAGAAAGAATTATTTGAAAAACAATATGAGAATCTATTTCATTTTGTATAAATGGGTGATATCATTCGACACAATTATCCTATAGAGACCTTTCATAATCTTATAAAATGTCAACCCTAATCACATGATACTTTGATTATTACATAATGGACTAAAGATGATATATCATTTTTAATCATGATTAGGGACTCATAAAAATGAAACCCTTTACAAACATATATATAAAATGAAAATATCCCCTTATTGCACTATCCTCATTATACTTGGTTATCACATCATAATTATAATAAGCTAGTTAAATTTTACCCAGTATTACATCCTCATTAATTAAACCCCAATTTTTTGAGATATTATTTATAGAAAGAGATAAAACTCAATAATAATAATAGTTTCTAAATTTAATAACTTATCTATTCCCTATACAAGAAGCATATAATGATCTATATCAACATATACATGTGGATTATTCACAAATAGTTGAAAAATTACAAAAAACATTGACAAATCCCCATCGAGTTCTACCATCCCATTATTTAAATTCCATCCCAAAAAATTCCTTATAGTCCATGAAAGAATTAATCTAATCTCTAAACCCTCCTCAATAGTAACAAAACCAAAGTCATTTCAAAAAATTACCACTAAGACCCAACACATTAGACCTATCACACATCCCCATCAACCTAACCCTACTAAAGATAATAAATTCCTCTCCAATACTCATTATGTACTATCTAATACACATTAAAAAGTTTCATATAGATTATAACTTGATTTTAATCAACAATTAATTCCCACCAATCAAAAATAAATTTTCACTCTAAGACAACAACTTCTTCTTAATCAATAATGATTTTACATTCCAAGACTAAATCATGATAATAAGATTAATAATCCTAATAGGTTTATGCAAAGAGTTTTCATAAATCTAACTAATTTATAATTTAATTCTTATTCATACAATCCTTCACTTGCATCCAAAAATACTTATTTTCCCTAGGAATGGTAGGCTATAAAGAATGAAATTTCATTATTGAATTAGGGAATTAGGGCCAAAATTATAATTTTTTCAAATATGCTCAGTCTATTTGATGCAAACATATTCTAGACACCTTTCACATCTCATTTTGATATCCATAAATTTGACAAGTATAAAGGAAAGGATGACCCAAGAGATAAACTAATAGGGTTCTTGTGGCATGCCAAGAATTAAGATATGACCCCAATTTTATGCTTCACCTTTTCACATAGAGCATAGTTGGGCTATATTTGCAGTGGTTAATATGTCTCCCTAAGGGTTCTATCATGAATTTTGATGATTTGTTAGAGAAATTCGTTAAATACTTTTCATATAATATTGAACATGAATTGACCATCATTGACTTGTGTAATATCAAAAAATGAGGTGGAGATATATTTATAACTTATCTCCAAAGATGGAGAGCATTGGCCAATATATTTCCACATTCTCTTCTTGATAATGAATTAGCAAACATATTTTTTTTGAATTCAGAATTGACTATTAAATTTAGATTTCATTATATATAAAAATTTGATGAATTCATTCAAAAAGGATTTAAAATATAAAAGGCCCTATTTGATAAAGGATCAATCAAAATTTATTCACAAAATCAATATCAACATCAAACTCAAAACAAAATTCATAATCAAAATTCCACACAAAATCCAATGAGTGTATTAGATAAGCCCAAAACATTAAATTACAATAATAATGTGGTTGGTGATAGATTAACTTAATAATTACATGTTTGGATGGTTAATTTACAACCAATGTATAAGGATCCTCCTCCATAAACCCTTACTTCATAAAGATCATCTCTTCTAGGGAATCAATTTAATAGAATACCATTTACTAATATTGGTGAGCCTATTGAGGTATTACTTTAGAATATACTCATTGAAAATATGATTAATTATCCTTAAACCAAACCATTTGATGAAATTCAACTCAAACTTTCATGGTATTATGAAAATGAGTATTATGAATATCATCACATAAAAGGTCATGGTATTCATTGGTGTGTGCAATTAACATAACTTATTCAAGACACGATTGAAAGAGGTGAAATTTAGTTAAATAATACATCATATAATTCAAAAAATAACATGGGGATATATAAATACCACTTTCCCAAGAATAATATTGATCAACATCAAAAACACCAACATCAGCACTAGTAGAACCATAATTGTATCACCAATTAGGGTTCTCAATCCACCCACATATATTACCATGCTACTCCATACAACTAAATAACTTGATGGGGTGTATCACAGGTCATAATGTGGAAACCATTTAAAGACATTCCCATTCCCATATAAATAGTTCCCAACAAGTAAGTTTATCTATACTGGGAGCTCCTCCCATAAATAGTCATCATCTAAAAATTATTATCCTATGGCATGCCTATAATTCCTCTAATTATAATAATCCTATTCCATCTTGAGACTATGTTACTACAACTTGACCCCTAAAGGTTACCTTTTAATAGATTGTCTCTTCTTCTTACAATATTATGACACCTTCCAATTCTAATCCTATTTATAATCCCCCAAAATTAAAAAAATACCCCTATTATAAGAAATCTGATCTCATGGATTTGTTAAAAAAATTACTAGCACAGATTTTCATCTTGAATCTCTTATTTTCCTCATAAGTCCACAAATATATTTGATATGACCTATTTAGTCTAAGGTTCTTAGAAAAATTTCACTTGATAAATTTCAAGCATTAGTAGGACATTTATCTCTATATCTCACATTTTATAAAAGTAATAAGTTGATACTTGGCCCTTTATATACTCATTCCCTATACATTGAAGTCGTCATTACTCACCAAAAAATTAAGTGGCTACACATAAATAATGATTCTTGCATTAATGTTGTTATATTGATACTAGTCAAGCATCTAGGCTACACAATAAAAAATTTAAGGATTAAGATAATAAAAATAAATGGGTATGATAATATTAGAATGGATTCATAAGGTAAAATTTACTTAATCATCTAGGTTGGGACTATCTTTCATTATACCCTATACTATTTTATGGATCTAAAATTGTCATAGAATATCCTCCTTGGTCATCCTTTGATCCAAGAGATGTGTTTAGTTTCATCCATGTTACATCAATAACTCAAATTCCCTTGTTATTTAATGGTAGTTAATATTCCTATGGATCTACAACCTTACCAATATTGTAAGCCTTTGGAAGAAGAGTGTTACCAACAACCAACATAATTATTTTCATAGTGTAGAGAAATCCATAGAAAAGGGTAAATAAGAGATACCTAACCCACCTAAATCAAATTATGTAGATCAAATTAACCTAGCTTCCTCTTCCTAATCACTTCCTCAACAATTTTATTCCCATTTCACTATATTAAATAAAGGTGTTGGCATATAAAATATTGAAAATGGCTTTCATATATCAAAAATTCCCAAGTCACTTAAATACTATAGAAGACTTAAGATGGAATGGAATAGGAATAAAATGGATCCTCATCCATAAGTGCATAGTTTTTTTTAAAAAGGTAAACCATTCAATTAAGAATATCTAAATAAACTAAATGATTCTTGGTTATAAAGTGATGATATTAATCCTTGTTTTCAAAGAAAAAATATTCCAATCAAGATCATAAAATTATGTCCAATCAAGATTATAAAGGTAAAGTCCTGAAGGCATAAGAAAAAGATAGATTATATCCCATTATTATAATTAAACATAAAAGGTCTTTATGTCTTAGATTTTAATCACCTAGGGTTTTCCCCTTAGATATTTAAATGGGCACAACCTCGGTGTCTAATGATGATGTTCTGTATAGAAAAACATAGTCCTTTTATAGCATTTATGATGAGCTAGCTAATACTAATTAGTTTTATTCTTATTTTTTATTTACCATTTCCATTTTTACTTATGTCTTCATCACTCTCTAATATTTTTTTCTCATCAATTTGGACCAAAAAGATCAAAATATTATACTTCATGAATTTTAAAATGAAGTTTCCATAGCTGAATTCTTGGCATTTAGATATGCTTTACCAATCGGAGACCAAAAAAAAGGATTTTTATATACTTTATCCCCTACTACTTAATTTAGGGAGAAGGTGAACTTATATTCTCATAACAAAAATGAAAATTAAACATCAAGTTCCTTAAGTGAAAACCTCTTTGAGGCACATTCAAACCAGAGAAATAGCAAAGAAAGAGATAAGTCCATAGGTGAAAATATTTTCCAAGTACCCTTAAATGGGGAAGTTAATTTTATTTAAAAGGAATCAAACGTTTACAAAAGTACACATCCAATATATTTAATATAAATTAATCTTTAGGATCCAAAATTATTTGAAAAAATAGTCTTATAACATCCACAACTAGTTGTTAATTGGTCATTACTTTATATGGGGGATTTTCATTCTTATTAAATAGGAGGGATTGAGAGACCAAATTAAGATATATATATATATATATATATATATAATCACTTAAATTCAATAAAAAAATTAATATAATATGGTTATACTCTTCTAGTGGGGGATATTATAGATATTAATGCGGGCATTTAGGAAGATCCCAAAATAATTAAGTTTGGTGTGTTCCTCAATTCAAAGGAACACAAATTGATTATATAAATTCTCAATGAATTCAGTGATATATTTGATTAGTATTATTTATAAATGTTTTTTTATATCCTTATTTACTAGTGCACCATCTTATTTTACCTCCATATTCTAACACCATAAAAAATAGATTTTGAATAATACATCCAAAATTTTCTCTCTTGGTCAAGAAAGAACTATATAAATTGTTCAAGGTAGGTTTCATTAAACAAATTAATTACTCAAAATTGATCTCTAATATCATGATAGTTATTAATAATACATTTGGAATTATAATTTTTGCATATTTTAGGGATATTATTAAATCTTTACCAAAATTTGATTTTTCATTACCCAACAAAGATATGATTATTCGTTCTACAATTGGTTGTGAGATGATCTCTCTTATGGATGGTTTTTTTGGTTATAAAAAAATAAATATTTTTAATTAATATAAAAACACAAAAAATGTTAATAACTCCATGGGGAGCATTATATTACCATGTCATTTTAGTTGTCTTACATGATCTAATGAATGACATTGTTGAGGATTACATAGATGACATCTTGGGCAAAAATAGATTCCATATGAAACATATGGAAGTATTATAATATATATAAGAGTATTAATGAGAAAAAGGTGTACCTAAACCATAATAAATGTGTTTTTAGGGTTACCTCTTAAAAACTATTGGGATTCATTTTTTCCCCTAGGATCATTGAAGTTGATCCAGCCAATGTCAAGGACATTATTGAGATGCCTCATATTTATAATATAAATCATATATGTATTTTATGGGGTAAGATCCAATCAATTTACAACTTCATTTATCAAAATATTGATCCATGCCACCTATTCTATCACATTTTCAATAAAGGCACCACCTTTCAGTGGACTTTTGAAAGTCAAGACACCTTGGAACAACTAAAATAATATATTGCAAATATTACAGTGCTTTTCCTACCAACACCTAGTAAACCCTTGTTATTTTACATTTATGCCACTTAGCATGCCTTGGGGATAATATTAGTGAACCATAATATTAGTGAACATTTCTACTAGATGAGCACAACACCAGTGACTTATTATCAAAAATACACCCCAATTAAAAATGATGTTGTCACATTGGTTTTCACTTGTAATAAGTTAAGACATTACATGTTTAAAAATGACTATGTTGACTGAAAATATTTATCCTCTAAAATTTCTCATATCAAAAGTATCTTTCATATGTTGAATGGTTAATCAGGTCATGTTTCTCTATGAGTTTAACATAAATTATGCACATCAAATGGAAATAAAAGGGTAAGAATGACCTAATCAATTATCCATCACACCTATTGTATATTTTACCCTTATAACAATTTAATTCCCTGATGAGTCCATTTTGACCATCAAAGAATCCAAACCATGGACATTATAATTTTATGGGTCGTTCTCATCTCATGGTTTTGGTGAAATAATATTATTCATTATGCTATAGGGTGATCTTATTCCTAGAAATTTTCACATTGGATACCCATGTACTAAGAACATTTTATTATTATGAGGCATTAATATCTAGGATTCACATTAGAGTTCAATGTAAAATTCAACATTTAGCTGTGTATGGTGATTCATAACTGATTATTAATTAAGTGATAAATATCAGACTAAATATGAAAAACTCATGCCTTATAAGGGAATGATAGATATAATAATAATCAAAATTAATTTCATGAAATTTGAATAGGTTTATAGAGCCAACAATAATTCATCTGGTGCAATGGATACTATTGGATTGATGATTATATCATCTCTTACAATTATAGAATATAAATTTTTAATTGAAAATATTCTTTCTCTAGTTTACAACTATTCAAAATTTGAAATTGTATGTGATATTTTTGGTCATAATTCCCCCTAATACCAAGACATTTAATTATACCTCCATGATTACATACTCCCTATTGATTTATCCCATAACCATAAAAAATACATTATCCAATACACCTCTTGTTATACCTTACTTTGTGACACACTCTATCATAGTGTTATAATGGAATTCTAATTCATTTAAACAAAAAAGGATTATCTAATTTATCACTTAAGGAAGTTCATGAAGGGATTAGCAAGACTAAAAATAATAGTATGGCCCTATCCAGAAATCTACTTCACACTATTTATTATTGGCCCACTATAGAGGTAGATGGTTACACATATGTCAAGAAATGTGTATCCTGTCAATAATAAGATGACCTTATTCATGATACATCATATGAATTTTAAATAAATACAAATCCTTACTCACTTTATATGTGGGGTCATGGTGTCATATGGAAAATTAACCCCACCTCATCTGATGGCCATAATCACATCCTTACTTCTACCTAATACCTCACTAAATGGGTAGATATAATCCTTCTCAATTATGTAATGGTTAAGAAAATTTATAAAATTATCCTAAACCATATTATCTATTATTATGGCATCCCCTCTACTATTATTTCCAATGATGGAAAATCATTTAAAAATAAATACATCAAATCCCTATGTTTTAAGTTCCATATTAAGCATAAATTCTCCACCCCTATTTCCTCAAAGCTAATGACCAAGCTAAGGAATATAATAAAAACCTTGTAAAAATCCTTAAAATTATTGTCAATGATGGTGGTTGAAATTGGAATTTGAAAACATATCTTGACTGATGGACATATCCTACTAATGTTTGTATCTATACTAGTGTTACACCTTATTCCTTGGTCTGTGGATCTGAAGTAATTCTCCTTATTGATATTGAGCTCCCTTCTATGTACATTTTAGTACAATATATTCTTAATTATGAGGAGTATATAAGAGCCATGCTACAAAATTTAGAGCTATTAGATGTTAAATTTCAAGCTTCACTTAATTACATCAAATAATATCAGAACTGCTTGCATTGTGGCTACAATAATCACATCATTTTTAGAGAGTTTGAGCATAGTGACCTTATTTTGAAATAAAATTATAAGAACACCAATGTTGAAAATAAAAATAAAGGTAAATTTATGCCCAATTAGTTGTGTCCATTCACTATTATAACTATCTATGATTCAATAGCATGCCAATTGGATACTCCTAATGGGTATGAATTATATAAGCCCATGAACATTATAAATCTCAATAATTTCTATGCTTGAACTATTAAACATTGTTTATGAGTGACACTACTTGTGTGCATTTATTATTAGTATTACTCCCTCTACTATTCTACCTTTGCTTGGGGGCATCTGTTGTCATTTCCTAATCACTTCCTTGCCCATTCTTCCCTTATTATTACCTACCTTTATTTTAATTATGATTAAATAAGTACAATATGTATATCAAGAGTAGACTTACACATATATAGATCAATGTATAAAATTGGTTGTGTCATAATATATTTGTATATGAAATGATATAATATTATACATCATAATTTATTGATTTCATATCCTTTTAGATCTCCCTTTATCTATTGGACATTTCTATTTACATTCCATGTTTCACACCATAATTTTCTAGTAAAAGAGATGTTGTATCTTATTTTGATTTGTTTTGAAGGGTGTTCCTCTAAATTTTAATTATTGGTACCAAGATATATATTTCACCTTTATTATTAGTGATTTAAACCTTATACCCACATTCATTCCTTCTTTTGATATATATTTCTTGGAATGTTATTCCCCATATCTGGTAGATTATTTCTTGGAACATCATTCCTAGAAAATGACAAAATAAAACCTATCTCAAGTGTGATATTATGTCATAACTCATCACTTAATTATCATGTTTTTATAGAAACCTAAAATTGGCCACTGATAACCTCCAATCAGGATTTTAGCCAATTTCTACCTAAAATGCATAATTTGGTCTAAAAACACTAAAACATGCTCAATGATGTGAAATTGACATATTCAAGTGCTGATTTTGGCTAGGGTATCCCCAAATTGGGAAATTTAATTTATAAGCCAGTTAAATTTGATCATTTTATTTTGAGTCAAAATGATAAATTTACACCTAGGTACTCTGGATTGCTCTTTCCTATCAAATATTATATACAAGACATGGGCCTTTGTTATTTTATATTATAAACATCCTAAATAGGAATACGGTTCTAATGCATCTAGCATCACCTTATGATTCTAATCCAATCTAATTTTGGACAAATAAAAAGAAATTATGATCAATTTGGGTAATTGTGCACAAAGTGATTAATCATGATTAAGAGCTAATTAAAAAAATCAAGGCTTAATTAATAAATCCATAAAAACTTGTTTTTAGAAATAAATATTCAATATCTAGATCATCAAGTGACCTCGTTTCTTGAGAAGACATCCATAGGACATAAATGACACAAATATCAGGATTCAATCCCTCCATACCTCATCAATGCCTTCCATGAAGCCCTCCATGCCTCCTAATTTCCCCTTATTTTAGTTTCATGATGAGGATAATTACAAACTTAAATCTATAAATTAAATTAATCCTCAACCACACATCTCAATCTTGTGATGGATGGTTCATGTTGATTCTAATCAAATCCAAAAATCTATAAATAAGAGGCCTCACAACATTTCTAGGCTTATTTGATGTAAATCTATAATGCCAAATTGGTTATAAAAGCTTCAACAAACTAGTGTTACCATGTCAAATTGATTCCAAGCCAAGCCAAGCCACAATCCAAAGGTGCCAAGGTGAAGAGGAGATATCCAATCCTCCTTTGATGAAGACTTCATGACCAAAAGTCAAGTAAGCCACCATTACAAAGGTCTTTAGTGTATCCAAGGAAGGTGAAGGAATCCTTGTATTTGATTCCTTTATTTTTAGTTGTGTTTATCATTTAATTTTATTAAATAAGCTCTCCCAAGTATATATTCATAGAGATGTTATGCTATTAGTGTGTTTATTTCATTTTGTTTTCATTTTAGAACTAACACCATACTAACCATCCTCTCTTGAGTTAAATTACTAGATTGCATAATGGATTGCTTGATGGGAATAGATGCATCTCACACTTGAAGGAGATTCTTTTGCAATTGTAAAATATTTATTTGAGCCTTTAAAACTATTATAAATTAATTTTATAATTTTATTTTGCCATTTTCGATTTCCATGGTTTTACATAGTAATTGACATCGGTAGGAAATACTGACATTAGTTACCTGATTGAGTTGACATCAATTAGTAAAACTGACATCAGTTACATCTTAATTAGCTAAATTAATTGATGTCAATGGTAATAAATTATGTCAATCACTATGTTTTTCCAAAAAATATAGACCTAAGAGCTACTTTTTCAAAGTTTATTGTTTCAAACTCAAAAGGGCTTCAAAGCTAAAGGACATGCTAACAATTTTTCTATAGGACCAAGTTTGAAATTCTATCAAAACATTTTAAAAATCACCTTTTCATGCTTAAAAATCAATTAATAACCTTGTTTTTATTGTTTAATAAAGAGTTTAGGTATTTTTGATTAATGTTTTCAAAGTCTGCAACTAAGACCAAGGGGTCAAACGAACACCACCAAATGTTTCATTTTGGGTTTAAAATTAAACACAATTATTAATTTTTATTTGATATAGTTGTTTAAATATATTTTTTTAGGAAAAAAGAGGTATGTTGCATGTATTCTCTTCAATTTATCCCCTATAGGGAACCGTTAGAATCAAAAGATCCATTCATATTGTAAGTAGCCTAGTCCAAGGCTTAGAAAGAAAGTCCTCTAAAACACTCCCCAAAAACTCATCAAAGTTTGGGTGATCTTGAAAAAACCCTAAATATTTTTACTTTCATGCTTTATTTATTTTTATGCATCTTAGCTTGCCAAGGGGACTTCATCACCTCCTGCAAGTTCTTTAGGGAAGCTTTAACCTAGAGTTTAATCTCTTGGAATTGACTTCATTTAGATCCTTTAGAGTTACACATGGGATGTAGTGACACTTTGGATATCTCACTACATTGAGTGAACAACAAGATGTAGTAGTTATAAAAAAGACTAGACCTTTTTACAACAAGCCAAGTGATACGAACGTAAAATCCATGCTTTTCTTTTGAATTATTTTGTGTGAGAGTCATTATGTAGTTAATTCCCCTAGATCATTACTAAACTTGTTAGATCCTAGACAAATCCCCACTTGTCATGGAAGTATTGTTGGTGGAAGGTGCACCTCAAGGGCCATGTCATAGTACTATCATTTGAGAGAAGGGCGGGCGGGTGTAAAAGCCCTACTATATAATGTGCATTTACTTTCAGATGAACACTTAAAATTCATTCAAATGATGTATATTGATGGATTCTAACAATACCAAGAAACCTTGTTAGTTTAAGTTCTAAGGGTGATTAATTAGTTGGTCTTCTCCTAGATTAAAGTATTGTTTAGATTCAAAACTTGGTGTAAGCAAGCAATCTCAAACCAAACACATAGTCAAAATTTTCCTTTGAACAAAGAGGCATTATGATAACCATGTGAGATCATTAATTTGCCTTGTTTATAGTCTATCAAAATCTTAAAGAGTCATATCATCCACTTTGGTGTAGCTATGTTTCCCAATTAAGTCTAGACTTTTATGAAAGTTGTTTAAGTCCATCACTTGTAATTTATATTAGAAATTAAACCTTTACAAGTTCATAGGGTTTATGTGTTAAGTGGGTTTGCTATTTGCACTAAACTTGAGGGAACTTAGGTTTAATTTCCAATTTAGGTTGAATGTTGTTTAAAACTCATAATCATTGTCCTCACTTAATAGACTTAAGCCATTTTGTGTTAAACACTTACACTTTAAGTCTATACACCACAACATTTTGAGTCAAGAAAAGTAGTGTTGTGCTATCAAAATTGTGGAAAAATGTCTTTACATTAAGAGATTATTTGAAACAAACTTATTAATCACACCTTTTGGGTATTATATCATCATTATACTACCCAAAATATTTCAAATATTGTTGAATAGAATTATAACTTTGTTCCTAAATTTTCAAACCAATCCAAGTGTACCTTTTGTGATATTTTAACTAAAACATAGTTGTACGACCCACTTTTGTCTAGCCTATTTGTTAAAATAACCAAGCTCTATACCATTATTTATGAGAAAATAAACTATTAGTAAACGTGCCTTTTGTTTCATGCCTTATACCTAGTTGATCAAGCTCATGACTAAGAATCAAATGCCTAGTGTTTGATAGAAGTGTTTCAAATCCATTACATTAAAACTTTCATCCATTTTCAAAGTCTATATTTTGATGTCATTTGGCCAAGAGTCCTAGCACATGCCTTTTTTGAGTTTAATTTTTGATGTTGTGTTTGGCCAAAAGACCTAGAAACTTTTAAATTCCTAAATTATATTGATTTGAAACACTTTGACCTTAGAGTTTAGAATTTAAATATTTTTGTCAATTTACTTTCTTATCTTTATATGAATAGTGAAATGTTAGAAACTTTACACTATCTTGTTTCCTCAAAAATATTTGTATAAACCTTTTTATTCTTTTGACAAATCCAGACCGAGTGGAGGTATCATTTCTATATTTTTTATAGTTTTTATAAATATATGAAATTTTATCACAAAGCATTGAATATGAATCCTAACTTTTATTCGTCCACTCATATTAGACTCATGTACAATCTAGAGAACTAATGTGGTTACATAAGAAGAAATGGTGCAAGACCCCTACACGTATAATATTGCTTATGATATGGATTCTTATGTAATCCAAAACACAAAAGCTTTGGTTGAAAGATAACTTAAGAAATAAGAAAAAAACAATTCAAATAATGGTATCTCTAAGAAGAGATGTTTTATTGATCAAATTTGCAAACCCAAACATATGCTTATCTCTAAGAGGAGATGTTTGATTTACATTTTAGGTTACATATTCATTTATACATGTTTTGAAGGTGTGGGGAGGATGTAGAAGGTCACCAATATTGAGGGAGATGAATTGGTTCAACTTCCACAATTTACAACAATACAAAATTCAAGGAATTACTATTTTTAGAAACTTACTATTTTTAGACTACACTACTAAAATTTAAATTTAGGGCAATTCCATTAGGTTTTCAAGGGTCAAAATTCATCAATAAAATATATATTCCATATCACCATGTTATCCTCATTCTTAGCTTTCCAATGGTTCAAATCATGACTCAATTAGAGCTATGGTGGAAAAGTAATGGCTCCTAGAAGTTCCATCATCAATTGGAGTGGACCCATCACCTATATTGTTACCGAGATCATTCCTCCCTCTTTGAGAATCAATGGTCCCCATTTCATTAATATTTGTCATCAAGTGTGGTAGTTTTACTTTTATTTGATTCTTGATACATACTTGGAATGGACTCTGATTTATGGAACTGTGCAGGGCTAGATTGTTCACCATTTCCTTGAAAGGATCAGATGTCTCAGGGTTGTCTACCATTTGAAGTCATTTAGAGTGAATAGGTTGATAGTCTATTGCTTCTATTTTCCACCCAAGCTTCCTAAAATATGTCCTCATCCTTGAGATCATACATGCTAAAGACAAACCACTCTGATACCATTGATCCAAAACATGAAATCTTTGGCTAAAAGATAATTCAAGAAATAAGAAAAAAACAATTAAAATAATGTTATCTTTGAGAAGAGATGTTTTATTGATCAAATTTTCAGACCCAAACATATGCTTATCTCTAAGAAGAGATGTCTAATTTCTATTTCAGGTTACATATTCATTTATACATGTTTTGAAGGTGTGGGGAGAATGTGTATGGTCACCAATCTCGAGGGAGATGAATTGGTTCAACTTCCATGATTTATAATAATATAGAATTCAAGGAATTACTATTTTTATAAACTTAATATTTTTAGATTACACTATTAAAATTGAAATTTGGGGCACTTCCATTGGGTTTTAAGGGGTTAAAATTCATTAAACAGAGCTCCATGCCATCTCACTATGTTCTCCTCATTCTTATCTTTCCAACAATTCAAATGGTGAGTCAATTGGAGGTATAGGATAATCTTTATGGATCCCAAAATTTTTGTCATGAATTGGAGTGGACCCGTCACCTAAATTATTACTCAGATCATTCCTCCCTCCTTGAGAAGCAATGGTCCCCATTACATCAAAATTTGTAATCAAGTGTGGTAGTTGTATATTATTTGATTCTTGAATCATACTTGGAATGGACTCTGATTTATAGAACTGTGCAGGGCTGGATTATTCACCATTTCCTTGAAATGATCAGATGGCTTAGTGTTGTCTGCTAGTTAAAGTCATTTGGAGTCAATAGGTGGATAGTTTGTTGGTTTTATTTTCAACCGAAGCTTCTTATAATCTAACCTCATCCTTGGGATCATACACTCTAAATACAAACCACTCTAATACCATGGATCCAAAACTCAAAAGCTTTGGTTGAAAGATAATTTAAGAAGCAAGAACAAAACAATTCAAATAATGTTATCTCTGAGAAGAGATGTATTATTGATCAAATTTGCAGACCCAAACATATGCTTAACTCTGAGAAGAGATGTCTAATTTCCATTTCAGGTTTCATATTCATTTATACATGTTTTTTAGGTGTGGGGAGGATGTGGAAGGTCACCAATCTCGAGGGAGATGAATTGGTTCAACTTCCACGATTTAAAACAATACAAAATTTGAGGAATTACTATTTTTAGAAACTTACTACTTTTAGACTACACTACTAAAATTGAAATTTAGGGAAATTCCATTTAATTTTCAAGGGGCCAAATTCATCAAAAAAATCTCCATTCCATATCACCATGTTCTCCTTGTTTTTAGCTTTCCAATGGTTCAAATGATGAGTCAATTAGAGCTACGGTGTAAAAGTTATGGCTCCTAGAAGTTCCATCATCAATTAGAGTGGACCCATCACCTAAATTGTCACCTGAATTATTACTTGGATCATTCCTCTCTCTTTAAGAAGCAATGTTCCCCATTTCATCAAGATTTATCATCAAGTGTGGTAGTTGTACTTTTATTTAATTCTTGATGCATACTTGGAATGGACTCTAATTTATGGAACTGTGCAGGGCTAGATTGTTCACCATTTCCTTAAAAAGATCAGATGTCTCAGTGTTGTCTACCATTTGAATTCATTTAGAATGAATGCGTGGATAGTCTACTGGTTCTATTTTCCACCCCAGCTTCATATAATCTGACCTCATCCTCAGTATCATACACTCTATAGATAGACCACTCTGATACCAGTGATCCAAAACTTGAAATCTTTGGTTGAAAGATAATTTAAGAAATAAGAACAATATAATTCAAATAATGCTATCTCTGAGAAGAGATGTTTTATTGATTGATTTTACAGACCCAAGCATATGATTATCTCTGAGAAGAGATGTTTGATTTCCATTTCAGGATACATATTCATTTTTAAATGTTTTGAAGGTGTGGAGAGGATGTGTATGGTCACCAATATTGAGGGAGATGAATTGGTTTGACTTCCATGATTTATAACAACATAGAACTCAAGGAATTACTATTTTTGGAAACTTATTATTTTTATATTGCACTACTAAAATTTAAATTTGGGGCACTTCTATTGGGTTTTAAGGGGTCAAACTTCATTAAATAAATATCTATGCTATATCACTATGTTCTCCTCATTCTTATCTTTCGAAAACTTCACATGGTAAGTCAATTGGGGCCATGGTATAAAAGTTATGGCTCCAAAAAATTTTGTCATCAATTAGAGTGGACCCGTCACCTGAATTATCACCTAAATTGTTACCCAGATCATTCCTCCCTCCTTAAGAAGAAATGGTCACCATTACATCAAAACTTGTAATCAAGTGTGGTAGTTGTACTTTGATTTGATTTATAATGCATAATTGGAATGGACTCTGATTTATGGAACTGTGCAGGGCTGGTTTGTTCACCATTTCCTTGAAATGATTAGATGTCTCAGTGTTGTCTGCCATTTGAAGTCATTTGGAGTGAATAGGTGGATGTTCTATTGGTTCTATTTTCAACCCAAGCTTATTATAATCTAACCTCATCCTTGGGATCATAAACTCTAAAGACAAACCACTATGATACCACTGATCCAAAACTTGAAAGATTTGATTGAAAGATAATTCAAGAAATAAGAACAAAACAATTAAAATAATGTTATCTTTGAGAAGAGATGTTTTATTGATCAAATTTTCAGACCCAAACATATTCTTATCTTTGAGAAGAGATGTATGATATCCATTTTAGGTTACATATTCATATATACATGTTTTTAAGGTGTGGGGAGGATGTGGAAGGTCACCAATCTCGAGGGAGATGAATTGGTTCAATTTCCATGATTTACAACAATACATAATTTGAGGAATTACTATGTTTAGAAACTTACTATTTTTATACTATACTACTAAAATTTAAATTTAGATAAATTCCATTAGGTTTTCAAGGGTCAAATTTCATCAACAAAATCTCCTTCCCATATCACCATTTTCTCCTTATTCTTATCTTTCCAATGGTTCTAACGATGAGTCCATTAGAGCTACGGTGCAAAAGTTATGGCTCCCAGAAGTTCCATCATCAAGTGGAGTGAGACCCATCACCTGAATTATCACTTGAATTATTACCTAGATCATTCCTCCCTCCTTGAGAAGCTATGATCCCCACTTCATCAATATTTGTCATCAAGTGTGGTAGTTGTACTTTGATTTGATTCTTGATGCATACTTGGAATGGACTCTGATTTATAGAACTGTGTAGGGCTGGATTGTTCATCATTTCTTTAAAAGGATTAGATGTCTCAGTGTTGTCTACCATCTAAAGTCATTTAGAGTGAATAATTAGATATTCTACTAGTTCTATTTTTCACCCAAGCTTCCTATAATCTAACCTCATCCTCAGGATCATACACTCTAAAGACAAACCAATCTAATAGCACTGATGCAAAACTTGAAATCTTTAGCTAGAAGATAATTTAAGAAATAAGAACAAAACAATTCAAATAATGCTATCTCTGAGAAGAGATGTTTTATTGATCAAATTTGTAGACCCAAGCATATGCTTATCTCTGAGAAGAGATGTTTGATTTCAATTTCAGGATACATATTCAATTATACATGTTTTGAAGGTGTGGGGAGGATGTGTATGGTCACCAGTCTCGAGGGAGATGAATTTGTTTGACTTCCATGATTTATAACAATATAGAATTTGAGGAATTACTATTTTTAGAAACTTATTATTTTTATATTGCACTACTAAAATTGAAATTTGGGGCACTTCTATTGGGTTTTAAGGGGTCAAACTTCATTAAATGGATCTACATGCCATCTCACTATGTTATTCTCATTCTTAGCTTTTCAATGATTCAAATGGTGAGTCAATTAGAGCTATGGTATAAAAGTTATGGCTCCTAGAAGTTCTATCATCAATAGGAGTGGACCTGTCACTTGAATTGTCACCTAAATTATTACCCAGATCATTACTCCCTCCTCCAGAAGCAATGGTCCCCATTGCATCAAGATTTGTAATCAAGTGTGGTAGTTGTACTTTGATTTGATTCATAATACATACTTGGAATAGACTCTAATGAATGGAACTTTGCAGGGATGGATTATTCACCATTTCCTTGAAATGATCAGATGTCTCAATGTTGTCTGACATTTGATGTCATTTGGAGTGAATAGGTGGATAGTCTGTCAGTTTTATTTTCAACCCAAGCTTCTTATAATCTAACCTCATCCTTGGGATCATACACTCTAAAAACAAACCACTCTGATACCACTGATCTAAAACTTGAAAGCTTTGGTTGAAAGATAATTCAAGAAACAAGAACAAAACAATTCAAATAATGGTATCTCTAAGAAGAGATTTTTTATTGATCAAATTTGCAGACTCAAACATATGCTTATCTCTGAGAAGAGATGTCTAATTTTTCTTTTGGGTTACATATTCATTTATAAATGTTTTGAATGTGTGGTGAGGATGTGGAAGGTCACCAATCTTTAGATAAATGAATTGGTTCAACTTCCATGATTTAAAATAATACAAAATTCAAGGAATTACTATTTTTAGAAACTTATTATTTTTAGACTTCACTACTAAAATTGAAATTTGGGTTACATCCATTCGGTTTTTTAGGGATCAAAATTCATCTAGTAAAGATCCATCCATCTCACCACATTCTCCTCATTTTTAACACTCTAATGCTTCAAATGATGAGTCAATTGGGGCTATGATGCAAATATTATGGCTCCCAGAAGTTTTGTCATCAATTGGAGTGGACCCGTCACCTTAGTTATTACCTGAATTATTACCCAGATCATTCCTCCCTCCTTGAGAAGCAATGGTTCCCATTGCATCAAGATTTATCATCAGATATGGTAGTTGTAGTTTTATTTTATTCATGATGCATACTAGGAATGGACTCTAATTTATGAAACTATACATGGTTGGATTATTCACCATTTCCTTGAAAGGATCAGATGTCTCGATGTTGTCTACCATTTGAAGTCATTTGGAGTGAATAGGTGGACAGTCTGTTGGTTCTATTTTTTACCCAAGCTTCTTATAATCTAACTTCATCCTAAGGATCATACACACTAAAGACAAATTGCTTTGATACCACTAATCCAAAAAATGAAAGCTTTGGTAAAAAAATAAGTTAAGAAACAAGAACAAAATAATTCAATAAATGTTATCTCTGAGAAGAGATGTTTTATTGATCAAATTTGTAGACCCAAACATATGTTTATATCTAAGAAGAGATGTTTGCTTTCCATTTTGGGTTACATATTCGTTTATACATGTTTTGAACATGTGGGGAGGATGTGGAAGGTCACCAATCTCAAGGGAGATGAATTGGTGCAACTTCCATGATTTACAATAATACATAATTCAAGGAATTACTATTTTTAGACTGCACTACAAAAATTTAAATTTAGGGCACTTTCATTGGATTTTAGGGCCAAACTTTAGTGAGTGGAGATTCATTCCATCTCACCACATTTTCCTTATTCTTAGCTTTCCAATGGTTCAAATAGTGAGTCAATTGGACCTACGGTATAAAAGTTATGGCTCCCAGAAGTTTTGTCATCAATTAGAGTGGACTTGTCACCTAAATTGTCACCTGAATTATTACTCAGATCATTCCTCCCTCATTGAGAAGCAATGGCCCCCATTGCATTAATATTTGTCATTAAGTGTGGTGGTTGTACTTTGATTTGATTCTTGATGTATACTTGGAATGGACTCTGATTTATGGAACTATGAAGGGCTAGATTGTTCACTATTTCTTTAAAATGATCAGATGTATTAGTGTTGTCTACCATTTCAAGTCATTTGGAGTGAATAGGTGGATAGTCTACTAGTTCTATTTTCCACCCAAGCTTCCTATAATTTGACCTCATCCTCAAGATTATACACTCTAAATACAAACCACTTTGATACCATTGATCCAAAAATCAAAAGTTTTGGTTGAAAGATAATTCAAGAAACAAGAACAAAATAATTAAAATAATGCTATCTCTAAGAAGAGATGGTTTATTGATCAAATTTGCAGACCCAAACATATGCTTATCTCTGAGAAGAGATGTCTGATTTCCATTTTTAGTTACACATTAATTTATACATGTTTTAAAGGTGTGGGGAGGATGTGGAAGGTCACCAATCTCGAGGGAGATGAATTGGTTTGAATTCCATGATTTACAACAATACATAATTTGAGGAATTAGTATTTTTAGAAACTTACTATTTTTAGACTACATTACTAAAATTGAAATTTGGGGCACTTCCATTGGGTTTTTATGGTTCAAACTTCATCAATAAAATTTCCGTGCCATCTTACCAAGTTTTCCTCATTCTTATCTTTCCAATAGTTCATATGGCAAGTCAATTGGAGCTACGATGCAAAAGTTATGGCTCCCAGAAGTTATGTCATCAATTGGAGTGGACCTGTCCCATGAATTGTCACTTGAATTATTACGCAGATCATTCCTTCTTGCTTGAGAATAAATGGTCCCCGTTGCATCAAGATTTGTCATCAAGTGTGGTAATTATACTTTGATTTGATTCTTGATGCATACTTGAAATGGACTTTGATTTATGGAACTATGTAGGGCTAGATTGTTCACTATTTCATTTAAACGATTGGATGTCTCCATGTTGTCCACCATTTGAAGTAATTTGGAGTGAATAGGTGGATAGTTTGCTGGTTCTATTTTCCACCCAAGCTTCTTATAATTTGACCTCATCCTTGGGATCATACACTCTAAAAATAAACTACTCTGATACCACTAACCCAAAACTCAAAAGCTTTGGTTGAAATATAATTCAAGAAATAAGAACAAAACAATTCAAATAATGCTATCTATGAGAAGAGATGTTTTATTGATCAAATTTATTGACCTAAGCATATGCTTATCTCTGAGAAGAGATGTCTATTTTCCATTCTAGATTACATATTCATTTATACATGTTGTTAATGTTTTGAGAGGATGTGGAAGGTCACCAATCTTGAGGGAGATGAATTTGTTTGACTTCCATAATTTACAACAATATATAATTCGAGGAATTACTATTTTTAGAAACTTACTATTTTTAGACTGCACTACTAAAATTGAAATTTAGAGCACTTCCATTGGATATTTAGGGGTCAAACTTCATTGAGCATATCTCCATGCCATCTCACCACATTCTCCTCATTCTTAGCTTTCCAATGGTTCAAATGGCAAGTCAATTGGAGCTATGGTGCAAAAGTTATGGCTCTCATAAGTTCTATCATCAATTGGAGTGGACTCATCCCCTGAATTATCACCTGAGTTGTTACCCAGATCATTCCTCTCTCCTTGAGAAGTAATGGTCCCCATTGTATCAATATTTATCATCAAGTGTGGTAGTTTTACTTTGATTTGATTCCTAATGCATACTTGGAATGGACTATGATTTATGGAACTATGCAGGACTAGATTGTTCACCGTTTCCTTGAAACGATCGGATGTCTAGGTGTTTTCCACCATTTGAAGTCATTTAAGAGTGAATAGGTTGATAGTCTTCTAGTTTTATTTTCCACCCAAGCTTCCTATAATCTGACCTCATCCTCAGGATCATACACTCTAAAGATAAACCACTATGATACCACTGATCCAAAACTCAAATACTTTGGTTGAAAAATAATTCAAGAAACAAGAACAAAATAATTCAAATAATGCTATCTCTAAGAAGAGATGTTTTAATGATTAAATTTGTAGACCCAAACATATGCTTATCTCTAAGAAGAGATGTCTAATTCCCATTTTGGGTTACATATTAATTTATACATGTTTTAAAGGTGTGGGAAGGATGTGGAAGGTCACCAATCTTGAGGGAGATGAATTGGTTTGACTTCCATGATTTAAAACAATACAAAATTCAAGGAATTACTATTTTTAAACTTACTTTTTTATACTACAATACTAAAATTGAAATTTTAGGAACTTCCATTAGGTTTTTAGGGGCCAAAATTCATTGAACAAATCTCTATGCCATCTCACCACATTGTCCTCATTCTTAGCTTTCCAACAGTTTAAACGATGAGTCAATTGGAGCTACGGTGTAAAATTTATGGCTCTCAGAAGTTCCATCATCAATTGGAGTGGACCCATCACCTGAATTGTCACCTAAACTATTACCCGGATGATTCCTCCCTCCTTGAAAAGCAATGGTTCCCATTGCATCAAAATTTGTCATCAAGTGTGGCAGTTGTACTTTTATTTTATTCCTAATGCATAATTGGAATGCAATCTAATTTATGGAACTATGAAGGGATAGATTATTCACCATTTCCTTGAAAGGATCAGATGCCTCAGTGTTGTCCACCATTTGAATTAATTTGGAGTGAATAGGTGGATAGTCTACTAGTTCTATTTTCCACCCAAGCTTCCTATAATCTAACCTCATCTTCATGATCATACACTCTAAAGACAAACTACTCTGATACCACTAATCCAAAACTCAAAAGCTTTGGTTGAAAGATAATTCAAAAAACAAGAACAAAATAATTAAAATAATGTTATCTCTAAGAAGAGATGTTTTATTGATCAAATTTGCACACCCAAACATATGCTTATCTCTAATAAGAGATGTCTAATTCCATTTCAGGTTACATATTCATTTATACATGTTTTGAATGTGTGGGGAGGATTTGGAAGGTCATCAATATCTAGGGAGATGAATTAGTTTAACTTCCATGATTTACAACAATACAAAATTCAAAGAATTACTATTTTTAGACTGAACTACTAAAATTGAAATTTTGGGCACTTCCATTAGGTTTTTAGAGGTCAAAATTCACAAAGTAGATCTCCATTCCATCTCACCATTTTCTTATCATTCTTATCTTTCTAATGGTGAGTCAATTAGAGCTACGGTGTAAAATTTATGGCTCCCAGAAGTTCCATTATCAATTGGAGTGGACCTATCACCTCAATTGTCACCTAAATCGTTACTCAAATCATTATCCCTCTTATGATAATCAATCAAGGGCACAAAGCCAAGATCAATTAGCTAACTATTTGGTTAACACAATACCTTATTCAAATTAAGACCAAGAAAAATGCACATAATATCTAGCTATAATACCAAAAGTGGATGAGCAACTTCTTCAACAGTCATAATCTACTAATACAGCTTCCACGTATGATTCATTTTAGTTTGAGTGACATTTGTTTGAAAAAAAGATGATATTTTGGTTAGAGCCATAGAGGTAGGGCTCAAGTTTCTTATATACTTCCCCCATGAAAATTTACCAAGTCTAGTAAGAGTACCCCACAATATCATTTACGATCAATAGGCTTCTTCTAACAATCCTATGGCTCTAATTCAAATAATGTATCAAGACCTTAATATATCCAATTGAGGTAAAAACATCATAGAAGATCACTTTAACCAAATGAAAACAACATATCAAACCTAATTATATTTAGCACATTATTTCAATCTAATGAACATGGTATGTAAGCCTCTCATTGACCTAGTACCTTCAACAAGAGTATTGATAAAATTAACTAGATAAGAGAATCTAAGTTCTAATCCATTTGTACAAACTGCTCTAATAGATAACGTGATGCATATGCCTTTTATTGAAGAAGTGTCTTCAGACTCTACACTAAATAGTGATTTAAATGTAGTGGATAATATGAAAATAACATCCAACCTAGATCAAAGTGGTACTAACACACAAATAACTAGCCAACAACATGTTTTTATAGTTAATCCCATTAGTAGATTATCATATCTAGGAATAGGGGTTTCTATGCCCTAGCCTGAACTAGCCACTTCCTCAAGTGTACAACCTATAGGATTAGGTAATCAAATAATGGCCAATGTTATGCCTCAATGATAGAATGTGATGAATCCTACTCCCACTCAACAAGTAGAAAGTAGTATTCCATAACAGTAGACACAATCTAGTGTATCAACATAATAGAAGATAAATACATTGCCACCTCAACTAGGGGAAACTAATATTCCACCTTCATATGTAATGACAAACATACATCTTTAGTTGTAGACAAATATGCCAATCCAAAACCAAGCAATGACTAGTCAACAATGTGCAAATATTGGTTAGTGATAGATGCCAATTCTATAACCTATTTTCACTTCTTCATAGGGATTCATGAAATAAGGAGGTCCCCATAATTCTCAAGTACCTACTAGATAAATGATGGTTCAAAATATGCCACAAATTTAGAGACAAGGCCTTAGTTCACAAGTCCCCACTCAATAGTAAGGTTTGATTAGTTGGTAACATGTTTCTTTTCAACTACAATGGGAACATTATAGTTATATCCCTCCATCCCAACCATGAAACCCTCTAAGTCAAACCTTTACCACCAACCCAAACCAAAATATCCTGCAACCAAATGTGTAATTTCATGTACATCCTAATTCATGTATGCATATTCCTATTCCATTCCCAAACCAAGCCAATATACCTCAATAGGTGTTCCCATCATACCTTGGTCAAAGTGTCCCACTTGTGACCTCCTAGCCATTTACCCAAACCAATAGTCTCCCTTAAACCAATGTCCCTTCTAGTTTCCTATCCCAAGAATTACAATAGATGAAGGATACAATTGTACCATTTAGGTAGGGAAGTAAAATAAAAATTTTAAATTGGATGATGTATGTTCCCATCCATTTAACATCTAGTATTTACAGATACCATTTCCTCTAGGATATGAACCACCTAAATTTGATAAATATAAAGGGAAAGGTGACCTTAAGGCCCATTTGATTGAATTATTTATTGCATGTTAGCCAGTGGCATATAGTGACATATACCTTTTTCTATTATTTATAATGAGCGTGGTTGGACAAGCCTTGGTGTGGTTTTTAAAGTTACATAAGAATTCAATAATGAACTTTGTTGATCTTTCTAATAAATTTGTGCAACACTTTTCCTATAATATCAAGCATGATATTTCATTAGTGGACTTTACACAAGAAAAGAAAAAATATGGGGAGAGTTTTGTAAGTTATTTATAGGGATGGAGAGCCCATGTAAGCCATTTCACCCATATTTTACCAGATAAACAATTAGCCACTACGTTTACCAAAAAATTACATAATGAGATAGCTTACCATCTAGAGTGACAATGTGCACATACATTTAAAGAGATCATTGATAAAGGTTTGTTGATCGAGCAGGTGCTCATCAATAAAAGAGTCATCAAGATTAATTCTACCAATTAGGGAAATAGCTAACAATAACGTACTAATCATGTGTAAGCATCACAACTAGCACAGGGCAATAACTAACAAAGACCAATGTAATTCAACTAAAATAGGAATGTTGTAGGAAATGGAGTAACTAATTCTCATCATGTCCAAATTGTGTAGACATCATCTACACCACCTTTTTACCCATAACCTCTCCAACCAATTTTGAAATCACAACAATCAAAACTTATATAGCAACCTTTACCATTACAAACCCCTCCTTCTAAGAGAACCATGCCTACACATCATGTCTTTAGTGATCTAGGAGAGCATATTAAATCTATATTTTATAGTATTTTTATTGTTAATCTAATTATTTGGCCTATACCAAAGCATTATCCACAAAGTATTCCTTACCCTGATTGGTACCGAGAAAATGAATTATGTGACTATCATCGGTTTAATAATTATAGTCTATGAAGATGTGTCTAAATCAAGCATTTAATTGAGAATATGTTATATAATGGGGAGAATAATATAAGATAGTGGTACTTCCACTTTTAATCAAACTCTAGGGATTTATCAAAACCCTTTTCCTTGAAATAACAATCAACAACAACAAAATAATCAGCAACAACAATAACAACCTATGTAGTAGCAAAATCAATATTATCAAAATCAAAGGTTGAACTAAGAGAATCAACAAAATGTATCAAAATCCATAATGACAAAATAATGGACAAAACCAAGGTCAAAATGGTAATAATTAACAAACCTACCATGCAGTGGCACATGACTACAATAGGGTTGTAGGTCATATTACAGGGGGTAGTGTTAATACCATCTCCATTAATTCTAGACCAAGCACTAATCAACTTAGACCATTGCTAAACAATAATATTCAACTAGATTACATGGACAATCCTTATTTGACCTAGGAGTGTATATAGGCAAACTATAAAACTAGGACTTTCACTTTTGGATCTTATAGTGATAAATTATTCTTTCCATGTGACCACATGTAAGTGTACTAGTAACTAAGACTTGCCCTATCTAGTCCCACATCATTTCCAATAGTAGTTAGCAATAATGGTCAATTATTTAATCTTGATTTTGTAATCATAACTCAAAGGTCAAAGATTACTATCCCTAGCCCATAACCATCCATCACTTTCCCTATCATCTAACCAACCATTTAGCCTTAGAATAAACCATTCACTACTAACCAAGACAAGAAGTTTGATATTATGGAATAATTGTAGAAGACACCAACACAAATTTATATTTTGGATTTTTTTCAAATGTCAATAATGTACAAGAGCATTTTGAATGAGTTTTTGACCCAATCCACTATTGCTAGTGACATATCCCCTGATAAATTTCAATCTTTGGTTGAACACTTAGCTAAATCCCAACAAGTCACATTTAACCAAAGTGATATATCTTCCTTTAGCCTGATCCATAACAATACATTATATATAAAAGTTTATATAAGATGGCATAAAGTGAAACATGTCCTTATATACAATGGATCTCATCTCAACATAGTTTCTCTCAAGCTCATCAACCTTCTTGGGTAGATAATGGTAGATCTCCATCTAGAAAAAATAACTATCAAAGCCTATGATAATGAATAAAGAGAATCATAAGGCACCATTAGTTTTACAATTATCATTGGGTCTTTAAGCCATGATACACTTTGCCATGTGTTTGATCTTGAGTTATCATACAACATACTTCTAAGCAGGCCTTGGTTACATGAGATTCATGCAGTCCCATCAATACTGTAATAATGTATCAAGTTTTCCCACTCAAGGATAGAGGTGAATATTTTAGGATATATACACCCATATGAACACTACAAGCATCTTGAGACCAAATTTCAAATCTATAATTATCAGTATGATATGAATCCAAGTTCCAAGTAAGATAAAGGAAAGGCTATACTTATTAATCCTTTAATAGAAAATTGCATAGATCCTAATACCTTTGATTCCCTTTCCCACATGCCACCTCCTAAGGCTTCTAATCATTTCACCATTTCTGATAATGGACTGGGAGAATTTGTGACCCATGATACAATTCATATTTCCAATCTTCCTTAGAATCAAAACACCTTTGGGCAACCTAAATTCAGCCCATATAGGCATTGGAAATAAAAGAGTAAAGATATGGGACCTATCGCATTTGTACTAGCATCTAATGTGGAACCTCACACTCTTGAAGCAGATAAATCATGGTTATACATCAATGACTAGGATGATTGTTATAAATATTCAAAGTATCCTATTCCTAATAGGATCATGGAGTGTTACAAATATGAAGGAAGAGGCATCGAACTGAATCAGTAATGAACCATTAAGCCAATTTCCATGACCAAGTGTGAAAGACCTTATTGACTTGGATTTAAACCACCTGGGGGTGACCCCACATACCTTATTCAAACTCCATCACCAAAGACTAATGCTTATGATACTGACAATGAAGTAGAGTCTAATCATAGCCTCACCTTTGATGACTTAGTTGAAACTAACTTATTTGATAATAATGCCATTTGTACCCTTAACTTGGTCATTTATCACAACCCACTTCCATTATATTATCCCCAATTGATAGATTGGGACCATAAAGAATCTAGTCTATTGATTGATGAGTTCCTAAATGATGATGCATTTTATGATTTCTTAGGCATTAGTGACAACATTCCATTGGGAGATCACAAATCAAGATTCTCAATCACTTTGGATCTTGCAGCCTATTTTGGAGAGTGAGTGAACACCCTTATCTAAAAATAAATAAGTAAAACATTGAGGTTCCAAAGTATAAACCTCTTTGAGGCAATTTTTGACCAAGGAAAAAGTAAAGATAAAGGCCAATCTAGTGGTGAAAACTTATTTCAAGCACTATTAGATGGGGGTGTTCATTCTTCTTTGAATTTAGACTAGGAGACCACTAATGATGAACTTGCCTATGGAACTAAGTTTAGTTTTGAGCAACATGTATTTGATCAAATTATTCAAGAATTTATAACTATTTTTGTCACATGGCTAGATCTCCCATTAGGGCATTTGGATTCATCATGCCTAGGAGAAGTTGAAGAGAAAGTCCTAACATAGGACCTTGACATAATCCAATAGTTCAAGTCATTACGTACTATCCTAGAAGATGGTTCAACCCTTATAGTTAAAGAAACAAAAAAGGTAAACATTAGGACTTCATCAGACCTAAAATAGATAAAATTAAGCATGTCCCTCACTGAGGAGGAATGTGACATCTTTACAACTATGTTGAGAGAATTTGTAGATATCTTTACATAGGCTTATTTTGACATTCCAGGTTTAGATCACACCTTGGTTCTACACCACCTTATGGTTAATCTTGACACCAAATTGGTAAAATAAAAGCTATGCAAGATGCATCCTCACATTATTGTATTGGTATAGAAATAGTTAGAAAAAATCTTAGAAGCATGATGTATTCGATCCGTTGATTACATAGAATATATCTCTAATGTGGTACCTATTATCAAAAAGCTTGAAGGAATTATAATTTGTATCATTTTTTAAAGAAATCAAAAAATCTTGTCCTAAAGATAATTTTCCATTTCCTAATATTGACATGATCATCGATTTCATGACAAGTTATGAAATTCTTTCACTCATGGATGGATTTTTAGGATATAACAAGATCAGAATCACACTAGAAGATCAACATAAAATAATGTTCACCATTCCATGGGGAACATTTTAATATCAGGTGATGTTATTTGGCCTTAAGAATGCTAGAACCACATATCAAAGAGCCATGACTATCATATTCCATGACATGATGCATGATATTATTGAAGACTATGTCGATGACATATTAGGAAAATCCAAGAAAATAGCTGACCATCTAGTAGTGATGCATTAGATATTTGAAAGACTACGAGAGTATAAAGTTAGACTCAATCTAAATAAATGTGTGTTTGGTGTAACTTCAGGAAAATTACTTGTCTTCATTATATCTCATAGAGGTATTTAATTTGATCCAACTAAAGTACATGCTATAACCAAGATGCCACTACCAACTAATTTAAAACAACTATATAGCTTACAAGGTAAGATCTAGTCAATCAAAAATTTCATCTCTTAGTTAGCAGACAAGTGTCATCCATTTACACAGCTTTTGAATAAAGGAGTTACATTTCACTAGGATTATCACTATCAAGAAATTTTTCAATAGCTCAAAGACTATCTTATTAATCCACCTATTTTATTACCTCCTATGTAAGGAAAAATATTCTTGTTATACCTATCAGCTATTGATCATGCCCTAGGGGCACTCTTGGCTCAAAATGATGACAATATAAAGGAACATGTTGTATACTACTTAATCCATACATTGGTTACATATGAACATAAATATGCATCTATTCAAAAAGCTTGTCTAGCCATGGTTTTTATAGCTCAAAAACTACATCATTACATGTTGAATAATAAGGCCATGGTCATTTCAAAGGTACATCCGCTCAAGTATCTACTATCTAAAATAGATTTATAAGGTAGAATGGCTAAATGGATCATTCTTCTTAGTGAATTTGGCATACAGTATGTCAATCAAAAGGTAATCAAAGGACAAATTCTTGTAGGTCACCTTGCAGATGCACCTCTCATAGACACACATCCACTCACATTCTAATTTCTTAATGAATCCATAATGATTGTCATTGATACCTCCCTTGTAAATCAGCCTTGGAAGTTATATTTTCATGGTTCTTTCAATACACATGGAGCAACCCTGGAATCTATATTTTGATGGTTCATTCATTGTAGATGGATCAGGGGCATGCCTATTATTTATTACACCACAAGGGGATCTAATCCTTAAATCATTTAGAATCAACTTTCCTTGTAAAAATAACATGGATGAGTATGAAGCACTTATTGCAAGACTTTCAAAAGTAGTGTAGTGGAATATATCTCATCTTCAAGTTTATGGTGATTCTTAGTTAATCATCAATTAGGTCACTGATCATTTTTAGACCAAAGATGAAAAGTTAGTTCCGTATAAAGCCATGGTCGACAATCTTAAAAAATAAATTGCCAACATTTAGTTTGAGCATATAGCAAGGGCTAGTAATAGAACTATAGATGCCTTGGCTATTATTAGCTCTCTGATTTGACAAATAGATAAAGCTAGAGAGTATCAATTCCTCATCAAGTATTTTTTAGCACCAAATCACGAAACTTCAATCATTGCCATGATATGTGATATTATTAGTCCTAATTCTATTTGGTACTCAGACCTTTACAACTACCTTCATGACCAAGTTATACAACCTAACCTATCTCAAAAATAATCCAAAGCCTTCATTCATCATTCTGATCATTATAATCTACTTGGATCCACCTTTTACCATCATAGTTTTAATGAAACTCTACTTCATTATTTAACACCAATAGAGTCTAGATTAGTGTTAAGAGAAGTTCACAAAGCAGTATGTGGATCCCATTCTAATAGGGAATTCCTATTCAAAAATGTCTTACATACTAGTTTTTATGGGCCCATAATAGACACATATGCCACTACATATGTAAAGACGTATGATAAATGTTAACAACATGCTAATTAGATTCATGCCCTAACAAAAAAAATAAAATTGATGTTGACACCATGGCCATTTTCTACATGGGTAGTTGACCTCATTGGGAAGATTAAACCCACTTCATCTGATAGCCATAAACATATCCTTATGACCACTAAATATTTTAATAAGTGGGTTGAAGCTATACCCCTCACTTACATGACTAGAAAGCAAATTTACAAATTCATCTTCAACCATCTCATCTGCTACTATGGTATCCTTTTTGACATTATATCTGATAATGAAAGATCATTCAAGAACAAGGTTGTAGACCAACTATGTACAAAACATTTTCTATAGCATATTACCCTCAAGGTAATGGCTAGGCTGAGGCATCTAACAAAACCATTGTCGATATTCTCAAAAATATTATCAATAATGCCAGTCATGATTAGCACCTCCATATATTCCCCACCCTTTGGGCATACTATACAAATCATCATAACCCCATAAGAGCCAATCTATACTCACTTGTTTATGGTACTGTAGCCATCCTTATCATTAAAGTCAAATTTTCTTCACTATGCATCTCTTTCAAGCATGTCTAGGATGATCATGACTCTTGAATAACTTACTTGCAAGAGCTAGACCTACTAGATGAGAAACACATGGTCATGCTTAATAATCTTCAAGCATATCAAAACTGACTCAAAGGCCATTATAATTAGTGTGTCAAGTATAAAAAATTTGAACTTGGTGATATTAATCTTAAAGAAAACCAAAAGAATACCATGGTTAAGAAGAATCATAAAGGGAAATTCAAACCAAATTATATAGGGCCTTTCATCATCACTACAAATTATGGATTAGGAGCATACATGCTTGCCATAGTAGATGGAGAGGAACTTCTAGAGATAATGAATATTATTCATCTCAAGTGGTATTATGGTTAAGCACTAAGGTGTATTTTCTGTAAGGACTATTTTAGGTATGCCATTTTATTGATATTATTCTTTGTATAAATAGCATCTCTATATGCCCTCTTTGCCATTTCCACTTTCCGTTTCTGAGTTATCAACCCAATGTGTTCTAAAGCCTAGCTACTTGGACCTTGGTTTTTGTTATCTATTTTACATTTTTAGCATCAAGGTATCTGATTAGCTTCATTAGTTAGTTCCAGTACTTTAGATAAATATTTTATTTTGGGACAGTGTGATAGAAGTGTTGGTAGTTACATCCTTCATTTTTTATTCTTTCTTACCACCGATCTTACTACTAATTATAGCTACCATTGGAAAAAAAAATACCGTTGATCTATGCCATTGTGTCCTGGTATAACTACCTATGGGCAAACTAGGGGCAACCTTAAACCTTGATGTACCAACTTGCCATTTCTTATGTCATACTATGCCTTGATACCCACTATGCTTGTTTCCTTTGAACTGACTACTGCACTAGTTGAATCCCTCCTTGTAAGGGTATAACTATAGTGACTTGAGGTCATACTTTGGGACTATGTAGGTAGTGATCAATACTTGTTGATGTCATCTCAGTCACCCTTTTTCCCATGCTCTCTCCATTTTACAAGCACCCTACACCATGATCTCACCATTTTGTGAGAAACTTAAGCCATGCTCTCACCAGTTTTAGATCAACCTAATCCATGCTCTCACCATTTTATGAGCTTGAACCATTTAGTGTCTTGTCATTCTTGATCAAGTTGAGACACTTCAAAACTTCCAAAAACATTTGAAAATCATTAGAAAAGAACAAAAACATCAACCACTTCTTTGCCTTAAGGATTATAGGAACCCTTACTAAGTTACAAGCAAATCACTTGTGATTTAGTTTCCCCATCCTTTTTGTCCTTTTTATCTCATGCACTTTCCATTTTGTAAAACCATTCATATTCTTCTATCATATCCATTTTATTTTTTTTCTTTAGTTATCACATTCTTCCCATTCCATGGGATAACTACATTTGGCTTAAATTTTTTTATTAGATATTACATCCATAGAGCTATGTAGATAGCATCCACTTGCCTAGTGCATATGGAGATAGCTAAGCCACCGCCTTCCTTTTCTTCTACTACCCCATTTAGTTCATTTGTTAAGTTGTCACCTATTTTCTAGGGACAATGTTTATAGGGTTTCTATTGCATTGTTTGTTTGTTTATTTCTACTTATTTTATTTGTTTGTCTACCTATTTGTTTTCTTTTAGCACTATTTCCTTTATTCAATTTATGTGTGTTCATTGGGTGATTCCTTGCCCACACTTACACATGAATATATCCTCATTCAAATGTTTACATTGTCATCATGGTTTTTATAATTGGTGCATTGTTTTCTATTGAGAATTGGATTATGGGACTCAGTCCTCATGCATATTCCATCCAAGTCCTCATGATGTTATGTCATGATGCATACTGACACATGCTACAACAAAATTAACCTTTAAAAAGTGTATTCAACAACAGTGGAATCTCTTTGGCATTGACATCCTGATTCACCCCTAGTCATATCCTAAATAGAGTAATTAACCATTAAACAATTTCAACCTTTATTAGTTTAGATGAGCATCTCCCCACTAGTAGGCTGTTCCAATTCATTATTACCATTTATTTTAATTTATCATCATCCTTGTCTATGTTTATCATGTTTGCCATAGTCAATGTCCAATGATTATAACCACCTATGGGCAAATAATTGCACACCATCCCACCTACATTTCCCAATGATTATAGCTGCTTTAGTAAAATAATTGTGTTTTCACCATTTTACTTTTTTAACCCATGCAAGGGCGTGTTATTCTCTTGTTTGTCTGTCCTAACTGGTGCATCTCTATCTTCTTAATGATTATAACCACCTTTGGGAAAATCATTGTGTTATCATACCATGCTACCACTATCATGGTATAATGCTTATAACCATCTTTGGGAAAACCATTGTACACCATCCCACTTGAATTCTCAATGATTTTGACTACTTTTTCAATATCATTATGTTTTCACCCCATCATCTTTCCTTTCTTTGGTTTCCTCATTTCACTTCTTTCTTTTCGAGGGACCATTTTCCAACCTAATTATGCCAACCATTCCCTCGAGGGGGAATCATATAGCTAGTTTATCATCATTGTAATTGTAGGCATACATGACCTTTTCATTCTTTGGGAAGATTTTATTGTGCTTATATCTTGCAATGCCTTCCTCAATAGGGTAAAACTATAGACATGATTGAAAGAGGTGAAATTAAATTAAATAATACACCATCTAATTTCAATAATAACATGGGGATATATAAATACCACTTTCCCAAGCATAATATTGATCAACATCAACAACACTAACATCACCACCAATAGAACCATAATTATATCACTAATTAGGGTTCTCAATCCAACCACATATATTACCATGCTACTCCATATAACTAAAATAACTTGATTGGGTATATCATGGGTCATAATGTTAAAACCATTTGAATCCATTCCCATTCCCATCTAAATAGTTTCCAACAAGTAATTTTGTCTACACTGGGATCTACTCCCATAAATACTCATCAGCTAAGGATTATTATCCTAGGGCATACCTATAATTCCTCTAATTATAATAATCCTATTCCATCTTGAGACTATGTTACTACAACTCAACCCCTAAATGTTACCTTTTAAGGTCTTGTCTCTTCTTCTTACAATATTATCACACCTTACAATTGTAATCCTATTTATAATCCCCCAAAATTAATAAAATCCCCCTATTCTAAGAAATATGATCTCATGGATCAGTTCAAAAAAATACTAGCACAAATTTTCATCTTTAATCTCTTGTCTTCCTCACAAGTCCACAAATATATTTTGTATGACCTATTGAGTAAGTCTAAGGTTCCTAAAAGTATTGCACTTGGTAAATTTCAAGCATTAGTAGGAAATTTATCTCCATATCTCACATTTTATCAAAGAAATAAGTCGATACTTGGCCCTTCACATAATCATTCCCTATACATTGAAGTCATCATTACTCACCAAAAAATCAAGTGGCTACACATAAATAATGGTTCTTGCCTTAATGTTGTTATATTGAGACTAGTCAAGCATTTAGGCTACACAACAATAAATTTAAGGATTGAAATCATAAACATAAATGGGTATGATAATACTAAAAGGTATTTATAAGGTAAAATTTACTTAACCATCCAATTTGGGACTATATTTCATTATACCCTATACTATTTTATGGATCTTGAATTGTCATAGAATCTCCTCCTTGGTCGTCCTTTGATCCAAGAGATGTGTTTAGTTTCCCCCATATTACATCAATGAATCAAATTCCCTCATTATTTAATGGCTTTTATTATTCCTATGGATCTACAACCTTACTAATATTGTAAGCATATGGAAGAAGAGTGTTACCAACCAATTATTTGCCTAGTGCAGAGCAAGCCATCAAAAAGGGTAAATAAGAGATACCTAACCTAGCTAAATAAAATTATGTAAATCCCAGCAACCTATCTTCCTCTTTTTAATCAATTCCTTAAAAAATTTCTTCCCATTTCACTATTTTAAATAAAGGTTTTGGCATATAAAATATTGAAAATGGCTTTCATATTTCTAAAATTCCCAAGTCACTTAACTACTATGGAAGACCTAAGATGGAATGGAATAAAAATAAAATGGAGCCTTATCCAAAAGTGCATAATTTTTTTTGTAAAAGTTAAACCATTAAATTAAGAATATATAAATAAGCTAAATGATTATTGGTTATAAAGTGATGATTTTACTCCTTGTTTTCAAATAAAAAGATATTCCAATCAAGATCATAAAATTATGGTCAATCAAGATTATAAAGGGAAAGTCTTGAAGGCATAATAATAAGATATATTATATCCCATTGTTATAATTAAACATAAAAAGCATTTATGTCTTAGATTTTAATCACCTACGGTTTTCCCCTTAGTTATTGAAATGGGCACAACCTCAGTGCCTAATGAAGATGTTCTATATAGCAAAACATAGTCTGCTTATAACATTTATGATGAGATGGCTAATAATAATTAGTTTGATTCTTATTTTTTATTTACCATTTCCATTATTCCTTAAGTACCTATCACTCTCCACTATCACGTTCTCATCAATTGGGACCAACAATATCAAAATATCATACTCGATGAATTTCAAAATGAAGTTTCCATATATGAATTCTTAGGATTTAGATATGGTTTACCAAGCGAGGACCAAAAAATGGATTTGTATATCATTTATACCCTACTACTTAATTTGGGGATAAGGTGCACTTATATTCTCATAATAAATATGAAAATGAAACATCTAGGTCTTTAAGTGAAAACCTCTTTGAGGCACATTCAAACTAGAGAAATAGTAAAGAAAAAGACAAGTCCATAGGTGAAAATATGTTTTAAGCACCCTTAGATGGGGAAGTTAATTTTATTTAAAATGAATCAAAGGATTAAACAAGTAAACATATATTATATTTAACATAACTTAATCTTGAGGATCCAAAATCATTTGAAAAAATAGTCTTAAAACATCCACAACTAGTTGTTAATTAGCCATTACTTGATATGGGGGATTTTAATTCTTATTACATGGGAGGGATTGAGAGCTCGCATTAAGATATATATAATAACTTAAATTCATTACCAAAATTTATATAATATGGCTATAATATTCTAATAGGGGATATTATGGATATGAATGTGGGCATTTAGGAAGACCCCAAAATAATTAAGTTTGGTGTGTCCCTCAATTTAAAGGAACATAAATTGTTTATAGAAGTTATCAATGAATTATGTGATATATTTTCTTGGTATTATTCATAAATGTATTTTTAAGATCCTTATTTAGTGGTGCATAATCTTATTTTACATTCATATGCTAAGACCATAAAAAATAGATTTTTAAAAATACATCCAAAATTTGCTCTCTTGGTCAAGAAAAAATTATATAAATTATTCAAGGTAGGTTTCATTAAATCAATTGATTACTCATAATGTATTGCTAATATCATGATAGTTAGTAATAATCCAATTGGAATTACAATTTTAAAATATTTTAGGAATATTATTAAATCTTTACCAAAATTTGGTTTCTCATTACCCAACATAGATATGATTATTCATTCTACAATTGGTTGTGAGATGATCTCTCTTATGGATGGTTTTCTTGGTTTTAAACAAATCAAGATTTTTCATGAATATCAGCACAAAACCATGTTCATAACTCCATGGGGAACATTATATTACCATTTCATTCTAGTTGTCTGACATGATCTAATGCATGACATTATTGAGGATTACATAGATGACATATTTGGCAAAAATAAAATTCATATGAAACATATATGAGTATTATAAGAAATATATAAGAGGATTAATGATTAAAATTTGTACCTGAACCATAATAAATGTGTTTTGATGGTTACCTCTTAAACACTTTTGGGATTCATTATTTCACCTGAGAGCATTGAAGTTGATCCAGCCAATGTCAAGGATATTATTGAGATGCCTCATATTTATAGTGTAAATCACATATGTAGTTTATGGGGTAAGATAAAATTAATTCACAACTTCATTTATCAAACTATTGATACATACCACCTATTCTATCACATTTTAAATAAAGGCACCACCTTTCAATGGACTTTTGAAGGTCAAGTGGCCTTAGAATAACTAAAGAAATATATTGCAAATCTTACAGTGCTTTTTCTACCAAATTCCTAGTAAACCCTTATTATTATACATTTTATTTCATTAAACATGCCTTGGAGGAACTTTTAGTCAAACATAATGTTTAAGTAAAATAAAGGGTATTCTACTACAAGAGCACAACACTGGTGACTTATTAGCACAAATACACCCCAATTGAAAATGATGTTTTCATATTGGTTTTCACTTGTGATAAGTTAATACATTACATGTTAAACAATGAGACTATGTTTATTAAAAAAATTGATCCTCTAAAATGTCTCGTATCAAAATTAGCTTACATAGGTTGAATGGCTAAGTGGGTCATGTTTATCAGTGAGTTTAACATAAATTATGCACATCAAATGGACCTAAAATGGTAGGTATGAGATAATAAATTATCCATATCACTTATTTTATATTCAACCCTTATAATAATTCAATTCCTTGATGATTCCATTTTGACCATAAAAGAACTCAAACCATGGACATTATATTTTGATGGCTCTTTAACATCTCATGGTTTGAGTGAAAGAATATTATTCATTATGACATAGGGTTATCTCATTCATATAAATTTTCACATTGGATACCAATGTAATAACAACATTTTATATTATAAGGAATTAATATCCAATATTCACATTAGATTTCAATGTAACATGCAACATCTGGTTATGTATGGTGATTCATAACTGATTATTAATTAAGTGATAAATATCAAACTAAATATGAAAAACTCATGCCTTAAATGGGAATGGTAGATATAATCACAATAAAAATTAATGTCATTAAATTTTAGTAAGTTTATAGAGCCAATAATAATTCATTTGATGTAAGGGATACTATTCGATTGATGATTATATCACCTCTTACAATTAAAGAATATCAATTTTTAATTGAAAATATTATTTCTCTAGTCTACAACTATTAAAAATTTGAAATCATATGTTTTTTTTTTGGTCCTAATTCCCACTAATACCAAGAAATTTAATTATACCCCCATGATCACATATTCCCTATTCATCTATCCCATAACCATAAAAAATACTTTATCCAATACACCTCTTGTTATACCTTACTTGGTGACACACTCTATCATACTAATTATAATGTAATTATAATTCATTGTTTTAAAAATGATTATCTAATTTATCACTTAAGGAAGTTCATTAAGGGATTAGCAAGACTAAAACTAGTAGTATGGCCCTATCCAAAAATCTACTTCACACTAGTTATTATTGGCCTACTATAGAGGTAGATGATTACACATATGTCAATAAATGTGTATCCTATCAATAATAAGCTGACCTTATTCATGATACATCATATGAATTTCAAAAAAATACAAATCCTTACTCATTTTATATGTGGGGTCATGGTCTCATATGGAAAATTAACCCCACCTAATCTGATGGCCATAATCAGATCCTTACTTCTACCTAATACCTCACTAAATGGGTAGAGATAATCCTTCTCAATTATGTAATGGTTAAGAAAATTTATAAAATTATCCTAAACCATATTATCTATTATTATGGCATCACCTCTACTATTATTTCCAATAATGGAAAATCATTTAAAAATAAATACATCAAATCCCTATGTTTTAAGTTCCATATTAAGCATAAATTCTCCACCCCTATTTTCTCAAAGCTAATAACCAAGCTAAGGAATCTAATAAAAACCTAGTTAAAATATTTAAAATTATTGTCAATGATGGTGGCTGAAATTGGAATTTAACAAAATTTTATGACTTATGGACATATCCTACTAATGTTTGTATCTATACTAGTGTTACACACTATTCCTTGGTCTATGGATTTGAAGTAATTCTCTTTCTTGAGATTGAGCTCACTTTTATGTGCATTTTAGTACAATATATTCTTAATGATGAGGACTATATAATATCCATGCTACAAGTGTTAGAGCTATTAGATGATAACTTTTAGGCTTCCCTTAATTACATCAAACTATATTAGAATTGGTAACATCATGGCTACAATAATCACATCATTTTTATAAAGTTTTAACATGGGGACCTTGTTTTGAAATAAAATTATAAGAAAACCAATGTTGAGAATAAAAATAAATGTAAATTTAGTCCCACTTAGTTGGGTCCATTCATTATTATAGCTATCTAAGGTTAAATATCATTCCAATTGGATACTTCTAATGGGTATGAATTATATGAACCCATGAACATTATACATCTCAAGCTTTTCTATGCTTGAACTATCAAACATTATTTATAAGTGGCACTACTTGGGGGAATTTATTCTTAGTATTATTCCATCTACTATTCCTCCTTTACTTGGGGGTATCTATTTTCATTTCCTAATCACTTCCTTGTCCATTCTTCCCTTATTATTACCTACCTTGATTTTAATTATGATTAAATAAGTACACTATGTATATCAAGAATAGACTTACACATATGTAGATCAATGTAGAAGATTGGTTGTGTCATAATGTATTTGTAGATGAAATGATATGATATTATACATCATAATTTATTGATTTCATATACTTTTAGATCTCCCTTTATTTCTTGTACATTTCAATTTACATTCCATGTTTCACACCGTAGTTTGTTATTGCAAGAGAAGTTGTATCTTATTTTGATTATTGTTGAAGGGTGTTACTTTACATTCCAATTACTAGTAACAACATATTTATTTTACCTTTATTATTAGTTACTTAAACCTTGTACCCACAATCATTCCTTCTTTTTATATATATTTGTTGGAATGTTGTTCTGCATATCTAGTAGATTATTTCTTGGAACATCATTCCTAGCGAATCCCCAAATCAAACATATCCCATGTGTTATTTTATGACATAACTCATCACTTAATTATCATGTTTTTTAGACACTTAAAACTAGCCACTAATAACCTCCAATTAGGCTTTTAGCCAATTTTCACCTAAAATGCACAATTTGGTCTAAAAACACTAAAACATGCTAAATGATGTGAAAATGACATATTTAAGTGCCAATTTTGGGTAGGTTATCCTTAAATGAGGTAATGAAATTTATGGGTGAACTAAATTTGATCATTTCATTTGAAATCAAAATGCCAAATTTGCACCTAGGTGCTCTGGATTGCTCTTTCCTATCAAATCTTTTGCACAAGACATGTGCCATTGTTATTTTTTATTGGCAACATCCTAAATTGGAATATATTTCTAATGCATCCAACATGGCCTTTTGATTCTAATCCAGTCAATTTTTGGACCAATAATAGGATATTCTAATTTATTTGTGTAATTTGTGCATAAAGTGCTTAATCATGCTTAAGAGCTAATTAACCCAAATCAAGGATTAATTAATGATTACATGAAAAGTTGTTTTTAGAAATGAATATTAAATATTTTCATCATCAAGTGACCTCATTTCTTTGGAAGACATCCCTAGGCCATAAATGACACAAATATCAAGATTTATGCCTTCCATGCCTCATCAATGCCTTCTTTAATGCCCTTTATGGCTCTTAATTTCCCCTTCTTCAAATGTCATGATGAGGATAATTAAAAACTTAATTCCAAAAATTTAATTAATCCTAAACCATACATCTCAATCTTAGGATGGATGGTTCAGGTTGATTCTGATCAAATCCAAAAATCTATAAATAGGAGGCCTCACAACATCATTTCTAATCTTATTTTATGCAAAGTTATAATGCTAAATTGGTTCCAAAATCTTCAAGAAATTAGTGTTACCATGCCAAATTGATTCCAAGCCAAGCCAAGCCATAAACCAAAGGTTCCAAGGAGAAGAGGAGATAGCCAAGCATCCTTTGATGAAGACTTCATGAGCACAAACTAAACAAGACACCACTACAAAGGCATTTGCAACATCCAAGGAAGGTGAAGGAATTATTATATTTGATTCCTTTATTTTTAGTTGTGTTTTTCATTTGATTTTTTTAACTAAGCTCTCCCTAGTGTCTACGCCTTGAGATATTATGCTATTCAGGTGTTTATTTCATTTTGTTTTCATTTTGGAACTAATACCATATTAATCATCCTCTCTTGAGTCAAATTCCTAGATCATAATTTCCAATTGATTGGATTTACCTTGGATCAAAATGAAGTGGAACATATTGAAGAACCTCATGGTTGAGTCATTATCATTTTGAGTATAATTTTGCATGAAATAGACCTTTTTATTCCCATTTCATGCTCTCAAAGTTTTATTATCATATTTTATCCTCCATGCACTCACCATATTACGATCCCAATTCAATCCTTTCATATTTATTTATCCTATTCATTATATTTATCCCCTATTTATTCGATAATTACATTGGCCTGAGGATTTTTTAGACTATGTAGGTATCACATATCTAGTGAGGTCAACATGGCCACTAACAACTAATTATCACCCCCATTATTCATGTTTTATTCTCACTGATTGTATGTAACTAACAATTACCTGTTGCTTAGGACATCTTTAGATTTTAACATCATTTAATCCTTTTTTCCTCCCATTTTTGGGAGAGTTATATTAGCCTAAGGTATTTTTGAACTATGTAGGTAGCTCTAAGTTATTAAGATTAGCTCAACCACTCCTTTTTTGTCTTCTATTTCCAATTGATTCTTATTCCTCCTTCAGTCCTATACATATTTCTTCAATAACTCATCCCCTTCATCTTGACAATCTCATTTAACCTTGTTTACATCTTGGCAATCTATTTTAACAAGAGGATTAATAGGCTTCCTCCTCCATCTCTCTTATATCCTAAAAATCCACCATCCATTCCACCTCATTAGTCAGCCCATAAAATTTCATTACATTTCTTATGTAGGATTAGCTACTAAATCCACCTACTGATTCTTTAGGTTTTCCCTCTTTCCACTTTTGTCCAACCTTCTCCTTTGTATCCTTAATCTTCATTCATCATATGCGTCATTTCCATTTACCCTTGGTAGTTTTCCATGTTGGAAGTAGATATAGAGAGTGGGGTTGAATCATTTGCATAAAAATGTATTTTAAATTCCATTTACCATTTCATGAATCATACATTGACATAAGAGATCAATGCATAAGCAAACAACTACACAAGACTACAAGAGAACACAGGAGATATGTGGGAAACCATCTTGGGGGATAAAACCCACTGAACGATGCATATGGACTACTATCCTATATGTTTAAGATCCAAATATTAATGATTCACTAGCTTCATAATATTCTTCAACCCCTACCTAGTTAAACACCCACCCAACTAGTCTTTTATGATCTCTATCTTATAAAGAGGCTCCAACCCCCCAAGAAACAAAGCACCAAATTATCTACCTTAAACTATGATCATATTATAATACATGTTTCTAATATTCAAATTATTATGAACTTCTTTATTTTCACTCTTTCCTCTTCAATCTCACTCAAATAACCCTCCTCATTCTCACTCAAATAGCTTCTTGGGCTTACTTGCTCAATCATGCATCTTTTAGGCTCATTAGGTCTAATGACCTATGTATCCACCTACATAAAATTATTTAGATATTCATGTCTGATACTATTCTCCTTTGATGGTCCTAAATTACCTTATCCATTTATTTCAAAGGCTCTATTATTTTCTTGTATCCTCTCTTCTCTTACTAGCTCAAATAGGCCAATTAGGCATTGCGTTTATACCACTCACTTGGTCTCACCCAATTTTTCTACCAAGATAATTACCATGCTTAATTTACCATTTAAATATGTTCTAATAAAGTTTTCACACAATAAATAATCACTCATTTGGTCATTCATTACCTCATTATCCCCAAACCTTAATTAGGCCTTATTGAGACCTAAAGCTATTAGGCCTACCCATAGACACGTTGCCACTTGGATCTCTTATACCATATTTATCCTTCATAATTTATTGAAACATTTCTAATATCACTTAAATATACAATTAATATTATCTCTTTATGACCCTAACACCATTTTATTCATTTCACACCTTGAACTCACCTTTAGCCCTTCACACACCTAGAAAATCTCTTTCTCATATATAAGGAAAAAGACCAAAAATTCAACATAAACATATGAAAAAATCATAGTTATATACAATTAAAACCTAAAAAACATCTCTATTTCCATTGGACATCTTCACACATGCCAAAAGGCATAAAACCAACTCTGGCAAAATGACCACTCGGATTAGTCAAACACAGTCAAAGTAAAATCAAGAACTGTTGACTCTTCAAACTTAAATAAGTATAAAATATGAATTTAAGTTCCTTATTATGAAACTTTGAGAGTTAATTTACATCTTAAAACTCATTATTTTCTTCAAATCTTTTTAAAACATCCCAAACTCTCCTTTGTAAAATGCCCACTTAGAAGTTGGTATAGCATTAAAACAAAGTCATGAAAAAGTTCATGTTTGTCACTTGAAATGAAACTTAAACAACTAATAATTCACATTAATATTTTATGTATGATATATGGATCATTCCAAATTGGATATATATATATATATATATATATATATATATATATAATCACTAGTCTTTTAGTTGAATCTCATAGCACACTAGCTTACTATCTTAACATAACTAAATAAGAAATTTTGGATTTAACATCTCAACATCTCAAATTGTTTATAAACCTTAAAAAATAATGAATATTTATAATACATTTCAAACCACAACAATATATCGATAATATGCATGAAATCTTGCCAAAGAGTCTCAAACTCTTCATTTGACCTAGCATACATGTAGCATTTAATTTGGCTCAATACGTAATCATGATGATCACAATTTTTTACATTTTTATGGATAATTTATTAAAATCTAAAGGAATTATTTAGATCCTTATACATATGTATAACAAATACAGTCATAAATTTATTGAGGGATAATATCAAATAAAGAACATATAGATCATTTTATGAGACATACACCTTCACTATCTTGACTTACATGTATAATTTAGATTGAGAACATCTTTTTGCTTATATATGGGAATCACTAAAAATTATAAAAAATAATAAAATGAGGTGTAGGTCTTTAAAAAATACCCCAAATGATTGGATCCATTCCTATTAATCTGTAACTCACACTGTTTTTCACTCAAGCCTGGTTTCTCTCACTATTTTCACTCTTTGGTAGATTAGTGATAGGTCATATTCCATGACCAAAATTATTGACACAGAGACTATTTCTTTCTAAAATAAATTAACAAAAATTATTTTCCTTATACCTCCATTGATGCTTTGCATTAACCTGGTCAACCCTACTCATAGAAATAAATTCTTCAAAAATAAGCACTTTTCTATACCTTCTACTCACTACCTTGACAAACTAAGACCACCTAGGGATGCCTAGGGGAGTCTTAAAAAAAATATAATCATATAAATTGAATTTAAAATCCAATATAGTAAATTTCTAAAAAAAATTCTCTAATCAAGTCAATATAAGGGTTTTGGACTAGTTTACATTCTTAACAAATGTTCATAAAGCTTTATCCTTGAAACCATATCAAAATGCTTATAAAACCTTATTAAATCCATATATAATATCTCCAAAAAGGCTCAAGTCACCATAATAAGTATACACATTCCTATTAGCATCAAAATATCCCTTTTTGAGCTTGTAAACCTTCAATTTACATGCGCAGGAGACCTTCTAACATGACTTCTTATCTTCACCTTCAATCCATGACCTCAAAATTGATCCACATGCTTGAATTTTTTTTTTAAATTTATAAATTCTTATATATGCTTAAAAATATTTAAAAATCACCTTGATCCTTAATTATGACCATACTAGGTCTCTTGGCACATTTGGTCTTCAACTACAAGTCACTTTAGGTGTTGGAGTATGAAATTATCACCATTATACATGCTCTAAAAAGCTCATAACATGTAAAATTCTTTATTACATGGCCTCTCATTCACCATCAAACTTACCTCTTTTTTATTAATGCATCTAGGAACCAAGTCAACCTAAGACATCAATGATAACACATGATACAAATGACCATATTCCAATAATCTCCTCCTTTGTCATTGATGGTAAAATACTCTTAGAATGACATTATCTTGATTTGATATTATCACCATTTTAAATTAATTAAAAAGGGCCATATGAACTCTTAAAATCTCATTCACACATAAATTTATTGATCTGAAACATCTCGCATATGCTCGCCCTCGCTCTAGGCATACCTTTCATTTTATCAATGAATATATCTCAATTTGAACTTCTCCACTTGGGATTACAAAACACAAGGCTTCTTCAACCACTTGAATTCAACCAAGAGTAACAAATTTTACCTTTCATTATTGATATGTCGTCATATTCTTCACTTACAAGCTGACTTGGACCAATGACTCACAAAACTACTCATTGACTAATCTCACATAATAAACAAGTCCATACTTCACATTCTTCTCAAAGGATGTAAGTTAGTTCTACCTAATTCCATGATCCTCCTAATCATAGCACTTATGGGAACACTTATACATCTCACCCCTTCATTAAGTCTTATGGATACCTAATGCAATAAAGTTTACTTCCACAAAAAATAACCAATGAGAATTTTTGGCCCATTTGACCTTACCAATGATCCAAAACCTATCAAATACATCATTCCCAATCTCCATAAGCCATCATGGCTTATAAGCCTTCAAATTACTTTATGGAAATCCAAAATAATATAATTTTTTGTATACACCTACTATTTGTCATTCATCTGATAAGTAATATTTCCTTCAAAACACTGAACATAAGATACCACAATAATCAAACATGTACTACATGACCCTAATGTCATGAGAAACCTCTTAGTCCATTGATATCTTTGTGAAATCCCTTCAAATTGAATCAAAGAATCAACCTTACCCTCATAGTTTAGACCCTATTATGAAAACTCATAACTTATGGCATCTTTAGATATGTAAAAAATTACCAAAAAATATACTTATAAGTAGTCAATGATCCTCAAATCATTCTCCTTTTATAAAATATTGCATCTACAAGGCACAAAACCAAGGGTAAATTTTGAAACAACATTCTTCAACCTTTGAAATAAGCACACTCAAAACCCATATAACCTTTAATATTACTTTCAATAAACTCCTTCAAAATTACAAGCAATCTTGTGAAGATACCCCTATTCTAATATAGACTTCTTAAACTTTAACTTAAGCTAATACATGCATCTTAAGCATGATAACCACTAAAGATAACGTTACACTCCATCCCTTTCACTCTCACTGAGATCCAAAGACTAATAATGAACTCATTATCCTCATTAGATAACTCCTATGGTTTGTAATCATAACTCATCTTGAAACCCTCAAATTACTAACTTTCACCTCTTGAGCTAGCTCTTCAAATCTGATATCAATGTAATTACTCACAAAGAATCTATAGGTGTTATATTACTTTGAAAACATCTTCAATCACCTTGATCAATCTTTGTGAGTGTCTAAAAACACTTCTCAACTCTACAAGATACCTCAATCTAAATTTAAGCATAAACTTCTTGCACAAACTTTATAATACTTGTCAATAGATAATGACAAAAATATATCTTAACTTACCTTGGGAAAAAAACCATCTTGACTTTAGAGTTCACTTTGATCAATCTTAAATAACTTAGGTCTCCACACCTGAGTTTGTCTTTTCTTATATATTCTAAGAGCTCCATTTGGGTAGGATCTAGCAACATGACTAGTATTATGAAGACTATAACAAGCCATATTATCCATTCCTCTTGATTACCAACTAATCTCTCTTTTACAATATCTTGCTTTATGACCAAAAATATTACATGCAAATAAATGACCATGAAATGAATTTAAACACATTATTGCATTGGGTTGCTTGATAGGTTTCCTTGTGATGATATTCATGCTTGTGTACTTAACTTGATATGATTTCATGCTTTGCTTCTCAAAATTTCTCATCTTAACTATGAGCTTGTCATGCTCAAACTTCATAAAATCTATCTTTGTCTTGATCTACTTACATTCTACCTATTTTGAACTTAGATTTGTCTTTGTAACCTTTAACTGATCCTTAAGGACATGAATAGTCATGTTATCTTCTTTGAATATTTCAATCACTTTCTCAAACTTGGTTTGAATATGATTCACCTTTCATTCATGTTTCATAAAGGACTTAAATTTTTATATAAGGTTCTTGATGATATTCTCGTATTCATATTTCTTTGATTTAGAGTTACTCCTCCATGTCTCAAAAGAAATAATTTTATCTTTAAAACTTTTGACCATCAATCTTAATTATTGATTCTCTTTCCTTAGTTTCTTAGCCATTTTGTGCTTCTAAGATGAGCTTAAATCTATCAAAATTCATCCAAAGGACCTAATCTGATACCAACCTAATCTAATCACTTCAATGGATTTTAGAGGCCAAAATTTTCTCTTGGTTTTCAAATACACTTACATAATCATTTTAATTTGAATTCCAAGGGTTACTCCCAATATTAAGGCATCACACATACTTCCCAAGCACTCTTATAGACCTATATATAGTTTAGAACCTCAAATTTTATATTATTAATGACCATTCAAATAATAATTCACATTCATACCTTTAAACCTTATGATGGCTCAAGAAGACCTCAAATAGGTCCCATCAACATTCTTAGGCTTCTTTAGCTTGATGATCAACTCATCCTTAACTTGTAGACCTCTACCTACTTGCTTCATCAATATGCCTTCAAATTCCTTTATTATACCATTTTATCTAACCAATTAGACCACCTTAAATAATATCTATTAGCCTTGGGTTTGATCTTTTATTTTGCTTCCACATAGTCCTTCTGAGCTAATAAATGGTTCATTTGACATTATTTAATATTTGATTTGATGTCCTTAAATAATGAATTAATTAGATTGGTTTATGTGTTTATTAATCCTTATCTTGACATACTTCTTCTCTTTAGACCACTCTACAAATGACATCACTACAAATAAGATGGACATTGTCCTTATTATACTTTATGCTACTTAGGATCACCTATAGGATATTAAACCTCCTCCAAATGTCTATATATGATACCAATTGTTATAAATATCTATTGATATGGGTTTGGTTAATAATTTTCATAAAAATCTATATTCAATTCCATTTTCCATTTCATGAAGCGTACATTCCCATAATAGATCAATGCATAAGTAAACAACAACACAAGCATATAAAAGAACATAAGAGATATGTGAGAAACCATCTTGGGTGATAAAAACCCATTGAAACATGAAAAATTAATAATATAATATAATTTCAATATCGAAATTTTAGTTAATCACCAAATCCACAAGGAGCTTCAACCCCTACCCAGTTGCACACCCACCCAATGAGTCGTCTACAAGATCTATCTTGTAAGGAGGCTCCAAACACCTAGGCAACCAAGTATAAAATAAGATACCTTAAGATATGATAATATTAAAACAATTTTTTCTAATATTAAACTTATGATGACCTCATTTGTTTTCAATCTTTCCTCTTCACTCTCATTCAAATAGCTTCTTCGGCTTACTATCTCAATCATGCCTTTTCTAAACTCATTAGGTCCAATGACCTATGTCTCTACCTAAATCAACTTGATTAGATATGAATTATTGATCATATTATCACATTATTGTCCTCAATGACATGATACTTATTTTTCAAGGTCTCTATTCTTTTCTTGTATCCTCTCTTCTATTACTAGCTCAAATAGGCCAATTAAGCCTTGCCTTTATACCACTCACTTGGTCTCACCCATATTGGTTAGACAAGATCCTTACCATGCATAATTTACCATTTAAATATGTCATAATACACATTTAAAACAATAAAATATCACTCATTTGGTTTTTCATTACCTCATTATCCCCAAACCTTAATTAGGCCTTAATGAGACCTAAAACAATTAGGCCTACCCATGCACATGCTACCACTTAGATCTCTTGGATCATATTTTTACTTCATAAATTGTTTAAATATTTATAATATTACTTTCATATAACCTTAATATTATATTATTTTTTTTGCAACACAATTTTATCCATTTCATACCTTGAACCAAGCTATTAGGTCTACTCACCTTTAGCCCTTCACACACCTAGAAAGTTTATTTCTCATATCTGAAGCAAGAAAAAAAAATCCACATAATTATATGAGAAAATAATATTTATATATAATTTATGACCTAAAAAACCTATATATGTCCATTTCACATCTTCGCATAGGCCAGAAGGCCTAAAACCAACTATGCAAAAATGACCATTCAGGCTAGTCAAACATAGCCAAAGTATAGTCAAGAACTCTTGACTCTTAAAAATTAAATAAGAAAAAAAATATGAATTAAAATGAATTATTATTAAACTTTAATAATTTTTTTAATATTAAAACTCATATTTTTCTTCAAATCTTAGCAAAACATCCCAAACTCTCCTTTACAAATCAGCCACTCAAAAGTTGTAGCACAAAAACATAGCAATGAAGGAGTTCATGTTTATAACTTCAAATGACACTTACAATAATCCTAATTCACATTAATATTATTTATGTGATCTATTTATAATTCTAAAGTTTATATATATTAATATTTAGATAAAATAATTAGTCTTTCATACCAATCTCTTAGGCTACTAATTTGTTGTCTGAACACAACTAAACAAGCCATTTTCTCTTTGACATGTCAATTTATTAAATTTTTTATCCACATTAAAAAAATAATTAATAGTTAAAATGAATTCCAAACAATAAAAATATATCCATAATATGCATCAAATTTTGTCAAAGCATCTCACACTCTTCATTTCACCTAGCATACATGTAGCAGTCAATCTGGCTCAATACATAGTCATGATGATCATGATTCATTAAATATATAGAGACACTTTATTAAATTTGATGGGAATTAATTATATCCTTATATATATATATATATATATATATATATATATATATTAATAACAACTCCAATAATAAATTTATGGATGGATAATATCAAATCATGAACATATAGGTCATTCTATGAGACGTACACCTTCATTATCTTGAATTAAGTACATAAGTTACTTTGAGAACATCCCTTTGATTTTTTATGGGAATAAATAAAATTATAAACCATATTAAAATTATTTATAGGTCTTACAAAAATAATCAAAACCATTGGATCCATTCCAATTCATCTACAAATCATCTATAAACATTTTTTCACTCAAGCCTAGTTTCTTTCACTATTTTCACTCTTTGGCATACTAGCGATAGGTCATCTTCCATGAACAAAATGATTAAAACATAGACTTTTATTTCAAAAATTATGTCATGGAAATAAATAATAAGTATTTACTATCAACCTCCATTGATTTGTATGCATTGACCTGGTCAACCCTACTTATAATAAAAGCTTATCCAAAAATAAGCATTTTTATGTACCTTATACTCATTTACATGACAAACTAAGACCACCTTGAGATTCCTAGAGGATTCCTATAAAACATAAAATCATCAAACTTTACTTTATAATCCATTCTGGTCACCTTCTATAAAGTTTTCTCCAATCAGGTTGCTATACAGATTTTGGGAGGGTTTTGCACTAGTTTACATTCTTAACGAATGTTCATAAAGCTCTATCCTTGAGACTACTTAAAAATTATTATAAAAATTTATTATGACAATATATAATCTCTCCCAAAAGTATCAGGTCACCATTCAAATTCTAAACATTCCAACGAGCACCAAAATATCCTTCTCAATCTTGGAAACCTTTAATTTGCATGAATATGAGACCTTCCAACATGATTTATTGCCTTCACCTTCATTAATTGACCTAATAATTGATCAAAATTAATTAATAAACCTATCATACCTTGATCCATTCTCAAATTTTCTTAAACATCTTTAAAACTCACCTTGAAACTTCATTAGGACCACACTAGGTCTCTTGGCACATTAGGCCTTCAGTTATAAGTCACTTTAGGTCTTTGAGTATGACCTTATCACCACTATATATTCTTTCAAAACATTTTATGCATATCAAATTCACTCACTCCATCTCCTCTCATCACCATCAAACTTTGCTCTTTGTTATTAATACATCTAGGAACCAAGTCAACCTAAGACATCAATGACAACACATGATACCAATGACCATATTCCAACATTTCATACCTTGAAAATAATTCTTGTTTCCTCACCCATTTCAAATAATCTCATTCCCATGCATAATGGTAAAATTTTTATTCATTATTATTATAAATTGATGCATATTTATGTTCTTGGATACCAAATTATTACTTTTTGTCTCTTCTGATGACTTTGAGCCATTTTCATTTCACTTCTCGGTTCTTCTTTTTCATCTTTCACATATTTCATTATTTTTATTTATCTTATTCCCCATATCTATGCATATTATTATTCTTATCTCATGTTACCCATTTTTTCTACATCCCTCTTTTCTACTTCTTTGTGGAAACATTTTTCACTTTGTCATTATTCATTTTTAGTTTCCAATTTATTTTCATCCTTCCAACCTTTTTCATCTTATTTTTTTCCTCCACAACTAGATTTTGGCTAAGTATTTATACTTTGAGAATCCTTTCATAATCTTAATTTTATTCTTATTTATGCAATAATTTTTTATTTTATATCCTCTCTTTCCTCTTTCCATCTCTATACACACTTATGTTTTGCATATATGTGAGCAATCATGCTTTATTTACTTGTCAACCCTCTAACTTAATTATCCCTTTTTATATTATCATTAATTATATTATTTTCATATTAATTCCTTTAATTGTATTTATATCAAAATTATCTTATTCACTATCTTACTATTCATTTTCCATTCTCTCTCCATTATTTCTTGACCATCTCATCCCTTTTCAAATTATCAATCTCTTCTAATCACTTATTCAAGTTATCAATTTCTTATAAAAATATGATTGAAACCCACCCTATCTATTAAACTTATTTACCACAAATCCTATTTTTCCCCTCATATTTTAAAGCCCTTTTACATTTTCCATCCCTTTCTCATCTTCAACATCATCATCTAATTTTATTCAATGTTCATATCCTTATCTTTCATTGTTTTTCCAATCAACACTTAGTTGGTCACAATACTGCCTACTTATTTATTCTCATATCATGATTTTTTCTCTGTATATCTATACTTTTCCATAAAATTTATTTTTCTTCCATGTTTTCCTTATTATTCATTTTCATCACCAAACTATTTTTTCCTCAATGTGTGCTAGACCTCTTTTCGCTACTTTTATTTCCTACCACAATTTTCATCATCCCATTTCCATGTATGATGGATAAATTTTTTCCCATTCACTTTCAATTACCCAATATGTTATTTTTTATCCCGTTACTCACTCCCATTTCTTGAATTTTTTCTCCTCATTTATTCATTTCATTTCATTTTTTTCATCTTACCTAATTTTACTTGGTGAAATTACTTTTGCTTCACAATCATTTTTTATTCTTGTCTATGTAAGGAATCTCATAGTATTATCTCACTTAATCATCATATTTATCAATTCCCTCACTATCTTATCCATCATCCTTTATCTATGTCATTAGCCTTGACATCAACATCAAATTATGGCTCTCCCTAACAATCATCCATTTTAAATCAAACTCATCACCAATAAAGGTGAGGTCACCAATTTTTACTACTCCTGTATGCATCTCCATGTATGTTTACCCATAACTTACACTTTATTTATTTAATTCACAACATCTTAATAGATTCAATATTTGAAGTATATACATTTCTTCATTTAATGTCTCTATATATTGTGCATGGGGATATCTTCTCTTCATTTTACCTATCTAATTACTAACATAACTTACTGACCCATATTTTTCATGCCATATCTCCTTATTACATATCAGAAAGCTCTAGTGATAGATGCTGATTTAGTATCTGTTGATGATTTAAAATTGCACTTGATTCTAATCAACAACAATGGGAAGTTTCAAGATATGGGACTTGTGTCTTGAAACAACCTCCAAATTTTTGAGAAGTTGGTTCTTCTTTATTTCAAGTATATATTGGGAAAAGGGATAGGATTTTTAATCAGAAAAATAGATGCAATAATGAAAATCTATCTATGGTGATGTGCCTGAATGTAATTCAACCTTAATCCTGAGCAAAGTGAGACTATATGTAGGATTCATTTACATTTAAGAGCAAACAAGTGCATGATCAATGTAAAAGATGGAAACAATAGAAACAGAGGCTCACAACATAGAATATGTTTGCTGTGATATAGAAAATGTCAACAAAGGCATAGGGTTCAATCTTCTTATTTGAATTTTCTAGTCATATAAGAGGCACAAAAACACGTACAGTTATATAAACTTTTCAACTCAAGAAAATGAGACAAAAGCAAATGACATTCCTAATCACAGCTCTAGAAAGTCTACAGCCTAGACTACTTTTGCAAATGGCATAGAAAATATCAACAAAGGCATAGGATTCAATCTTTTCATTAATTCTCTAGTCACATAAGAGGCACAAAAACACACACATTTACATAAACCTTCTAACTTGAGAAGATAGAACAAAAGCAAATGATATTACTAGTCACAGCTCTAGAAATTCTAAACTCTTTACAATAAATCACTCTCAAAGTTCTCTCTAATAATGGATTATCCTTCTGGTGATATCTACACCCTTATTTATAGCCTTGGATTCACTCTGGATTGTCTACTTGTTCCCAATCTAATGGTCTAAATGAAATCTTACCAAACTAAAAGTGTCTAGCAGAATATATTTTATAGATTCTAAAATGCTTTGTCTTCTGGCAGTTCATTAGCTGAAACAGATTGTAGGATGATCCCTTCTCTTAAACACTAGATAACACTTAGCCAATTCTTTGAAAATCTTCCTATTACTTAGGAGACACTAGAAAGTGACACTTGGCATGTTCCACAACACCTATTGAAGACACATGGCACTTTTCGCATAACTTATACTCTTTTGTGTCTTCACTTAGGAATGTTCCACCTTTGAAACTTGTCACTATCCACTTCCTTGAAACTTCAATAGCTTAAAAGAAAATAAGACCTGCAACATTTCTTACCTAAGTAACTTTAAAAGGGACACAAGAACAGGTTTCGATCTCTGCTGCTTCATTGAAGGACACATGGAAATCTCCACTTTACTTATCTGGGGTTACGTGGTGGTCTCCGATCCTTTTAGTAACCCTTTTAGAAACTTGTGGAAGGTGACACTTGACAGTCTCCACTTTACTCTATTTATACTATAGAAAAAATTGGGTCTCATTTCATATTTATATGGACAATGACACCTGGCAGCTTCTGCTTACTTCAGACACAACACTTGGGACCCACCATAATATTTGTTATATTGATGAATTAAAATGAAGATAATTCAGATTGTGACACGTGGTGGCTTCTACTTTCTTCTATTGGGATACATGGCAACTTCTATCACTTTTAGAAAATCAAAATTGAGACCTTTCGTGATTGCCACTTTGCACTTTCTGCTTGATCCTGATAATTAGCTTGTTATATCATTTCATTAAAAAGAGATGAAATGTGGGTGTCAATATGAAACTATGAATGCTAACACTTGGTAGTCTTTGATGAGTCACTATGAGATACGTGGCACATTCTGACCAACTCATAGAAAATATGAAAGGTGCATCGGACTACAACACTTGGCAGTTTCTATTGAGAAAGGATGCCTCAGATGATGACACTTATTAGCTTTTGCTTGATTTTGACACTTAGACAAAAATTATATCAAAAGGAAAATAGAGCCCATGATTTACTTTAAAACATCACCATCTCATACCAAAGAATGTGAGGACAAAATTTGGTAGCACATAGCTAAAAAAATATGATGAAATGTAGAGTAATTTTTACTCTAAAGTTATTGGCAACCCCAAGGACATTTGAGCCTGCTAAAAAAGAAACCACAACTCCCACTAGATCAAAATGTCAAAATCATAGCTTTAGCAATGTTGTCTGGTAGGTGGACCACTCATCATTAGATAACCCTTACTTACTCTATAATTCATTGAAGGATAAATCAAGGTTAAATATATCCTTGTGTGAAAAATGTTGCAAAATTTTAACTGTAGCCTTCATTTTAAATTCGAGCTAGGAAATAGGAACCAAGAAAGCTTCTACTTCAGGGACTAAAGAATCATCCGTTAGATACTAAAAAAATGTTTTATCATTTTATTTGGAAAATAGAAAAGGTTTAATTTATTCTACCATCAACACAATGTTGTCATCAGGAAATGGAGAAGGAAAACCTAATTGTACTAGATCTTGAACATGTTGTTTCATCTCATTGATTCCTTCCTTCATGACATCTAGAAGCTGTCTACAACTGATGGCTATGGAATTGCAACTGATAACTTCATTGACTTGCTTGGTAGTGACCATTCTATCATTGATTCTTATTACTACCAATGTTGCATCTGTTGCATTGTAATGTTTTTACAGCAACGTTTGTGAGTCCATTACTCTCCCAGAGACTGTATCCAGAGTGTTTACAATTGAACTCTCCACTCTTTTGCATAATTTCTATGCATTTAGTAGGAAGGTGAGAGAAGGCCTAAGCTGAATAATCTTTGAAGAGATTATCTTCCACATGGATTCATATAGCTCCTTTACCAAACTTAATATTCTGACACTCTTTAGCCTATTGGATAGCTTTAGTGTCAATTGTGCTGCTCTATGTTGCTCTACATGAAATTGGGCTTGTATGGCCATAATATTATTCTATTTGGCCAGCAACTTTTGTTGAAATTAGGTAGCTTTCAACAAGTGTTCTTCACATTTTCCTTACAATGCTACCTTTTCATGCCTTAGGGTTGTCACCGCATCTTTTAGCTATGTGAGCCATGCCTTTAAAGAATCATTTTGGGCCTGAACTGCCTGGTGAGTTTGAAGAGAAATAGTATTTTTCAACTGTTTATTTAGATTATCTATCTCATAATATTTTCTATTGATCACTAAGGTCAAACTATTATAGTTTTCCTTTTCCTTGGTTAGGTCAACTTCCATCTTCTGTAGCCTCCTTGATATCTTCAAGTAGTCTTCAGTAACTATAGAAGTGGATTCAATCAACAGCTCAATTTTATCATGTGGCCTGAAGAGGGACATATCAATGGACACCACATTCATCATGTAATCCTCTGACTACATCTATTTAATTAGCATTATTACATTTGGTAACAAATGAGTCACCATTAATTGCTACTAGATGGGGTCAAATCGTGATCGCAGATGGGGTTTATCCAATGCTTTGTTTTCCTTAATCTTCTTTTTCTCTCTTTGGGATTACCTTTCCTTCCTATAAAAATCTACTTGGGTCTAGAAGGTAGAAGGAGAGGCAATGTGCCCACCCATAAAAGGATGTCCTTGTGGTAGACCATATTGAATAGTCAATTGTTGGCTATGCGTAGTATGAGGGGAAAGTTTCTTGGGAATAGAAGGGGAGAAATGAGGTAATGTTAAAGCTTGAGGTGGTACAAATGGGATGAAGTGAGAAATGGGAATGGTAGAAGTGGTAGGGGATGTCATCTGGCTAGATGAAATCATCATGCTGATAGGAGAAGAAATATACTGAAAAAGAGAGGGAGGAATAAAACTTGCATGAGGAGCAATTATAGTACCCTGTAATTGGCACTATATGGTGTCCGTCTCTTCTTTTAAACTAAATTGAAATTGCACCCTCTTTCATTTCTTGGGTGTCTCTTCTTCTTGTTGCATCCTTTTCCCTTCCATATCTACTTGTTATGGAGAATTGGGAATATCTATAACTGGGGCTGATGGGGAAGCTTGTGATGATGAAGACACCACACTTTTTTGCATTTCTATGGCAGTGAGAGATTGGGGCCAGACTGATACAATTACTACAGCTACAATTTGTTCTAAGGCTTGTGACTCTTGACTATACCCAACCCTAGCTTCTTGCTTTAAACCTAGTGTCAGCAAATTACTTATCTCTGGGATAGATACATGGGAGAGATGACACTCATCCCATAGTTCTTCCCATATTTCATTTGTGTCTACATTTCTAAAAGAATGGGTTGTTTGACAAATTTCCTACCTATATTTCCAATAGGTCTCTATTTTTTATCATCCCAATCTTTATTGTTTAATGTTGTTCTTAATCTAGATGTCATTCTGAATTTAGGATCATAATCCCTTTGTTTGACATAGAATGTTTCCCATGGCCTATTTTGTGGAAGGGGCAAGTCTGCTAACTCAACATAAAAATTAGGAGTGTCTTCCCTAAGATTTATTTTATTCTCCCAAAAGGGGCGGCCTTCATGTGTAATTCTAGTTCTAACCCTATGAGTCTTTACCCAAGAGGCTATGAAACCATTTGGGTCATAAACCCATTTGTATTCTACTACAAGGAAACCCAAAAAGGCTAGATTTTTGAGCAACACAACTTCTGCATCTTTGGTTTCCATTACTATACTTATTGTCATCCACAGAAGATCATGCATTTTTTTTTCTCTTCCCAGAACCAAATTCATTATCAACTATGGATACTTGCCTGGTGACCTCTAGGAATGCTAACTTAAGAGTCAAAATCCTAGGTAATAATATTGGTTCCCCACAAAAACCATGGACTCTTATAATGGTATGGTGGGATCCAAAATAGAAATCACAAGGAATGGGGAAACTGGCCAAGATATTTAAAACACTTGGGAATAATCTATTCATAACTAGTTTGAGGTTGATGTGGCAAAAAGTAGGGGTGACAAATGATACCCAAAATTCATATGGGTCACTAGTCTTTCACAAAATGTGGGTCCATGCAGACACAGGAATGGTCCTTTGGAGATCAAAATCTAGGTCATATATATTAAGATACATATGTGGGGCATATTAGTGTAGGTTTTTATTTTTCTCTATTTATTAATTAGGGAAATTGTATTTCTTGTGCATACATGGAGTTTTCCTACATTTGTGGGATAGGCTAGCTTATGTGGAGGTCTGTGTCATAGATGTGTCATAGGTGTCATAAGAATGTCATAAATAACTCCCTTGATGGGAGTTACTTCTCTATTCTTAGCACCTTGTCACCACCTTTCATGGAGGAGTTACTGACTATTTTTGGTGTGCCTTGTCTACCTTTTGTGGAGGAGTTACTTTTGTACTCTCCTATTTGTAGTCCTCAGTTTGGCCATTCCATGCTAATTCAGATTTGGTTTTCTCCATTTTGTTTTGTGCAATTTATCTTCTTGTTATTGTCAAATTGCTTTAGAATCTTGTGGTGTGCACTTGTTTATCTTGTGTGATCATGTCTTCATTACACTCGCATTATCCAGATTCTGGCAACAACTCCGATATGGTATCAGAGCTTTCCCGGTAATCTTGTGTATGATCATGCTTTTAGCTTATTTTGAAATCAAGAGGAGTTGAGTTTTTTATTTTTAGATTTAAATAAAAATTAAAAAAAAACTTTCAATATCTAGTTAGTTTTCTTGGATATCCTTGCATTTGGGTGTCTTTAATTGTGTGGAGCAGAGGGAGAAGTAGCTCTAAGCTCTTTTGGTCAACAGTTCTAGTCCAGGCACCAGGCTTATGTCCTTCAACAACATCAGCTCCAATGCCACTTTTGCTGCCATGTTTCTATCTTTCTAGCGCCCTCCAACAGTAATCTATAGCCAAGCCATAAGCCGTACGATGTCCAGCATCTAGCAAGTCAGCAAAATCAGGTCTGAGTTTTGTTTGGTGACACTTATGCGCCTTGTTTTTGGTCCTTTTCTGTTTGCTGTGCCTAGTTTGTTGCGCCTTGTTTTTGGTCATTTTTTGTTTGCTGCGCCTAGCTTCTAAGCTTTCTCTTCAGCCAAGTCTCAGTCTCCAGCAAGGTGCTTTAGTTTTTCCCTCAGACAGGCCGTACGACACCCTCCAACACGCTGTTTTTTTTCTTTTGTATAAGATAAATTCTGACTGTTGTTTTTGGATGCCCCTTCCTACTTGGTGTCCCATGTGGCACCCAAGGACACTTGCCATTCTATCCAAACTATCATTGCTTTATTTTTTTTGTGAAAAATTAGCTTGATAAAAAAAAAATCTATCAATTTGACTAAATAATAAATTTTTTAGACAGTTTGGTAATTTTTAGAGGTTTAATTTCCACTTGTATCTTCGACCTATGAAGACGAAGGGTGAGGCCCGGATTGGTAGGAGGCCAATTCCCCCTCACAAAGACCTCATTTAGATTCCTCATTTTGTTCTGAATCCAATGAGTGGTTGGAAGGCCACTTTATTTCCCCATAACAGGCATTTTTTTAATATTTTAGTGCTTTTTTTTGCAAAAACACTAGTTTATGGGAAAAGTATAACTTTAAAATCTTGCAAACAGTAGCTCGGTTTTGGGTGCCATTTTTTACAAAAGTGCTTGTAATTTAATTATCCACAGCATAGACTTGTTATTTTTCAAAAACACACTAGTTTATAAAGTGCCAAAAATTTGGGTCTCTTGAGACGCATTTTCAGCTGAGTCCGACGTCCGTTTGCATTAGTTTTGCACTGATTGCTCTAAGATGCATTTTTGGCTAAGTCCGACGTCTTTTGAGTGTGCACTTACATATTTGGGGGGGGCTCAATATTTCAGGGGGGTGTGATTGCTTTTCACAACTTGCAAATTTCACTTTCATTCTCTTTTCTACATACATTCACAACTTGCAATCAACACAATTTCACCTAATTTCAGCTAAAAATAGATTCCTTTCAACTTAAACCCCTAACACCCTTCAAATATCATGAATGGAAAGTTAAAATGTCAATCATTCTTAGAAGCAAAGGGTTGTATAGGATCACAATGGGTATAGAAGTAGAACCCAACACAAATACTGAAAAGGTTAAGTGGTACAACTGTAGTGATGAAGCCTTTGGGTTATTGAGCTTGTCTATGTCTCCAGAACTTCTCTTCCACTTAGAATCCTCCCAAACTCCTAATGACATATGGGACACCTTAGAAAATTTGTTTGGGAAGCTTGATGAGATGAGAGGTCATGAGCTCAAAAATGAACTCATAAGTCTAAGTCCTAGTAACTTTGACACCCTACAGGACTTTTTCACTAAGTTTAAGGACTTTAGATTGCAATTGAAAGAATGCGAGATAGAGAAGAAAGATGATCAACTCATTCTTTCTATTCTTTCCAAGTTAGGTCCAAGTTATTCCATCTTTGTCTCCACTTTCCATGCCACTAAAAGTGCCCTTGGCACTGCATGGAAAATGCCTTCCTTGGATGCATTCATTGCCAACTTGACTAGAGAGCAAGATAAGCTAATTCAAATGGGCACAATGAAGTCTACTCAACCCCAAGCTTTGATAGCTAGAAATGGTAAGGACAAGACTTTAACAAAGGAGAAGAAGAAAAAGAACAAGGATCAAGAGAAAAAGAAAGAAAACACCAATCCTGCCAAAAACAACACTGAGTCTTCATCCTCCAATGCTAAACCTAAGAAGGAGAAGGTTAAGTGTGCCTATTATAAAAAGAATGGGCATGATGAACACAAGTGCATGAAGAAACAAATAGAGCACCTAACTCATCTTCTAGAAAAGAACAACATAGGTGTTCCTGATTCCATCAAGCAGAATTCATCAACCCAAGATTCTACTTAGGCAAAGGGCAAGGGTAAGGAGAAAGAAAAGGGCAAGGCCCTTGTAGCTATAGTAGCTTCCACATCTTCATGGGTCATTGACTCGGGTGCTTCTCACCGTATGGGCTCTTCACTAGTTGAGTTTTTATCTTTAGAGCCTTGAAGCATGACTTCAATTAGTTTGGGTGATGACACATCAGTTTTTGTTGCAGGGAGAGGGTCAATTGAAATGGAAGGAAGAACATTCAACAATGTTCTAAGTGTTCTTTCTCTTTCAACCAATCTCCTATCAGTGTACCAAATCAATCACATTGGTCGGGGCATGAGAGTTGAGGTTTCACCAAATTTAGTATCTATCAAGGAGTTGCATAGTGATACTACAGTGGCAGTGGGAAGGGTAGATCACCAAGCCAAGTTATACACCTTTTCACATTTTGCATCAGATTCTTGTCCTACAGCATTGCTGACTCATTTAGATGGAGTTAGCAAATTATGGCATGAGCGGTTTGGCCACCTTAACTACCGATATCTTGAGCAACTTTGCAAACATGACATGGTCATTGGCTTTCCTCGTGTCCAAATCTCAAAAGGACTTTGCGAGGGGTACTCCCTTGGGAAGCATCTCGAAGCAAAATTTGACAAAGGTAAAGCTTGGAGGGCTTCACAACTTTTGGAGTTAGTCCACAATGATGTATCGGGACCCTTTCCCAAACCATCTTTCACAAGGGCCAAGTGCATCCTCACTTTCATTGATGATTTCTCTAGGTACACTTGGATATATTTTCTCAAACAAAATTCTGAAGTGTTTGAAAATTTTCTAGACTTCAAGGCTCTTGTTGAGAAACAAAGTGAGAAATCCATCAAGGTTTTTTAAACTGATAATGGAGGGGAGTATGTCAGCATCAGGTTTGAGCAGTTTTGCACCACAGAGAGGATTGATTTGCAGTGCACAGTCACTTATAGTCCTTCATAGAATGGGGTTGTAGAGCGTAAGAATAGGTTCTTGAAAGAGATGGCTAGTTGTATGATTCACCCAAATCCTTAGCACCATAGTACTGGGCCAAAGCCATCAATTATGGTTGCTACATTTAGAACAGGGTTCCTCACAAAGCTTTGAAAGGGATAACACCCTTTGAAGCTTGGCATAAAAGAAAACTTGATGTTGAGCACCTCAGGGTTTTCAGATCCCCAACCATGGCTCGCATTTCGAAGAAGAAATGCAAAGCTATGGAACGTCAGTCCAAGCCTTGCATCTTTGTAGGATATTCGGATGGTATTAAGGGATATCACCTTCTAGGTCCAGTCACTCATGAGTTGTTCATTGAGAGAAGTGTCCATTTTCAAGAGAGTCCTAAAGACTCAACACTTGACACTTCTTCTCCCTCATCAGATCTACTTCTTCATGATGGTTCGTTGTTAGATTCAGATCAGCCACAACAGGTTCTTGAGCCAGAGTCATCTTCTTTGAGTTCAAACAGTGAGGAGAGTGATGCAGTGTCATCCACCTCTAGTCAGTAAGGGGATGAGGAGTTAGCACTTGACTCGCCCACTTTTGGGCCACTTTGGGCTAGACAAACACTTGAGAGTGCTGGCACATGGGCAGGAGACCCCGTAGATGATAGATGTACTAGGGGGATTTTTAGAGAGATCCACATGACTTCTTTGCTTTAGTTTTAGATCCATAGACTTTTTGAGAGGCATCGGGGGGTACCTGAGTGGGATAGTGCTATGGAGGAAGAATATTATTCCTTAATCAAAAATCACACTTTGGATTTGACTTCGCTTCCTAAGGGAAGAAAGATGGTTCGATGTAGGTGGATATATCAGACCAAGTTTGTAGCAGATGGGTCGGTTGATAAGTATAAGGCGTGATTGGTCGCCAAGGGTTTCTCATAGGTGGCAGGCATTAACTACTCAGAGACCTTTGCACCCATTGAAAAGATGACTTCTATTCAACTCACCTTAGTTATTGCCATAACACATGGTTAGGATGTCCATCAGATAGATGTGAAGAGTGCCTTTCTTCACGGAGACCTCAAGGAGGAGATCTACATCCAGCATCCACCAGGATTTGTTCAAAATTCTTCCTTAGTATGCAGACTTGGGAAATCTATCTATGGCCTCAAATAGGCCCCTTGGGCTTGGTATGCCAAGATGGATTCCTTCCTTCTCACAGTGGGTTTCACTAGGTGTCATTCTGATCCCAATGTCTACTTCTTGCGGCAGGATGATTTGCTCTTGATTTTGGTTTTATATGTTGATGACCTTTTGATCACCGAGAGTTCTTCATCAGCTATTACAATGGTGAAGGCATCTCTTTAGGATAGATTTGACATGACAGACTTGGGTTTGTTGCACTACTTCCTTGGCATCAAGATCTCACAGTCAGATTCAAGGATTTCACTTGCACAGCTTAAGTATGCTCTTGACTTATTGGCTCGATTTCACATGGCTCATTATAAGCCATCTTCGACTCCCTTTCTATCAGGAGTCAAGCTTGAGACTGATTTTTCTTCACCATTGGTTAACGCCACTCAGTAACAACAACTTATTGGTAGTCTCATCTACTTGACTCACACTAGGCATGATATTTCATACACAGTGGGACTTGTCTCCAGATTCATGCAAGAACCCCATGAGTTGCATTAGAAAGTAGTTAAGAGGATCTTGCATTACATACAGGGTTCACATAGATATGGGATTCACTATAGACTTGGCATAGAGGTTGACTTGGTTGGATATACAGATTCAGACTAGGCTGGCAATTCACAGACTCATAAGTCCACTTTTGGTTACAGTTTCTCTCTAGGTTCAGGTCCTATCAGTTGGTCTAGCAAGACGAAGAATGCTATTGCTATATCATCCATAGAGGTAGAGTATAGGGGAGCTATTAATGTAGCTACTGAAGCTATTTGGCTTCAAGGAATTCTTTCTGAGTTTGTCATTCCTATCAAGCAGCCCACCATCATTTAATGTGACAATTAGAGTACCATACAGATTTGCAAGAATCCAGTTCAGCACTAGTGGACCGAACACATAGAGATTCACATGCATTTCATTTAGGAGCTTATTCATAGTCAGGACATTGACTTGATATTTTGCCAGTCTTCAGAGTAGGTTGCAAACATTTTCACCAAACCTTTCACTAAGAGCAAGTTCATTCACCTACGAGCTCTTCTTGGGGTGCGGTCTACATCTGCAGCAACATCATCTTCAGGGGGGCTTCTAGCCTCTTATTTTCTTTTATGTCTCTCTTTTGGGGGGGGGAGATTTTTTCCTACAGGTTTTCTCCTTTTCTCTATCTTATGGGAGATTTCATTTGTACATGGGTACCTCATCAGGCCTAGTTATCGGGACCCATTTTATATTTCCACACTTCCCACCTAAGCTGTGCTTATGGGGGGGGTATTAGTGTAGGTTTTTATTTTTCCCTATTGATTAATTATGGAAATTGTATTTCTTGTGCATACATGGAGTTTTCCTACATTTGTGGGATAGGCTAGCTTATGTGGAGGTGTGTGTCATAGATGTGTCATAGGTGTCATAAGAATGTCATAAGTAACACCCTTGATAGGAGTTACTTCTCTATTCTTATCTCCTTGTCACCACCTTACATGGAGGAGTTACTGACTATTTTTGGTGTGCCTTGTCTACCTTTTGTGGAGAAATTACTTTTGTACTCTCCTATTTGTAGTCCTCATTTTGGCAATTCCATGCTAGTTCAGATTTGGTTTTCTCCATTTTGTTTTGTGCAATTTATCTTCTTGTTATTTTTCAAATTGCTTTAGCATCTTGTGGTGTGCACTTGTTTATCTTGTGTGATCACATCTTCATTGTTGGGGATCAACCAACAATACGATTACACTTGTGAAAGCAATAAACGCGGAATTAAATCAGATAGATAAGTAACTAGAATGATAAATAGAAAAGAACAAGAGATACAAGAAACCACCTTGAAAACTTATATTAAACTCTTTACAGAAGGAATACAATTGGAGAAACTTCTTTCTTCCACACCTCTCTCAGATGCACAAGATCTCTCTCTAGATCTCTATTCCTCAAGAGTTCTCTCTCTCAAGTACAATAAACTCCAACAACTTGGATTGATACAACTCTGTACTATTCTTCAAACATTCACAATGTTCTACTACAATAATAAGCTAAGAAGATCTTTTCTACATATAAAATTAGGAAACTTGAGCATGCACTTACAACCAATAGTTAAGCCTCTTGAACAAGGGCTCTAAAAACAATCTTACTAATAATAGAAATGTGAACTTAAGACTAAGACTTAAACTCATCATGCAAACACTCGGTTCTGTCCTTGGAAATAGCATTCTAGATGCACAGGTAACCGACGCTGGTTCCTGCCTGCTTGCCTCTGACCGTCGTTGGCCAATCCTCTATCGATGCCGGCATCTCTTCAACTAATCCTGACCGATGTCGGTCATTTCTGACCGATGCCGGTGACTGTGTAAACCTGCAACTTTGGTAATGCACTCCTTGGTGAAGCTTTTAGACTCCACACCTTAACAATCTCCCACTTGGAGATAAACAAGTGCACCAATACCTGTACAACAACATCTTCTAGCTCCTCCATCTTCAACTCAATCATGAAGACCAACAAAAGTTGAGTGAAGATTCAACTTCTCCCTTGTAACCGACTTGGTTAACATATCAACAGGATTCCTATCTGTATGGATCCTTTCTAGCTTCAACTCACCATCTTCCAATACCTGCCATATGAAGTGGTACCTTAGTTGTATGTGCCTAGTTCTTGAATGAAAGGCTGAATTCTTAGCCAAATGGATTGCACTCTGACTGTCACTATTCAATATACAACTCCCTTGCTCCCTTCCAAGCTCTTCCACAAACCGTGTCATCCATATCATCTCTTTGCCAACTTCTATGGCTGCAATATACTCTGCTTCTATAGTTGACAAGGCAACAACCTTCTGTAACTTTGATATCTAGCTAACCGCCGTTCCACCAACAGTGAAAACATAACCTGTGGTGCTCCTCCTGCCATCCAAATCACCTACCATATCTGAATCTACATAACCATGTAGAGAAGTATCTAAACCTCCATAGCACAAGTGCCTACTACTGGTTCCTCTCAGATATCTAAGGATCCACTGACTGCTTTCCAGTGTTCCTTTCCTGGGTTGGCCATATACTTACTTACAACTCCCACTGCTTGGGCAATATCCGGTCTAGTACACACCATTGCATACACCAAACTCCCTACTATGGAAGAATATGGAATGTTACTCATGTACTCTACCTTATCATGTGAATTAGGACATTGTTCTTTACTCAACTTAAAATGTCTAGCCAAAGGTGTGCTTACCGGTTTAGCATCCTGCATTGAACCGTTTCAACACCTTGTCCACATAATCCTCTTGAGACAATATCAACCTGTGATTTTTCCTATCTCTCTTAATGCTCATGCCAAAGATTTTCTTTGCTGCTCCCAAATCCTTCATAGCAAAAGTTTGAGCTAATTTCACCTTAAGCTCAGAGATATCCTGCATGTGTGATCCTGCAACCAACATATCATCTACATACAACAATAGAATAATATATCTACCATTATCTAATCTCTTGAAATACACACAATGGTCAGATTGACACCTACTGTAGCCATGCTCAGTCATAAACCTATCAAATTTCAAATACTACTGTCTAGGAGCTTGCTTGAGGCCATACAAGCTTTTCTTCAATCTGCACACTAACTTCTCCTTACCCTTGACCTCAAATCCTTCTGGCTATTCCATGTATATTTCCTCATCCAAATCTCCATGAAGAAATGCTGTCTTAACATCTAGCTGCTCAAGATGCAAATCCTCAATAGCAACCAAAGACAATACAACCCGTATAGAAGTCATTTTAACAACAGGAGAAAAAATCTCACCAAAATCAATACATGGCTTTTGTGCAAATCCTTTCACTACCAACCTGGCCTTATATCTCATCTGTCCATTCTCACCTTCCTTCAACCTATAGGTCCATCTGTTCTTCAGTTTCCTCTTACCAGCTAGCAACTCAACCAAATCCCATGTTTGGTTCTCTCTCAAGGACTCCATCTCCTCAACCATGCCATGCTCCCATTGACTCTTGGACTCCACTTGTAATGCTTCTTCAAAACTCTCTGGTTCTCCACCATCAGTTAGCAATAAATAGAATAATGAAGGAGAATATCTAATAGGAGGCTTACTTACCCTTTCTGACCTCCTGATAGGCATCTGAGACTCGTTCACAACACGTTGTCCACCCAAATTCTCTGACAGTGACCGACCTCGGTCACCTGTAGACCTGTTAGTGGCCGATGCCGATTCTTCCTGACTGACATTGGTGCCTGTCCTACCGACATCGGTCTTTGTATGACCGACATTAGTTTCTATTTTGCTGACGTTGGTTCCTACTCTATCGACATCGGTCTCTGTGTTTTCCTACAAGTGATTATTTCTTTTTCCCACGAGCTCATTTTGGACCGTCACCTCATCCAATTCTCCATTGCTCTACCCAAATTGATTTAGCTTCCTCAGCTGATCACTATACATCACTTTTTCATTGAAAACAACATCACGGCTCCTAATTACCTTGTTAGTTCCTAGATTCCAAAATTTGAAACCAAAATCATCTGAGCCATAGCCAATAAATGTGCACCTCATAGACTTAGCATCCAGATTCTTTCTATTTTCCTTATCTACGTGCACAAAGGCTTCACAACCAAAAACTTTGAGATATGAGAGATCTACCTTTTTACCTGTCCATGCCTCTTCTGGGATTCCACCATTCAGAGCTGTAGAGGATCCTCTGTTAATCAGGTACACTACAATGTCAACAGCTTCTGCCCAAAACTCTAAGGGTAACCCAGCATGCAATCTCATACATCTTGCACGCTCCATGATTATTCTATTCATTCTTTTAGCAATTCCATTCTACTGAGGTGTCCTTGGAACTGTCCTTTGCCTATGGATTCCATGCATATAACAATACCAGTTGAACTTAAATATAAAGAACTCACCACCATTGTCAGATCTCAAGCACTTCAATCTTCTGCCTGTTTCATTCTCAACCATAGCTTTCCAAATCTTAAAAGTTTCAAATACATCAGATTTCTTCTTAATACAATAGATCCATACCTTTCTTGTAGCATCATCTATGAATGTAACATAGTACTTTGATCCTCCAATAGAACCTACCTGAGCCGGTCCCCACACGTCTGTGTGAACAAGCTATAACTTATGCTTCTTCTTTGTAGACCCAGTCTTGAGAAAACTAACCCTTTTCTATTTTCCAAATACACAGTGCTCACAAAATTCCAGATCTATGTTTTTCAAATTTGAAAACTTACCTTTAGACTTAAGAATTGACATCCCCTTCTCACTCATGTGGCCAAGCCTTGAGTGACACAATTTAGCATCCACATCTGAAGTAGATAATATAGAAGAAGAAATATTAGTAACACAATTACATAAATAGAGAGTACCTACTCTCTTACCTCTAGCCATAACAAGTGCACCCTTGTTCACCTTCCAAGATTCTGCTTTGAGAGTTACTATACAACCCTCATCCCCTAACTTTCTTGCAAAAATCAAATTTCTCTTCAAGCTAGGAACATGCATCACATCTCTCAACACCCATGTGTTGCCATTCTGCATCTTCAACTGCACTTTACCTTTGCCAATAATTTTACAAGGCTCATCATCCCCTAGATACACTATTCCAAAATCTCCATGGATATAGTCACTGAAATATTCTCTATTAGCGGTAGCATGAAAAGATGCACCAGAATCTAAAACCCAAGATTCTATATTATTATGCAAAGAGAATATTAAAGCATCTTGTGCAATACCTGCAACCTTTGCTTCTTCCTTTCCTTCATGCTGATTGTCCTCCTTAGGCTTTGACCAGCAATCTCTGCTTATGTGCCCCATCTTTCCACAATTCCAGCATTGTGGCCTCCTACCATTTCTGGATTTGGATCTACCTCTTACCTTAGACTTAGATCTTGATCTCCTCTTGCTCTTCTCTTTTTTCCTTCCCCTACTCTCAAGATTTAAAGTGTTTCCTGATGTTTCCTCTATGCTTTTCCTATGAATTTCCTTATTCAAGATAACACTAACAACATCCTCTACTTTTAAAATATTCGAAGCAGATGCAATATTAGAAACTACCATTACCAAGCCATGCCAGCTTTCAGGCAAAGAACATAATATTAAAAGAACTTTTATTTCATCATCAAACATAATATTGACTGAAATTAATTCATTAACAATTCCATAGAAAACATTCAGGTGATTTGATACAGATCCACCTTCTTGCATATGCAAATTAAATAACTGCTTCATAAGATATACCTTATTAGAAGCTGAGGGTTTTTCATACAAATTTGCTAAAGTAGTCATTAACTCTACTATTTTTTTTTGCCTGTGATAAATTAGATATCACAGTAGATGCTAGACTCAGTCTTATAGACCCCAGAGCCTTTCTATCAAGAACTTCCCATTCTTCATCATCCATGTCTTTGGGCTTCTTTGCAATCCCACATAACGGTAAGTAAAGATATTTTTAATACAGATAGTCCTCTATCTGCATTCTCCAATGTTGATAGTTCTTGCCATTAAACTTATCCATTCTCAGTTTACTTTCTTCTGCCATTACTTCTCCCACTCAAACAAAAATCCCTACAGAAACCCCTGTGAGCAACCTGTAATCAATACACACTACATAGATTTGAACCACCTGTTAGTGAACCTGAGCTCTGATACCACTTGTTGGGGATCAACCAACAATATGATTACACTTGTGAAAGCAATAAACATGGAATTAAATCAGATAGATAAGTAACTAGAATGATAAATAATAAAGAACAAGAGATACAAGAAACCACCCTGGAAACTTGTATTAAACTCTTTACAGAAGGAATACAATTGAAGAAACTTCTTTCTTCCACACCTCTCTCAGATGCACAAGATCTTTCCCTAGATATATATTCCTCAAGAGCTCTCTCTCTCAAGTACAATCAACTCCAACAACCTAGATTGATACAACTCTGTACTGTTCTTCAAACATTCACAATGTTCTACTACAATAATAAGATAAGAAGATCTTTCCTACATATAGAATTAGGAAACTTGAGCATGCACTTACAACCAATAGTTAATCCTCTTAAACAAGGGCTCTAAAAACAATCTTACTAATAATAGAAACGCGAACTTAAGACTAAGACTTAAACTCATCATGCAAACACTTGGTTCTGTCTTTGGAAATAACATTCTAGACACACAGGTAACCGACACTGGTTCCTGCCTACTTGCCTATGACCATCGTTGGCTGATCCTCTACCGACGTCGGTGTCTCTTCAACTGATCCTAACCGATGTCGGTCGCTTCTGACTGATGCCGATGACTGTGTAAACCTGCAACTTTGGTAATGCGCTCCTTGGTGAAGCTTTTAGACTCCACACCTTAACATTCATTGCACTCGCATTATCCATATTCTGGCAACAACTCTGATAGGGCAAAGAGGTCAGAGTTTTGAAAAATCATGAGGTGGAACAAATAGGAAGAATACCTGATCACTCCTTTTGATCTGAAATGAGCCAGTTGTTCTATCATTGAAAAAGAAATTTGTTCAAAAAAGTTGAGCCGATACTCTTGGGTTTTATCAATAGTTTTCAGCCTGAAGAGAATAGCCATTTGTTCCTACATAAACTACCATATCATATTTCATGCCAAAGATGAAAGCCATCATTGACAATGCATCTTGGCTAGCCTAGGCGAATTGAGCTCTTGGTGTAGGGAGTGTGGGTATTATAGTGTCATCATCACCCATTTGTAATTTAGATCTCAAGAACCTTGACTGAGTTTTGATGTTTTCCCATGTTCTTTACATTTTATAAATAGTGGGAAACATAGCTATACTATCATGATGTAGGGATAACATATCCCTAATAGCTTGTGGTGTAATTTTTACCATGAATGGACCTCATTGAATAATGCATGAAGGTGCATGGAACAAGTCTACACATAATTCAACTAGGTCGGGGCATAGATGTACAGTTGGGACAATGAATTGAGCCAGTTGTGAGGTCCATATCCTCATGGTGAATCTTTCATATTGCCCTACTCTAGCCCTCTATAGACACCTTTGATGTGCACCTTCTCTAAGAGTTTTTATACTAGCTTTTTGTAGAATTGGGTCCATGATGCCATCCTCATAATCTTTTATTTTCACGAGGTCACTTACTTGACTAGCTTTAGGAAACTTGGTTCATGGATGGGTCTTTAATGGCTATGCAGAAGCTGAATCATATTATTTAGTTCCAAGAAAATTATCAAGGGATTCATACATCCTAGCTCCTTATTGTGAAGATTGTGCCCCCTCCATCTCTATATCTTCTCTGTGATAGCTTGTATGAACTTTTCCAAACTGAAAATACTTTCGCTGAAGCAAGTTTAATAAGCACTAAAAATATGATTCGTAGGATATTTTCATAGATGTAGGAATGTTTGAGAACTTGTAAGTTTTAACTCTTGCTAAGAGGTATTTATTAACATATCAAGTCTCAAAATGACATTAAACTCAGATAACCATTAGTAGATCCTACTCAATCTTTATGGAATAGTGAGATAGACACGTTATGCAAGTGGTAGTGCAAGGTACCTTGGAGATTTCTAAAGATTTGAGAGACATTCAATGTATTGGATAATTTTTGAAAAATATGAAAATTTTGAGTTTTCGACTATGTGTTCAAAGAACACTTATTTAAAAGAAAAGCGGGAAAACAAAAAATTGAAAAACAAAGCAATACAGAAAGGGGAAACTATTTAAATACATTAATCAAGCATCTTTATCTCCCTCCTAGATCAAAATAAGAATTCCTAAAGTCTCTTTCATGACAAGCCATATTATATTTCTATACAAGTGATTGAATTTGATATAGCTCTGATGACTTGCTTTCTTCGTATGCCACGGTGTTTGACCTATATTTGGGTGAGTCTGAGTCAAACCTACCTCCAACATAAGCCTTTTGACATATATCATTTATTGACTTAACTCCTGCTTCAAACTCAGGATCATCTTTTTTAATGACTTCAAAATTAACAACCTCTTGAAAGGATAATTTTGAAAGAGTGCAAGAATTTTGCATATCTAATTGAGTCTTAATGCTATCTTGTTCCTCTGCAACCAGCTCATAGCTTTCATGAAAAATAGTATACCTTAAACAAATGATTTCAAACAAATTGTTTAAATCATGATCAAGGAAATGTTCATGCTCCTCCACATTATCTTGTAAAGTAAGAAAAAATCAGAAATTATTTCTTCTTCATCAGAGGTCAAGGTATATGCTTGTGATTTCTCACTAGGAATCTAGAATTCATAAGAGATGTCTTTTGACTTTTATTTCTATAGAACATTCGGGATTCTATGATCTTCATCAAGTATAACGTAAGTTCCCAGACTAATAGAGTCATAATTTCCATATGGGTCACTTTGCATCATAGCTAATAAATGATCATTTTCTTCTTCATGATTATATCCAGTCCATTCACCTAGCTCCTTGAAAAAAACCCTTTCTTAGTTATTCATCATAGCATGGGCTACCTCTAACTTTGTAGTTGGTTCATTGGTGATATGATCCTTATATAATGGCTCAGACAATATCTTCATCTTTTAACCATATTTGGTTTTTAAGATGAGATGAGACCAATCAAGGGACATATATCCTCCTATCTTGGCTATAAAGTCTCTTTATAAACATAAGCCAAAGACATGAGGTATATCTATCAATACTACATCTTGATATACAATTGTATTTGGACAAGCATATAATTCTAATTGGAGATGTTTAATTCTTGAAATTGTTTGTACTACTTTGCCATCTAGCTGTATGACTCCTTTAGTGAGTGGTTCATACTTAATTTCTAAAGCATCAGCTATTTTCTTGGGCATTATTGTAGTACTAGCCCCTGAATCAATCATTACATTTTATAGAAATTTCTTGCCAACTATTAAAGATAAATAGAAGGGATCCAGTTTGGATTTGCTTACCTCTGTTGTATTATTTACTAGGGTTGTTGTCTGTAGATGAACTGTATCTTTAAACTTTTCTTTTTTAGTAGGTCCTTTGATAATAATATCTTTGGGTACTACTTGGAATTGTAGAGCTTCTTGTAATAGTGTCTTCTATTTAGGAATAGCTAATATATCCCATATTGATACTTGTGCTGGAGTCTTCTTCAATTAATCCATTACATTTATTGGTCCTAAAGTCTGAGTTCTTTGAAAATAAGGATATCTTGTTTTTTCCTAAATTTGGGTAGGAACCCCTTGATTTTGCACTAGCTGAGGCACTTCTTGTCTGACAGACATGTTTCTTTGTCCTTGAAATGGAGGATTCTCCATGACTTGACTATTTACAATCTCAAGATATTCCACCATCTCTCTATTTGATCTCGTGTAATAATCAGATTACACCACTTGTTTTTTGGAGGTAGATGCTTCGTTCAAGAAAATTGATTCTTCATCTTCAACCCATGAGAATAAAGCATATTCTAGAGATATTTCCTCCTCTTGTTACAAAGACATCCCTTGCATCTGAGCCACTAGGACTGAATTTTGCATGCCAGAAGACCGGTAGGCTTGATTGTCACTAGAACTTGTAAACTGACCATCCATTATTCTTTGCTCTGCCACCTTTTGGTGTAGATTACCCATAGGGCAATCTCTAGGTGTATGAGCATTATTTCAAGGGAAACACCAGGCATTAGTTTTATCCACATAGTTATCTTGTCCTAGAATAATCTCCCTATTTGAATTAGGAGGAATAGTCTGTGAGGGTGTGGGAACTGCAACCAATTGGTTTGCTAGCTGATGGTTAGTTTGTCTTGGAGGACCCTGATATTGGTTTGGTTGAGATGAAAATATGTTTCCTTGATATCTTTGATATGGAGGCCTATAAAATGTATTCTTCTATCTTTTTATATTGATCAGCTCATTATAAAATGTCCTTAGGATATTCTTGATATCATCCAGCTCAAATGACTGAGTGGGGACAATTTCTTTAGCAGATGTTTGAGGATAAGTGTACATAGACACAAGTGGGGCTATAGATTTAGGGGTTTCTTGAGGTAAATGGCAAGGAAAATTTTGGGAACATGGGCATGGGAGGCCTTGGAGATAGCTTTCCAACATCTATTAAATTTTTCTCAGCTCTGACCGCATATTCATAAGCCTCTAGCAAAGTGTGTCCTCCAAGTGACTAAATCATAATAGATATATCTAAATTCAAAGACATAAGATAAAAAACTATGGATATACCTGGTAATGGTCTAGCTATAGCTGGGATTCTTTCCCAAGTCTTTTGAAATCTAGAATTGAAATCAGTCATGGCTTCTTGTGGTGCCCTTTGAATGGTAATTAATTGTTTTAATAAGGAAGACTTGTCACCCTTCTCTTCGAATATTTCAAAGAAAATATCTTCGAGATGATCCCATGTAGAAATGATATTTGGGTTTAGGGACCTATATCATTCTAAAGATTTCCCTTTAAAAGAAGATGCTAATAGTCTTATGGCCACATTTGTTGTGTGACAACATGTATAACACAGACATCTGATACATCATGTAGATGTTCCTAAGGTGTTTAGCATTTTTCCCACTGAATTTAGGCAGAGCTTTTAGGGCATTCATTGGGATAGGGTCCCAAGTGGTTGGTGGTATTGGGAGGACTAATGAACTACGAGTGTTCCAACTTGCATAAGTTCTTGGGGGTATAGGGGCTCCCATATTTGCTCTTGGTATTGGTACAAATTGGTTTACTCTTCATCTTGGACTAGTTACCAAAGGTGGCAAAAGAATACCTAGATTTTTAGTAGATTGTGATCTGGTTACCGGTCCACAGCTATGACTCCTCATAGTTCTCTAGTTCATATGATCTTGAAAGAAACTTCAAGATTGGTCCCATCAAGCATGCCAAAAATTATTGATGCTTTAAAATTGTGCTTGATTCTAATCAACAACAATGGGAAGTTTCAAGATATGGGACTCATGTCTTGAAACAACCTACAAATTTTTGAGAAGTTGGTTCTTCTTTATTTCAAGTATATACTGGGAAAAAGGATATGAATTTTAATCAAAAACATAGCTGGAAGAAAGAAAATCTAATCTATGGTGATGCGCCTGAATGTAATTCAACCTTAATCCTGAGCACAATGAGACTATATGTAGGATTCTTTTACATTTAAGATCAAACAAGTGCATGATAATGTAAAAGGTGGAAAAAATAAAAATAGAGGCTCACATCATAGACTACTTTTGCTATGATACAAAAAATGTCAACAAAGGCATAGGGTTCAATCTTCTCATTTGAATTTTCTAGTCATATAAGAGGTACAAAAACATGTACAGTTATATAAACTTTTCAACTCAAGAAAATGAGACAAAAGAAAATGACATTCCTAATCATAGCTCTAGAAAGTCTACAGCCTAGACTACTTTTGTAAATGACACAAAAAATATCAAGAAAGGCATAGGATTCAATCTTCTCATTAATTCTCTAGTCACATAAGAGGCACAAAAACATGCATAGTTACATAAACCTTCTAAACAGAGAGGATAGAATAAAAGCAAATGATATTACTAGTCACAGCTCTAGAAAGTCTAAACTCTTTACAATAAATCACTCTCAAAGTTCTCTCTGATAATGGACTCTCCTTCTAGTGATCTCTGCACCCTTATTTATAACCTTGGATTCACTCCAAATTATCTGCTTGTTCTCAATCTAATGGTCCAAATGAAATCTCACCAAAATGAAATTGTCTAATAGAAGATATTTTCTAGATTCTGAAATGCTTTGTATTTTGGTAGTTCATTGGCTGAAATAGATTACAAGATGCTCCCTTCTCTTAAACATTAGATAACACTTAGCCAATTCTTTGAAAATATTCATATTACTTAGGAGATACTAGAAAGTGACACTTGGAATGTTTCATAGCACCTATTGAAGACACACAACACTTTCCACATAACTTATACTCTTTTGTGTCTTTGCTCAGCAATGTTCCACCTTTGACACTTATTGCTATCTACTTCCTTGAAACTTCAACAGTTTAAAAGAAAATAAGACCCACAACATTTCTTACCTGAGTAACTTTAAAAGGGACATAAAGATAGGTGTCAATCTCTACTGCTTCATTAAAGGACACATGGCAATCTCTGCTTTACTTATCTGGGGTTACATGGTGGTCTCTGCTCCTTTTAGCAGCCCTTTTAGAAACTTGTAAAAGGTGACACTTGGCAGTATCTGCTTTACTCTATTTATACTATAGAAACAATTAGGTCTCATTTCACATTTACACAGATAGTGACACTAGTAGCTTTTTTTTGCTTCAGACACAACACTTGGGACCCACCACAGTCTTTGTTATATCAGTGAAACAAAATGAAGATAATTTAGACTACAACACATGGTGGCTTTCACTTTCTTCTACTAGGATACATGGTAGCTTCCATCACTTTTAAAAAAGCAAAATTCAGACCTTCTGTGACTTCCACTTGGCACTTTCTGCTTGATCTTGATACTTAGCTTGTTAAATCATTTTGCTAAAAAGAGACTGAAACGTGGGTGCCGATATGAAACTACGGATGTTGACACTTGGTGGTCTTCGCTGAGTCACTATGAGATATGTGGCACATTTTGACTAACTCATAGAAAATATGAAAGGTGCCTCAGACTACAACACTTGGAAGTTTCTACTGAGAAAGGATGCCTCAGATGATGACATGTGTTAGCTTTCACTTGATTTTGACACTTAGACAAAAATTGAATCAAAAATAAAATAGAGCCTGTGCTCTATTTCACAACTTTTCCATCTCAAACCAAAGAATGCGAGGATAAAATTTGGCAGTGTGCAGCTAAAAAAAATAAGATGAAATGCAGAGTAATTTTTACTCTACAGTATCATATTTTGGTTAACCTTGATTCATCCTTGACTAGTGGTACATTTAGTGCTAGTTTTCTGAATTGGTATCATAGCTCAGTTAATATTATCCTTTCATTCATTACATTTATTAATCCCATCTACTTCCTATGTACTCACCTTCATTTATTCATATCATTCATTCATATCACTATCTTATTTATGGGAGAACTATGTCAGCATAAGGTCTATTTGGAATATGTAGCCAATCCTTAGAGGCATGGGGTCTCCAAGGTTTGTTCAACTACTTTTATTATTCCTTATCATTATTTGTCATTTTTACCATGTGATCATTCCTCTTCCTTATTTCTCTTCATCCACTCTCTCACCATTTTTTGAGATACATTTCTATCCCTTAACAACTTTGTGAGTTGTTTCTATCTAAACTACATCTACTTTTGTAAGCTACTTATTTATCCACTCTCTCTACTACATTATTCTAATTATTATATGAGATAACTATCCACACCCTCACAATTTTATGAGCTCAAATATTATTCTTTATTTGATAAGTAGGATATTTATTTCTCCACTCTATCCATTTTTATTAGGTAATTAAACCTTTTTCATGCTCTCACCTTTTTTAGACTTCAATTTTATTATTTATTCCCATTCTTGACTATTTATTTCTCTACTCTAGCCATTTTTATGGGATAATTATCCCTCCTTCCTACTCTCACCATTTTATGAGCTCACATTTATTACCTAGTCACTTTTAACACTTTATTTTTCCATTCTATCCATTTTTTTGGAATACTTGTCCTTCTTTCATGCTATCATCATTTTATGAGCTCACTTTTATTATTTCTTTGATTTCTTGACTATTGTTTTCTACACTCTAACCATTTTTTATGTAATACTTCTTCTACTTTTATGCTCTCTCCATTTTGTGAGTTAGTCCCTTCCAAAATCCTCAGCCAATATTATTACCTATATGTTATTTCCAAAAACCCAAAACATTTACATACTTTTCCAAATTCTAAACACACTTGCAAACCTCCAACATCCTAAAAAACATGAAATTTTGAAAATGAAAAATAACTTAGAAATAAAAATTAAAAAATAAAACTAGAAGGGGGGGATTAAAATATTCATGAGAGATATAAAGCCACGAAACCTCTACTTATTTTTTCATCCTATTTACTAGTGGACTTTGGTCTTATTTTGAATGGTATTATTTACTACAACTACCAGGTGGGAACATCTTATCTAGTCACCATCATTTGAAAAATACCATTACCATTTTTCATTACACTCCCATTTTTGGGAGAATTACATCAGTCTTAGGTCAGCTTGGCCACTCTCATTATCATTCCACCTTTATTAATCCATTTGAAACTCTCATAATTTTGTTGTTATGCCTTCCTATCTTTCCTCTATAATCAATATTGTAATTATAATCATTATTCTTATTATCCAATTTCCCAAGAGTACTACATTTGTCTTAAATTCCATGGGAATATGTAGGCAATGTATATTTGCATGGGGAATTTAGAAATGGTTTTTCCACTTAAGCATTGTGCTTCGATCTAATCACTCTCCCTAAATCTAGATGGTTATATATCAACTCTGGACTAGGCTTATACCATTCACCTTACAGGTTTCCCATTACTTTCGCATTGATGACATCCCTTCTCATGAACACACAACTACATGGTTAATCTATTCACAATGAAAACATGTGACCTTAGGTTATCTTTCCTAATTTATCCATACCTCTATAGTTATTGGTGGATTATTCCACTCATAAGCTCCATGTGTATAAGTAATTATAGAGACTCATGTTCCATAACTCATCATATCATGCATTAAAACTTGTGTATCCTCCATTATATTTTTGGTGTCAGCTTCATTGGTAATTATTTGTATAATATTTGTTCTACTAGATCTATCACTTGATTTTGAATCTAAAAAATATATACATTAATCTTGTAGACCATAGATGGAGGTGGTGGTTATCAATCATCACTACCTAAATTTCCATCACTCCTCTTATATGCCATTTAAGGACTTGGTGGATTTTATTTTATGTCAAGACATGAATCACTATATATCTATATATATATATATATATATATATATATATATATATATATATATATATATATATATATATATATATATATATATATATATATATATATATCAATTAATTAATCACATGAATCCCATTGCATAAAAATGTTTATTTCACAAGTTTTATATAACACTCATGACTGATATTCTTTAGTCATGTATCATGATCTTCATGGACTTTAGCAGTAAAAACAATCATGTATTTTGAGAAATAATCACACCACTCAACTGAAAGTAATGTCAATTTTTATTTTTATTAGTCTTACGGCCTTTTATGACCATCATTATTATAAGTGGTCATAATCATCTATTTATTGTTAGGAGTGTGGAGCTAAAAGCTTCACCAAGGAGCATAGACAAACAGGTTCGGGTCTACACAGACGCCGGCGTCGGTCAGGAGAGACCGACGTCGGTCAGTTGCAGTTACAGAGGCGCCGACGTCGGCAGCAGGGTCGGCCGGCGACGGTCACAGGCGAACAGGCAGGAACCGACGTCGGTTACCTGCGTGTCCAGAAAGCGATTTCCGAGGACGAAAGCGAGTTTTTGCATGATGAGTTTGAGTTGTAGACTCAAGCTCGCATCTCTATTGTTAGCAATATTATTTTTAGAGCCCTTGTTGAAGAGGCTTAACTGTTTGTTGTAAGAGCATGCTCAAGTCTCCTATTTCTATATGTAGGAGAGATCTTCTAAGCTATTGTATGATGTATGAGAGTGTAATTGAGTATGAGTAGAACATTGTGAATGTTTGAAGGACAGTACTTGAGAGAGAGCTCTTAAGGAATAGAGATCTAGTGAGAGATCTTGTGTGCATCTGAGAGAGGTGTGGAAGAACAAAGTTCCTCATTTGTATTCCTATTGTAAAGAGTTTTTAATACAAGTTTTCAGGGTGTTTTCTTGTATATCTTGTTTTGTGCTATTTATCATTTCAGTTACTTATCTATCTGTTTATTTCCGCATTCATTGCTTTCATAAGTGTAATCCATTGTTGGTTGATCCCCAACAAGTGGTATCAGAGCTCAGGTTCACTAACAGGTGGTTCAGATCTGTGTAGTGTGTTCGGATTACAGGTGCTCACAGGGATTTCTGTTTGAGTGGGAGAAGCAATGGCAGAGGAAAGTAAGTTGAGAATGGAAAAGTTTAATGGCAAGAACTATCAGCACTGGAGAATGCAGATAGAGGACTATCTGTATCAGAAGGATCTTTACTTACCGTTAGGTGGGATAGCAAAGAAGCCCAAGGACATGGAGGATGAAGAATGGGAAGTTCTTGACAGAAAGGCTCTTGGGTCTATAAGACTGAGTCTGGCCTCCACTGTGATATCTAATTTGTCACAGGAAAAAACTACGGTAGAGTTAATGACCACGTTAGCAAATTTGTATGAAAAACCCTCCGCTTCAAATAAGGTATATTTGATGAAGCAATTGTTTAATTTGCATATGCAAGAAGGTGGATCTGTTTCTAATCACCTGAATGATTTCCACGGTATTGTTAATCAGTTAAGTTCTGTTAATATTGTATTTGAAGATGAAATAAAGGCTCTTTTAATTTTATGTTCTTTGCCTGAAAGCTGGCATGGCTTGGTAATGGCAGTTTCTAATACTGCTTCTGCTTTGAATATTTTAAAAGTAGAGGATGTGGTTAGTGTTATTTTGAATGAGGAAATTCATAGGAAAAGCACAGAAGAGACTTCTGGGACATCCGGGAACGCTTTAAATCTTGAGAGCAGAGGAAGGCAAAAAGAAAAGAGCAAGAGGAGATCAAGATCTAAGTCTAAGGGAAGAGGCAGATCCAAATCTAGGAATGGCAGAAGGCCACAATGCTGGAACTGTGGAAAGTTGGGGCACATAAGCAGAGATTGTTGGTCAAAGCCTAAGGAGGACAATCAGCATGAAGGAAAGGAAGAGACAAAGGTTGCAGGTATTGCACAGGATTCTCTTATTTTCTCTTTGCATAATAACATAGAATCTTGGGTATTAGATTCTGGTGCATCTTTCCATGCTACCCCTAACAGAGAATATTTCAGTGACTATGTCCATGGAGATTTTGGAATAGTGTACTTAGGGGATGATGAGCCTTGTAAGATTATTGGTAAAGGTAAAGTGCAGCTAAAGATGTAGAAAGGCAACACATGGGTGTTGAGGGATGTGATGCATGTTCCTAGTTTAAAGAGAAATCTGATTTCTGAAGGTAAGCTAGGTGATGAGGGTTGTACAGTAACTCTCACAGCAGATTCTTGGAAAGTGACCAAGGGTGCACTTGTTATGGCTAGAGGTAAGAGAGAAGGTACTCTTTATTTGTGTAATTGTATTACTAACAAATCTCCTTCAGTTTTATCTACTTCAGATGTGGATGCTAAATTGTGGCACTCAAGGCTTGGCCACATGAGTGAGAAGGGGATGTCAATCCTTAAGTCTAAAGGTATGCTTTTAGATTTGAAAAGTATGGATCTAGAATTTTGTGAGCATTGTGTGTTTGGAAAACAGAAAAGGGTTAGTTTTCTAAAGACTGGGTCTACTAAGAAAAGGCAGAAGTTGCAGCTTGTTCACACAGACGTGTGGGGACCGGCTCATGTAGCCTCTATTGGTGGATCACAGTAATATGTTACATTCATAGATGATGCCACAAGAAAGGTATGGATCTACTGTATTAAAAAGAAATCTGATGTTTTTGAGACTTTTAAGATATGGAAAGCCATGGTTGAGAATGAAACAGGCAAAAGATTAAAGTGCTTGAGATCTGATAATGGTGGTGAGTTCTGCAGTCTTAAGTTCAAATTGTATTGTTACATAAATGGAATCCAAAGACAAAGGACGGTTCCAAGGACACCTCAGCAGAATGGTATTGCTGAAAGGATGAACAGGACTATCATGGAGCGTGCAAGATGTATGAGATTGCATGCAGGGTTGCCCTTAGAGTTTTGGACAGAAGCAGTTGACACCGCAGTGTACCTGATCAACAGAAGACCCTCTATAGCTCTGGATGGTGGAATTCCAGAAGAGGCATGGACAGGTAAAAAGGTTGATCTCTCATATCTCAAAGTTTTTGGTTGTGAAGCCTTTGTGCACATAGATAAGGAAAATAGAAAGAAGCTTGATGCTAAGTCTATGAGGTGCACGTTTATAGGCTATGGCTCAGATGATTTTGGTTTCAGATTTTGGAATCTAGGAACTAACAAAGTAATTAGGAGCCGTGATGTTGTTTTCAATGAAAGAGTGATGTACAGTGATCAGATAAGGAAGCTAGATCAAGTTGGGCAGAGCAATAATGAGTTGGACGAAATTATGGTCCAAAATGAGCTCGTGGGAAAAAGAAATAATCACTTACAGGAAAACACAGAGACCGACGTCGGCAGGTTTGGAACCGGCGTCGGCAGTATAGAAACCGATGTCGGTCATACAGAGATCGACGTCGGCAGACCAGGCACCGGCGTCGGCTAGGAAGAACCGGCGTCGGCCAGTAACAGGTCTACAGGTGGCCGAGGTCGGTCACTATCAGAAAATTTGGGTGGACAGATTGTGGAAAACGAGTCCAAGACACCAATCAGGAGGTCTGAAAGGGTAAGTAAGCCTCCAATTAGATATTCTCCTTCTTTATATTATTTATTGCTAACTGATGGTGGAGAACCAGAAAGTTTTGAAGAAGCTTTACAGGTGGAGTCCAGGAGTAAGTGGGAGCATGGCATGGTTGAGGAGATGGAGTCCTTAAGGGAGAACCAAACATGGGATTTGGTTGAATTGCCAGTTGGTAAGAGAACACTGAAGAACAGGTGGACTTATAGGTTGAAGGAAGGCGAGGATGGTCAGATGAGATACAAGGCCAGATTGGTTGTAAAAGGATTTGCACAAAAGCCAGGTATTGACTTTGGCAAAAAAATTTCTCCGGTTGTTAAGATGACTTCTATAAGGGTTGTATTGTCTTTGGTTGCTTTTGAGGATTTGCATCTTGAGCAGCTAGATGTTAAAACAACATTTCTTCATGGAGATTTAGATGAGGAAATTTACATGGAACAGCCAGAAGGTTTCGAGGTCAAGGGTAAGGAGAAACTAGTGTGCAGGTTAAAGAAAAGCTTATATGGCCTCAAGCAAGCTCCAAGGCAATGGTACTTGAAATTTGACAGGTTTATGACTGAGCATGGCTTCAGTAGATGTCAATCAGACCATTGTGTATATTTTAAGAGATTTGATAACGGTAGATACATTATTCTATTGTTGTATGTAGATGACATGCTGGTTGCAGGGTCTCACATGCAGGATATCTCAGAGCTTAAGGAGAAGTTATCTCAAATGTTTGCTATGAAGGATTTGGGAGCAGCGAAGAAAATCCTTGGCATGAGCATCAAGAGAGACAGAGAAAATCACAGGTTGATATTGTCTCAAGAAGATTATGTGGACAAGGTGTTGAAACGGTTCAACATGCAGGATGCGAAACCGGTAAGCACACCTTTGGCAGGACATTTCAAGTTAAGTAAAGAACAATGTCCCAATTCACATGATGAGGTAGAGTACATGAATAAGGTTCCATATTATTCTGCGGTAGGAAGTTTGATGTATGCAATGGTGTGTACTAGACCAGATATTGCCCAAGCAGTGGGAGTAGTAAGCAGGTATATGGCCAATCCAGGAAAGGAACATTGGAAAGCAGTACAATGGATCCTTAGATATCTGAGAGGAACCAGCAGTAGACACTTATGCTATGGAGGTTCAGATACTTCTCTACATGGGTATGTAGATTCAGATATGGCAGGGGATTTGGATGGCAGGAGGAGCACCACAGGTTATGTTTTTACTGTAGGTGGAATACCAGTTAGTTGGATTTCTAAGTTGCAGAAGGTTGTAGCCTTGTCAACTACAGAAGCAGAATATATTACAGCTACAGAAGCTAGCAAGGAGATGATATGGATGACACGGTTCATGGAAGAGCTTGGAAGGGAGCATGGGAGTTACAGATTGCATAGTGACAGTCAGAGTGCAATCCATTTGGCAAAGAACTCAGCTTTTCACTCAAGGACCAAGCACATTCAGCTAAGGTACCACTTCATACGGCAGGTATTGGAAGATGGTGAGTTGAAGCTGGAGAAGATCCATACAGACAAGAATCCTGCTGATATGCTAACAAAGCCGGTTACTAAGGAGAAGTTGAATCTTCATTCAACTTCTATTGGTCTTCATGATTGAGTTGAAGATGGAGGAGCTAGAAGATGTTGCTGTACAGGTACTGGTGCAGCTGGTTTATCTCCAAGTGGGAGATTGTTAGGAGTGTGGAGCTAAAAGCTTCGCCAAGGAGCATAGACAAACAGGTTCGGGTCTACACAGACGCCGGCGTCGGTCAGGAGCGACCGACGTCGGTCAGTTGCAGTTACAGAGGTGCCGACGTCGGCAGCAGGGTCGGCCGGCGACGGTCACAGGCGAACAGGCAGGAACCGACGTCGGTTACCTGCGTGTCCAGAAAGCGATTTCCGAGGATGGAAGCGAGTGTTTGCATGATGAGTTTGAGTTGTAGACTCAAGCTCGCGTCTCTATTGTTAGCAATATTATTTTTAGAGCCCTTGTTGAAGAGGCTTAACTGTTTGTTGTAAGAGCATGCTCAAGTCTCCTATTTCTATATGTAGGAGAGATCTTCTAAGCTATTGTATGATGTATGAGAGTGTAATTGAGTATGAGTAGAACATTGTGAATGTTTGAAGGACAGTACTTGAGAGAGAGCTCTTAAGGAATAGAGATCTAGTGAGAGATCTTGTGTGCATCTGAGAGAGGTGTGGAAGAACAAAGTTCTTCATTTGTATTCCTATTGTAAAGAGTTTTTAATACAAGTTTTCAGGGTGTTTTCTTGTATATCTTGTTCTGTGCTATTTATCATTTCAGTTACTTATCTATCTGTTTATTTCCGCATTCATTGCTTTCATAAGTGTAATCCATTGTTGGTTGATCCCCAACATTTATTACCTATAATTATCACAATAAACCATAATCACATCACATCTCTTCCTTATTATTTAATTCCCCCATTCCATAATTATCCAAAGACTCATCTGACATTCTTCCTACCTATGGGGAAAATATTGAAGAACAAAACTTTTTTTCCACACATTGATACCTTATAAAATAGGAATTAAAACATTTGAGGAAATTACAATAGTCTAATAAAACTATTTAATTTTAATAAAACTTTTTACTTAAACATGATGCATACATTGATTTGAGGACTTCAAATGTATGAAGAATAATCTACAAAAATACCAATCAAATCTGATTTTGTCCATGCTAGACCTTTGACATCAATGACAGTATTTCCAACAACCAGGTCAGTGTTTGAATTATTTGGGCATATGCCTTGTTAGGATCATTTTGATGAAATCATAAAAGCATTAGATTGTTATAAATTTAAACAAACTAATTTTTCATATAAAATCAATTACTCTAAAGAATTAGGAAATGTTGAGAATAGTAAATATATCCTACGAAACCATGAAACTAATCTAGAAAGCAAGGAATCTAATCTTAAAAAAAAATAGAAATATATTATAGGAAAGCTTCAAATATAATAGACTCATATCACTAAGGTATAAATCATAATCATTCTAAGATGGTTAAAATTTTAGTAACAAATAAATAATGTCTCAAAAACTTCCCATTGATTGAAAAAGTTAAATCATTAACTTTGAGATATTTCAAGAAAAAATTGTTGTTACCCAGAATTTTATATATATGATAAGTTTGACCCACAAACAAGTTAATTTATCATTACATACATTATTTTTTATCTTTATTTTATAATATCACTAGGTATTAAATTTATAAATCCTTGATTTTCCAACTTTTATCAACATATCTTGATAATATCTTAGTATTTGTTGAGCCTTTGAGGAACTTTAGTACATGGGTCCTCCATCTAGAAAATGTCTTGTAAACTTGAATAAATTATTTCATATTCTTCCATATACTCATACATTAATTGATAAATTGGAAATTTAAGAGTAATGGAAAACACAAGTTGATTCCCATAAACTAATAGAAATGGGGAACCTTTTAGATCATGCTTATGTCTCGTTATGTCTATTCATAGTGCATACTTCCACAACATATGTCATTCCCTTAGTTTGTATTCTAATGAATTATTTTTATCATCCATCCATTTAATTGAATAAGTTTTAAAAATCCATTTCATGTAGATAGTTATTCGAAGATAACTTGATTGTAATTTTATTATTATAGGCCCTTTCAGTGATCTCTATATATTGGAGGGCTGGACTATCGACACATACCAAAGAAAATAGTGTCTAAAATATGCTCAAGATATTATCTTCAAGGAATTTTATTACATATTGATTTCTTGAAATATTTTTTTGTATAACCCTAGTCCATCTAGTACTATAATTTATGACTATTAATACAAATTTTTATTCTACTAAAAAATTAGGATTAGTCACTCCTACACATTTTAAACCCCATTGTGTAAAAAGGTGTCCCTTAATTATATGATAAAAAATCATAGCTAAGTGTATTTATCCTTTTCTAAATACTTGGCATTAATGGCATGATTTAACATGAATTTGAGAATCCTTAAAGATGGTAAGCCAGTGGTATCCTATCCTTATAATTTTATGAGTTGTTGCATTTTGATAAGGATTTCCACTACCAATATTTTAATGGAGATTATCCATGATGTTTATGGATTCGTATTTTGGTACACACATAAAATAGATTCCTTTATAATTTTTCAATATAATAATCCTTTGTTTATTATGTAATGAGCTGATTTGAGTCTGAGTGCTCAAATTTTTTTATCAATATAATCTAGGAGGGCATGTACTTGTCTGTAGGTAGTGAATGATATAGGTATATTGCTCACCTCTAGTTATTTGACATTCATTGATTTATAAAATAGAAATGTACAAATCTATTTCAATGATCAATTAGATAATACCATGTCTTCTAACCATGATAATAGGTCTGATTTCAATATCAAACTCATATTGATTAGCCATTCATTTTCCACGTAACTTACCTAGTTCATTCTATCCAAGTGTCAGTTTGATAGCTATGTTTAGGATAATGGCATAGGTCCTATTAAAAAGAATTTAGTGTAAAATATTATTAAATACCTTAACTGTGGAATAATTCTACTTGTCTATCATGAAATACTTCAATTTTCATCTTTTGAATTATTGGTCATAAAGGAAATCAAATTTTCACTATCATCTACCTTTTATGTGAGTATTACTACTCGATTATGTGATGTAAATGAATACATGAATAAATCATTTCAAGTTAGGTATGATCAAAATTCAATATTGAGTGAAGGTAGAATTAATATGTTGAAATGATATTTTGGATGTAACTATCCACTTGATCTTGGAATATTATTTTAAAATAGCATTTAAGTTCTTAATAATTTAAAAAAATATTTAAATTAATTTCATACAGGATTTATTTTTCCAACAAAAAGTTTAAGATTTCTCTTGTTATGATATGTTATTTTTTAGATATCCTGAACTCATTTTAGGTCAATATAAATTCCATCTTTGGTAATGACATGCCTCATCATTTTACCTTATGTGAATCAAAAAACACTCTTGGGATTTAGTGACACTCTATAACTTTTGAATAAGTAAAACACTCTCTATAAATGTGCATAATGATACACCATATTATTATAAAAATAGTTAAATCATACATATAAATGATGATAAATTTACAATGATTACTTATAATGAATAATATATATCACTCTCAAAATTTACACCTGCATTAATCAAACCTAAAGGAATCCTTTTAAATGCAAATTTTGCTAGGAGAAAGTAACACCTAGATCTATGCCCAAATTTTATACAAGATAAACTATGAAATGAATTAATCAAAATTTCATAAAATAAACATAAACATGCACATAATAAGAGATTACATATTTAATGTGGCTCATCCAAATGGGCTACATCCACCAAACTTGTCTAGTATATTATTTCCAATAATACAAGGGAGAAATAAGATCTTGTAACAAACCCTATTACACCTCGCTACCTTTTCTGCCTCCTTTATATGTACAATTTTATTTTTTTTCACAAGCATACATCTTATCCATATATAAAAACATTTTAGGGTAAAAAACACCTAAACATAACCTCTACCATCAAATATGGAAACCTTTAATTACTGGCCTATATTGACTATGAAATTACAATTTAATAATTTAATTGTAATAAAAATATTTATGCCTCTTTTCTGTGTACAAAATATTATTTTTTAGACAAGCATACATATTGTTCATATATAAATACATTTTAAGGTGAGAAAAACCTAAACATAACCTCTACCATCAACTATGGAAATCTTTAATTAATGGCCCATATTGACTATGAAATTATAATTTAACAAGGTAATTTTAATAAAAATATTTCTCTAGGGTAGGTGGCCCCCAGAACACCCAATGGGGGGCAGGGGGAAGGTTCATCCCCATGGACCCCACAAAAGGGGGTTCCATTGTAACACGTTGTACCATGATGGATATACATAATGGGATTCAAACTCAACTAAAATAACATCATAAATTTAACCTCTGATCCTAGAAGATAATCAGGCTCCACACCTAACAGAGGTTCCCCACTTGATGGTAAAATTAGTTTTAATTTTATCTTTAAATTATAACAATTATTCATTGTATCTAAAAAATATATGTAAAAAGGACATCATTTATAATAGATAGAAAATCTAAACTACTTAGTCTAAAAAAGGTAAAGGGTAAATATTCTTTTCTAAGGTTCTGTTGATATGTCTAAAATCAATGCATAGTCTAATTTCACCACTATTTTTCCTTACTCAAACCAAATTGGTAACACAAGTATAATGCCTAATTAGGAATATGATTTTTATGTCTAACAACTTTTGAGATTGTTTCTTAATGACAGGATCTAAAATTGGGTTCGTTAGTCTTTAACATTGCTCGAATGGTTTACACCCTTCCTAAAGGGGTATATTATGAGTTTTGACTCAGAGGTAAAAAACCATTAGATATTCATATGTCCAGGTAATTAAATATTTATATTTAGCCAACAAGTCATTTAATCTCTACCTTTTATATTTATAGAGACTTAGTCCAGTGTAAGCATGTTGTGTATGGCTAGTTCCTACGTTCACTTTAGCAAAATAAGTGTCATTTTTTGGAATACTCTTTTCTTTTAGCTTGAGGACACATATCAAAAAATTGATCAAGTGACAACATCCTTATTTTTACTCAATTTTATTTTAGTTATACGATGTCATCATCTCCAAATTTATCTATGTTCATGTAATCAAAATATTATTCATCAATTATCTAAGATTCAATAGTATCATAATTAGACATAACTTAAGTAATATATTTATCATTATTGAACACCTAAAAATTATCCACATTATCATCTATTAATGGAAAAGGAATTGATTCCATAGAAATTTATTACATCTTGGACTCCTAGAGTGATGCTAAATTAGTAGTTGAAGCTACTATTGAATATGTTGTCTATTTTTTATCACTTGGGATGGACCCACTTTTTAATGTTTTTAATGAATAAACCAATTCTTAGGTTATGATTTTATAATATGAAAAATTTCACATATAATTAATACTAATCTAATTGATAAAAACTCTTAAACTCCAAGTATCAATAATTATTTGACATTATGCTTCAGTGTAAACAATAAGCCCAAAATTATAGCTTCATACTAAACTCAATTATTGGTACATGATAAATGTAACATGTATGCAACAAGTTAATTATTCTTTTTTGAACTATATAATGGTCATGATTGATTATTTATTATAATGGTCATGGTTAAAATATAAGGTTTACAATTATGAAGTACTTTCAAATTACCATTCATGACATTCATCTTTTATATTAAATTTATAGATCTGTACATGAGTTAAATAAACATTTAAATTTTAATTATTATAATTATATTACATGATATGTTACTTTATATTTTTCTCTCTATCTATTTTGACATGATTTTTTACCTCTTTCCATGGCAACTGCATATGCAACAAAATCACTATCCATTTAACCATTTAGAATCTTGTACCAATCACATTTCAAAAGTAACTTGTAAACCTTAGAAGTGTCAATGGTAAGAATATATATATATATATATATATATATATATATATATATATATATATATATATATATATATATATATATATATATATATATATATATATATATATATATATATATTTGTATGTAGAATGTGGATCAGAATCAAGATACATCAAAACATTTAATAACTCACCAAAAACTAGGAATATAGTCTTATCTAGCTATAAGACTACTCTTTTGGACTTATCTAGGTTCAAACCTACTTTTATGCAAATAATTATAGGCATTACATTCGCTGAAGCACTTGAGTCTACAAAAAAATTATGAATATTATTTCCAAACATCTTGATGGTCAACATAAAAGGTGGTACCCCAAGTTTTCCACAATGGACAACTACATTAGTATGTGCAGCTCTAGATTTATCAATAGATGGATTGTTGGTCAGTGATTTAGTACGATTTCTCTTTGTTTGAAAATGAAAGCCATATCATGAAGAGTAATAATTTCCTTACTTTGATTCATATCCTCAACTATATTTTTTCCACATATATTATTTCAATCAACAATATATTCATCACTTCCTTTTGGGAGAGGTTGATTGTTGTTAGATTTTGGATCTAGATGAATAATTGCATTATTTTTTGGAGGCAAGGAAGTTATGAGGTTGTTGGAATTTTTTTCTCGGTTTATAATTATTTATTTGGAAATATTGGAAAGTATGGAACTCATAAGTATTGTCCTCTCACTCATTCTCATCTTTTACAAGGATTGAGAATTTATATGTCTCACACATCATTGTAGTGTTAGATGGACTAGAAACAAGAACTATATAGATGAATAAATATGATTTAGGACAACTTAATACCTTTACATATGTTTCTAAATAATTTCAAAGGATGTATAAATAAGACTTAAACATACTTCCTCATTGAGGGTTTGATTTAACTATTGCAACTCTCATTGAGCTAATTATATTATATAATGTTTTGGTTACACCCTACACATTATTTAGAATATCCATTGGAGATTTAATGTGGTTTTTCTGATAAAGATTGATTTTTTATTTAAAATGATTCTAAACATATGTTTAATGGCTCCTACAATTCTATCTATAAATATATAAGGATACTCTCTTTATTCATCTAAATCTCCCTATTGAGTCTTCCTTTTATTTATTAGGATTAATATATCTTCCCTTTGTTTTATTTTCATGTCTTTAGCTTTATCTAAAATAATAATCATTTTTAACTTAATAATTATATTTGTATGTGTATAAAATGTAAAAACACATTTGGATACTCAGTTTAAATCAAATATTGATTTATTGTATCCTTTCCTAACAACTTATGGATATAGGGATGAATGTTTACTATGGATTACTTTGTATCCTGATTTATAAGTATACAATTATAATGTGGGTATTTGATTAACATAATAATTTTAGATAAAGGAAATTTAATGAAAGGATAAGTCATTGATGGCTCAGGAAAGGAATTAATCAATGTTCTCTACCATGTGACTTTTCTGTATGGGGGTCTATCAATAATAGACTTCATCATGTCTAGGGTATTATATACAAAGACTTTGGAATAATATGTTGAATTGACTTGGTAAATTAGCATATATAATTAGGTATATGGCCTTGGTGATACATATTATGTATAAAAAATGGAGGGCACTAGCTCATAAAAATGTTCCTTTATCCTAGTAGCTTATGGATAAGTGGTGACAAAGAAAGAATGCATTACTAGGGTTAAATTCAAATTTGCTAAATATTCTATAATGGATGAATACATAACCTCAATATTAATAATAGTATGAATATAATAAGTATCTTTAGTGGCAACATAAATATTATAATTAACCAAAGAATTTAGAGGATATAGGTTAGTCCTTCTTAAATAATCTTCCATTGATTGATAATGAGTGTCATAAATAGATTGGTCTACTATATTAGTGCTTATAGAAGTCTCAATTAAATTGTCAAAAACATTATCACATTTAATAAAAATTGTCATTATTGATGATGATGCAATAATACTTGTCATAATGTTAGATATTATAAGTAGTTGAGTATTTGATTAAATATCATCTATTTATTTCTATCTCTGTTTCTCTCTCTCTCTTGGACATATTTCTCTAATTCTTCCTCTATTTCTTGATCCTTTCCCATAACTTCCCACTTATTTATTTTCCTCCTCTATATATATATAAATGGGACCCAATAAAATGCATGAGTATTCCACATGTATCTCTTCTTATTTTGTCATTGTAGAGACATGAGGAGACACTAGGGGAGTTTTATGTTTTATCTTTTATGTACATGTAATTTTAGGGGGGCTAACAAAACTAGGAATTAGCCTTGTAGATGGAGATAGAGTAGTAAATGATGGTGGAGGCATAAGGAGTGTATATGGTGACCCAATAGTAGTGGTAAGCAATGGAGAAGATACAAAAAGAATTAATATAGGAAAATTTATAGCTAGAATAGAAGAAGATTCTTGTGTAAATGTAGATGCAACAACATATAGTGGATATGGACTGGATTTAGTCACTTCCTACATTATTTTTGATATAAGAATTTATGTGAGGGGAGATAAACCCATTTCCATATTAGTATTTTGTGTTACTCCCATGATTGAAGTGAGTGGAACATCTGCACCACTTGTACATCTTCGAAGACTTATATGTATGTTATATCTAATTTGATGACCAGTCTCCACATATGTCCTTTTTTCTATTTGAGGAGGATTATGAAACTATAGTAGAACTATCTTCTCATTAAATATCCTCTTAGAATATTATCAAGTAATAATAGGATAATATTGTATCCTTTGTTCCACTATAAATAACATTACTACCTTTATCGTATATATCATAACATCATTCTCATATTCAATGTTAAAAAATAACTAGTCATGTTTAAATCACTAATTCCCATATGTAATTTTAACCTTATTTTTGAGCTTATCAATAATACTCCTGATAGTATTCTTTAGATCCTAGTGTAGATCAAGAATCCAAATGGGTTTAGTTATATTTTAGTGAATACACATAAAAAATAAATGCATGGGATGAACACCCTAATCCTATCCACTAAGTTTGAGCAAGACTAAGTAAATGATAAATCAAATAGAGGATAAAACACAAATATTTATTGATGTATGTGCATAATTGTAAAAAGTGTATCAAGTTTGATTTTGGTATTTTTTATACTTTATATGTATATAATACAAAATAAGAGCTCATATTTGAGCCTCAATAATTTTTTCTTAGTCATTTAGTAGTGCTTTTGAGTTTCTGCCAACAAGTAAATTTAAATTTTTGAGTAGCTATTGAGGAATTTGATGTCTTTAGGTGAGTTATGTGAATGGTAAATCATGTGTATAGGGATATTAAGGTCTAAAGTAAGTGATAAATCATATTTAAAATGTTACTTCTCATTTAAATGTGTATTTAATCTAGTTAATGATCTTCACCATTGTCAATAGGCCAAAAAAATAATGTAGTTGAGTCCTTTAAAGATTGAGGAGAGATGTTTAGAAGATGAATAGGTGTTTATAAGCATATAAAATTTTTAATTTTAATTATAACCTTTGAACCAATAATATAATGGGTACAAAAAATACATAAAAGGAGTATAAACATCAAATTATCAGTTGTTGTCCAAGTGTTGAATAAGTTCTAAGTTGTAGCAAGTCTATCATAAGAGAAAATTAAATAAAAGAAGGATTATCTAAGGATTTTCATGTGTGGAAAATTATTTTAATGTGTTGATACATTTTTTAATTCTTATGGATAATTAATTTATGCAAGATTAACCTTTAATCCCTTAGAGCTCTCAAAACCCCTATTTTTTTAGAAATAATGAATACACAAAGGTGTTTTTTGTTAGAATAATAGACTGTGAGATCAAGTTTGATCATTTTAGGAGATAAATGGGGGTGTATATAATAATATAAAATTTATTTTAGGTCTTAAACCTATTTAAAGTCAAAATATTGAATTTTGAAGGCTCTGAGGCTTGTTCTGAACTATGTAAACTATCATTTAGGGTTTCATCATAAAATAAGCTATATATCATGGTTCAACTCGTGGACTTTGATGAAACTTGTAATATAATAAATTTTAATATTCTATAAATTATTTTTTAATTTTATATATTTTTTAGAGCATATGAAATAAGGTATAGTGACTATGTTTTAGCAAGCCTAATTTAAGCCTAAAAATAAGTCTCCTTGACTAATTTTTTCACTTTTTATTTAAGATCCAAGACTAAAAAAGGTCAATAAAGGTATATTAAGTTATTTTAGTCATATAAAAATGTTATTAATCACATATAATACCTTATAAAGTTGATACTTGTGTAATTCGTATTAAAGACCTTGTATTAGGTCTAATTGAGGGCTTGAAAACTTAGAATTTTGACTTCTTATTAACTTCGAAAGTGTTATTTGAGGAAAATATCTCTCTTTAAAAAGGTTGTTTAGTTTATTTATAATGAAACAATTTATATAAAGTCATTCAATCCTACTATTAAATCATAATATATTTTTTTAATAAATGAAGCATAAATTTGGTCTACAAGGTCTTAAAATAAGATTGAGTTCTCATTGGATTTAAGCTAAAGAAGACCTCCAAAGAATACCCCTACATCAAATTATTGGTATCATAGAATATTTTTAGACTAAGAAATTAGTCATGCTAAAACATTATAGAGATGTATATAATATCAAGAAGAGATAGAGGTCAACAGACACAACCTACTCAGACATTATTGTTTGAGGAGATAAGGACTCTCAATTCTAGGTTATAGGCTATGCAACTTGAAAAAAGTAAAGGAGTAGTAATAGAGGATTAGATACCTCAATAATATGAAGTGGTTATAGAAATAGATGAATAATGATTAGAATAAATATTTATGAAAACACTTTTAGGTTTTATTGCTAAGCCTAAGTTAGAGGTGCCTATGTATGAAGGAAACCTGAATATAAAATACCTAATTGATTGTATAAGTGATTTATAAAATTATTTTGATTATTAAAATGTATATGAGGAAAAAATAACAAAATTTTACATGAAAATTATCAAGGGTCATGCATCCCTATGATGGTCTGGTGTATAAGAGGAGAGAAGAAGAAAAAAAAGCTTAAAATCAAGAGTTGGGATAGGAAGGTGGCTAAACTCAAAGGTAAGTTTATGCCTAAAGATTATCAAACAAATATTTTTAAGAAACTTCAGAATTTGAAACAAAAAGAACATGTCAATGAAAGCGTATACTAAAGATTTCTATAAGTTGATGATAAGATCTGGCCATATTGAGGAAGACATAGAGAAAGTGGCTAAATATATAAATGTATTAAATTTCATTGTTCAAGATGAGATCAGTCTCCTTTCACATAGATAAATTGAAGAATCATATCAATATTCCTTAAAATTACAATTTTTTTTTAATAAAACAACCCCAAAATATAAGAGTAAGAGCTAGAGTCTACATAGGTAAAGGATAACAAGGAGGAAGGAGTCATCTATAAACACACCAAGAAGAATCTAGAAATACATAGAGACAAAAAAATATTTAAGAGGAAGGTATTATTTTTGTGGTTGAAGGAAATTCAATACAGTCATAGGTATTCTATCTCTAAGAATCTAAATGGAACCATGAGTGTTTGGTAGGGGGATACAGAGGTCAATTAAAAAAAAAACTAGAAGGCTAGAAGTCTCAAGGATTCTATAGGCTACAACAAATCTATAGTGGTTATCCAATTTTCCAGCTTCCACCAAGCTATAAATAGACATGGAAACCAAGTTAGGGATAGCATGATCAAGTAAATAAAGGATTCATTTATCTCTATTGGATCTAACCATAGTAAAGTAAGTAATGAAGGTTAGAAAAATTATTTACATACAAATTGAAGAGATAACAATGTTGAATATAGAGAGCTAACAAATATAGTGTAAACTTAGAAACAAAGATAATTTCAGACCAAATAAAAGATATTTTAAGCAACAAATATTTTTTTTAGAAAGGTTTCAAGAGTATGCCTAATCTATGTTTGAGTTAACTCTTTATTTTGAAACTACTTTTTCCTAAGAATGTAATTTTTTAGTTTAAAAAGGGAGTGGACTATTTATGAAAATTATATAGACTACTTTGAGTATTTAAAATTCTATCATGTAATGAAAAATGTTTCCAATTCAATCATTAAATATAATGGAATATATTTTTATAAATTAATATATTCTTAACCATATACAAATGCAAGAAACTTTAGAAACAATTCTAGACAATGCCCTAAATAAGCTAAATCACTAAAATAATCAAACCCTAACATCTATACTATTGTAAACAAAGAAGAATTTTAATTTTCATAGAAAATTTAACTCATATAAAAATTAAAATAAGTGTTCATACTTTATACTAATTGATTATCTAAGCTAGGAAGGAAGAGAGGAAGAGGATCATGTTGTGTGTGAGCTGAGTCTAAACCAAGAGCCAAAATCTATTGAAGAGGTAAAGGAGAAGTTGCCAATCTATGAGAGATATAATGAAAGGATCACAATAACATGTGCAATGGAATATTTATGGAGCTATGAGAAACCCATAATATTTAGAATCACTATATATAGCAATGTGAATCAATAAGATACATTGTAGAATAGTAGAGCAACCCCTATCACAATGAAAGCTAAGTATGACAAGTAAAAACTAAGAAAGATTTAAAAAGGCAACTAATATTTGAGTGTGGTTATCAAGTGGTAATATCATAAAAAAAAATTCAAGAGAGAGAGAGGCTCAAATGAATGATAAAGTCACATATGTCTCAACCCTAATCTCCCAAAAGGCTAAAAAATAGTTATTTCTAGCCATTTAGGCCCATACAAGGACTTTTTTTCATGTTATTCCTAGGACATAGCCTCAAACATGAATTTAATGAATTAAATTTCTATCATAGGACATGGATTTCCTTCTTAAGTCATGACCTGGGTCAAACATCCACTTTGAGTGGTTAACGGGCCTCCAAACTGGCCCCTAGAGGCATCTAGAGAGCTTGTCTAGCACGCAAAAGGTTTTTAAATGTGATAAATATGTGTAGGGGATAATGTATGATTCAATAAAGGTCAATTTTAATGGCATATTCTTATAAGTGGGATAACCAAGGTTGGTAGTCTACACCTAAGTTGATGTGTAATCATAGGGAGGAGTAGGTGTTAGAGGTACAATCACTAAGAGGGGGTTGAATCGATGATGTAAGATATTTTGAAATTTAATTGTAATCCTTTCAAACTCTTAATAAATTACCATAAGAATTCATAAATCATAAAATATGTTCATAAAAATGAATAATAAAGATGATGTAAGATCATACAAATAATATAAGATCTAAGTGGGAAACCATGTTGGGGAATAAACCCCACTCTCAAACCTAAAAACACATTTACTACTTGTCCTATAATATGACTAAAAACATGATACATTTTAGTTAAGAACCTAATTAAAAAGGATTACCTACCCCTAAGTATTAACAAGCACCCACTTGTTCTAGGTGTTGAGCACCCACTTGTTCTAGGTGTTGAGCACCCACAAAACATGTTATGAAATAACTAACTCCATAACTTTGATTGTATTTCAATCTAATTGATAAATAAATGTATAACACCTCTCTTTTAAATTAACACACACACTCAACATTCTCATAAAAATAATGAATTGAAACACCCCTTTTAGATTCTTCACTCATCCTCAATCTTCTCTATACTTTAGTCCATCCACTAAGCACACACATTCTGATCTCTTTACTTTGCCTCTATCTTCTACTCTTTCAGCACATTCACATATAGTCTAGAAACCATTACCTTGATATTCTCATTTATATATTCTTCATGAATATCAACTTCTAGGAAGGCCATAATACTTTCCTTAACCCTTAAGACATCTAACATGCTAACACATAGCTCAATACCGTACTCACAAGTTATCCATAACATCCATGGGTCATACTTAAGTAGATATTCATTTTAATAAGGCCTTAGTATCCCTTATAGGTTTTATAGAGACCTATTTTTATTTTATCACTTTATCAATAAATATGAGAACATGACCAATTTTAAATACATGGGTCAATTCTCTTTGACATTTAAGACATCTTCAAATGAAGACTCCTGCCAAAACACTCTTCTACTAAAGCATAAATTACTTAAACAATATTATGTACATAATAACACCATGAACGAATGTATAATAAAACTTAAATATCCATATCTAAAATTTTACAAACTTTCATACCTTATAAAAGACTTTTATGGATTCTCCTTAAATTCCTCTACAACTTTGCCTTTTACACCACTATAAAATTCTGATTGGATTGAAAGATATAGCTCTAACACTATAGATTGTTTTTCCCTCATTAAATTGAATATTCAAATTCTAACGGTCACTATGTAAATTATAAAAATTAGGCACTTTGATCTCATCTCATGTTCCCTAGTAACCTTGAACAAATACACACTATCAATCTCTTCAAGAGTCTATTGACTTTAACTTGTAATCTCTCACCATTGATTTTATATCCTCAGTTCTACGATCATGCCACTTGGTCATTGTGTTTGCCTTATACACACATTAACTATTTAACTCAATTCAATCCATCGATCTCCATCTATATAAACACTCACATGATGTTTATATTTTATCAGCTTATTGACAGTGATACATATGTCACTAGTCTATTCTTTCTGATCATCCTTTGACATATTGAATTCGTGTGTGTTGTTTGATCACTACTAACAAGATCATGTGTTTTATTGGATCCTTATCCAATTAGATAAATTTATCACAATGATATATTTTATTAGATTTAATGCTCATCATATATCTTTGATAATGCAAATTGGGCTAAGTATGGGAACATAGTTAACTTTTCTTGAGAATCTAACTTTGCACCTTAATAATTTTTTCTATGATCTATGTCTAGACCTAAATATTGAACCATATAATACTCTTAGATAGGGTAATATATAATTATAACAAGTTAATCATAAAACCATCACATGTCAAAATATGATGTCATCAATCTTCTTACTTAGCTTTATATGTGATGATGATACTTGATCTTAGACATTCATATAACTATTTTGATGAATTTAGTTCACTTCCATGAGCACTCCAAACACTCATAACACCCCATAGGGTATCTTAAACATTTCCATACCATTAATATCATCCATCAATTGCCTTAATAAGTCAAAAACTCTCCAAACCATCAATGTGATCACTTTATCTTGAATGCACTAGTACCACATGCTCTCTTTGACATCAATGACAACCAAACATCAATAACCATGCTCAATAATCTCCCAAATTATCATTTATGTAAAAAAAACATTATAATGAATTATTCATTCTGATATTTCTCCCCCTTTTACATTAATGAGAAAGGGTCTCTTCCTCAACATGCCAACAAACATTCCTTAACATCATGTATGCATTTAACCAATATTTAATATGCTCAGGATACTTACATAATTTTAATAATACGAATAAATATTTCCCCCTTTGATATGTACAAATCTAAACATGGAATTCTCTGATCCTTAGACCTAAGAAACTACTCATAGAGCTTAGAAATATCCCCCTAACATTATGCTCCATCTCATGTCATTTGTTCTTTGACATACACCAATCTAAACTTGGGTTTTTTTTAATACTTAAACTTATATACTTACAATAACTCATAATATATCTTTTTCTCATGCATAAAGATTTAATACCTTGTCAAAACACATGACCTGGTTTGATCAAGTTGTCATATCCATCTTCTTGAATTCACAATTCTAGTAGACATCTCCACACTTCTATCATGACTGAATCATCTTCACATATGCTCCACCTCACATCATGCACATCTTCTTCAAGCCACTCAATCTAAATGATTTATATCCCCCTTAATCAATGAATAAATTGCATATTATCAAATTGAAGAGAATATACCTTTGTACTGACTAATATTTTGATCATTACCTAAAAAATACTTACTTGCTTCCACACATTAAATATGTCTCCTAAAAAGCAAATATAGAGACACTTACTTGTCATCAAGGGACTAAAGATCCCAAAACTTAGGAGACTCCCATATCTCCATGTTCTTACTTGACTTGCAGTCCTTTCTCATCTTTAGATTGACTTTGAATGAGTTCTCAACCTTATTATTTTATTTTATCTCAAGATACTTCTTGATTTACTTGTCCATTTGTGTAGATTAGTCTTGTTCCTTGATACTTAAACTTGTTCCTTACTCTATCATGGAAACTAATCCACTTTGATCATATTTTTTCATTTACCTACTTATGCCTCCATTCACTATGACTCCTTATCTTCATGATAGGATTGATAATTTTTGAATATTGATCATTCTTGTAGAACCTTGTTATGTAGCCTCTCTCATGACATTTGAAAGAAATGAGGTTTCTCAAATTTTACATATCTTGTGATCTTTAAGTTTAATTATTATGTACCTGATCATATAGTCCCCTAATGAAGATATTACAAAACTTTGAAAAATTCCCAAATCCTTGATACTTGTAGCGAATGATGTTATTCTTTACTTCTGAACCTATTGACTATCTTGGTTGATGATGTTATTCAAGATTTCCATTGTCTTTCTCATAATTCCATATAAATTAATCCTCAAGGATCTTTTATAATCTTTTGAACTATGACAAAACTAATATAAAGAGTAACAATAACCATTGAAATTTTCATACCTCATAATGTTTGGTTGTGTAATATGATTTGTCTTCATTATGTAATTGTTCTTTGATTGATGATTGATATTTAAAGCCTTTATCTTGTCTTGAGTTACATGATTATTTTATTTGTATCCAAGACCAAATCTATCATTATCATGCTTTAGAATACTCAGAATATTATTAAGATCATTTGAGCTTTTTTCATACTCCAAAAATGACTTCACCTTACAATATGTCTTGTTTAACTAAGATTTTAATGAATTGAATTCAATAACATACTTTAAACACTCATTTTCTTTGTATTTTAGGATTGTATACATTTTTTATAATTGACTATTGATATGCTTGATTGTATCTTCATGTTCTATAATGTCATCATTCACTCTAGATTAAAACACACTGAATTGATCTTCAAGTCCTTGATTTGTGACATCATCTCTTTTTTGTTTTTCTTCTCAATCTTCAGATCTTCAAGATCATTAATCAATTCATCATTATTATCTAAATCATCACTTGTATCTTTTCTCATAACTTTGTTTAGTTTCATCTACAAATACTCTATCTCTATGATTGATATATGATACATTATTCATCCTTATGCTTTACTTCATTAAGATTATAAACTTGAGTTTCAAGCTATTGTGTGATCCCATCATGATCCTTGATTTAATTTCTCATCCATCCTTTAAAAATTATAATTTGATCCTCATATGATTTGATCAAGGAATCTTTTTTTCTATTCTTTATTTTTATTAAGTTCATTTCTTCCACAATATCTAGATATTTATCTTCAACAGTGACTTTCTCATCTTCTTCCTCTAAGATATCTGTACCTAAGAAATATCTAATTAAAGAACATTCACCTTAATCATCACTAAAAGCCATGAAAAATGTCTCCATGTCTTCATTATGAAAATAATCATCACTATCAAATGTGTTTACTAATTCTTCTACAAATGAATTACTATTTTCTTCATGGTAAAGGCTCTTACTATCTTTGTATCATTCCTTATTTCTATTTTTATTACCAAATATCTTTATGTACTTGCTAGGACCCTTATATTTATTTTTTTCATCCTCATGAGATTACCTATAATATTCTTTGAGATCAAATGTTTTTAGACATTTGGATGTAAAATAAATAATTTTACCACATGAAAAACATTTAAAAGGAAGTTTTCTTTCATACTTACATGATCCTCCATTCAATCTTATTGTACTCATGACTTTAAGTTGATCTTCATTAAGATCAAAATATTAAATGCTTAACTTTTTATTCCTAGATTCCTTGATGACCTTAAAATTTTTTTCCTTCTTAGGAGTTTTATCCTCATCAACTCTCATCTCACAGGCAGTAAGAATGTCATGTAGTTCATTTATATTCAACTGAGTGAGATCATGACTTTCTTCTATAATAGAAAATTTTGAATCAAACTTGACTATTAGAGTCCTCAATACCTTCTATATTATAGTAGCTTTATCAATAACCTCCCCTAGACCTATGATCATGTTTTCTACTTCATCAACCCTTAGAATATAGGATGACACAATATCTTATTCTTTTATTTTGAGACCTTTAACTTGTCTTCGATAGGTCTATAATTTAGGTATTTTACCTTTGAGTCTTCTTTATAGATAGTCTATAATTTATCCAAAATATCCTTGGTAGAATTGAAATGGATTACTTTGGTGAAGTTATCTTGAGATAGACAACAAATTATAGCATTCATAGCTTTAAAATATTCTTCACTCAACTTCTTATCAACAACACTAGTTACAGGAGTAGCTAGTGTAGTATTACCATCTATGATAGATTTCTAAGTATAAAACCCTAGAGACATGATATATGTCCTCATCATTACACTTTAGAAAGCTTAATTTGACCCTCTGAATAAAAATGATTGTTTTGTAAAGAAAACCTACTTATTTTGACTTGATGTATTGTAACTTAGATCACATTCAAGTGGTTAAACTTTCAATGAAGGTCCTACTCTAATACCAATTATTAGAGGTATAATCATTGAGAGGGGGTGGGTGAATTAGTGATGCAAGATATTTCAAACTTAAATTTTAATCTTTTCATACTCTTAATCAATGACCACAATCAATCATAAAGCATACAATATTTTCATAATAATGAATAATATATATGATGTAATATCATGCACATAACACAATATCTATGTGGGAAACTCTCTTAGGGAATAAAACCCACTTTCGAGCCTGAAAACACATGGATTACATATCTTATTAGATGATTACAAACATGAGATGTTTTTTTAAAGTATCCACCCCTAAGTATGAATAATCACCCTCTTTTTATAGATGTTGATCACCCATAAAACAAATTATGAAATAAACAACTCCAAAACTCTTATTTCATTTCTTTCTAATGGAAAAATAGAGTATAACACCTATATTTTAACTCAACACACACAGTCAAACTTGATTATACAATTAATGTATCCAAACACCCCTTTTGGATCACTCTAGTCTTCTTCACTCATCCTAAATCTTATATGTACTTTATTCCATCCACTGAGCACACTCACTTTGATCTCTTTCCTTGACCTCTATCTTTTCTCTCTCCAAAAATACACAGCAAGTCTAGAAACCATTACCTTGATCTTAACTATTTATAGATTTGTCATTAATATCAACTTATAGGTTGGACATAATAATTAATTTGACCCTTAATACGTCTAACATGCTAACACATATCTCAATACCATCTTCAAAGTTCAGCCATAGCATCCATGGGCCACACTTAAGTAGCTACACCTTTTTATTAGGCCTTAGTATCCCTTATAGGTCTTATGGAGACCTAATACTCTTTTATCAATTAATATATAAAATCAAGAACAAAATATCACATTAAATTCATGGCTCCATTCTATATGACCTCTAATACATCTTCAAATGAAAATTCCCACCAAAATAGTCATCTGCTAAAGCATAAATTAGTTAAACAATATTATGTACACAGTAACACCATGAATGAACATATAGTCAACTTTGGATCTCTATACATAAATTTTTAAAAACATTAATACCTTCTAAAATACTTATATATATTAAAATTGAAGTACTCTACAACTTTTCCTTTTACACCACCATCAAATTCTGCCTAGATCAAAAGATATAGCTCAAAAACTATAAACTAGTTTTCCTCTTTAATTTGAAAATTCAAATTCCAAAACTCACTATGTAAATAATAAACATCAGACACTTTGATCTCATCTCATGATCCCTATAAACTTTGAATAAATACATTCCATCAATATCTTTATAATTATCCTGATGTTAACCTATAATCACTCACCATTGATCTTAGATCCTTGCTTTCATGATCATTTTTCTTTGTATTTATGCCTTATGTGTACATTGACTATTTGAATTAAAAAAATCTATCAAGATCCATTTCTATGAACACTCACATATTTTTTTATCTTCTATAAACTTAACATGATTGAGACATATGTCACTAGCACATGCCTTCTAAGCATCTTTTGACATATTGACGTCACTCATGCCATTGTATCAATCCTGACAAGAACACATATTCCATTATATCCTTATTTGATCACATAAACCACTCATCATTATATATTTTATCTAATTCAACACATGCCATAGATATTTGATAATGAAAATTTAGCTAAGTATGGGAACTTAGTGAACTCTACATGATAAGCCAACTTTGCACCTTAATGACTTTTACTACAGTTCATGTCCAAACCTAGAAATTGAACCATACAATCTCATCACATAGGGGAATATATCCATATATCAATATGATCTTTAAATATTCACACATATCAAATATTATGTAATCAATTTACTTACTCAACTTTATCTATCAAAATGACTACTTGATCTTAGACATTCATATGACTATTCTAATGAATTCCATTCACTTCTATGAGCACTCCAGGAAATCATAACACCCCATAGGGTCTCTAAAATATTTACATACCATAAATATCATCCATTAATTTCCTCACTAAGTAAAACACTCTCCAAACCATCAATTTGATTAGTTTGTGAATAATGCACTAGTACCACATGATCTCTTTGACATCAATGACAACCAAACATCAATAAATATGCTCAATATTAGGGTCATGGAAGTATGATTACATATACCCTTGAGGTACCAAAAGTTTGTTTCTTCATGAAAAAGGAGTGTTGAGTAGTATCTGGAAGCCATATAGAATCAAAGGAAAACAAGAACTAAAAAGATTAAAGAGAACATTACCTATAGTTACCAAATAAAGATTGTGGTAGAATAATTTAATGGTGTGATTCATGGATGAGAGTAAAAATTCTACATAATTTAAATATAAATCCATCTCCAAATTTAACTCTAACTCCTATGAATAAGGGACAAAAGTGATTTCATATCAAATCGTATAATCCAAAATGGCATTCACTAAGGCATTAAGATTAATGTTCTCCATGTGATGGATAAAAGTTATTTGAATGCCCTCAAAGGAGGAGAGAAAATCATGTACCCCATTGAAGATGCGGAATAACTCAAAGATAAGGATGGCTGAGGCACTAATGACCCAATAGATGGCTAAAACTGATTTAGAGAATAACTACACATAATATATAGCTAACACATGAGAATTGTTAAATGCATCAATGATTACATGATACTTAGCTATATTATTAATCTCATTGGTAAGGAGGTAACCAGTTATAATAAGAATGTATCTCCATGGGTCATCAATAATCTAAGTGGTAATGGTAGATCTTGGGTTGGCTCTACTACTACCATCTTTTAGAATCACCACTAAGAGGTACACCATGATGGTGGTTGAGGATGCAAGAGGATTTTGAAGAAGGATTTTATCAACATAGAGGAGCATAAGTGATTTACACAAGGGAGATAATGAACAAAATTGAGTTACAATCGAGGGGTGAAGACCAACACTAACTATGGGATGAGGTGATGAAGGGTGGTACGATGTCCATGAAGAGATAAAGATTGGTTGGTGTAGATTAGAGTAAGTCATAAAATAGCCAAAACCATGAATCCACACCTAAAATAACCATATTGAAATAGAGAGAGGCAGTTATTAGGAATTAGATAAAAATGAGCCAAGAAACTACTAACTAAAATAATAAGAGAGATCAAGTTCTATCCTAAGGTGTACCCTAATAAGGAGTACACGGGCTTGATAGGCTAGAGGACGTAGTGGTCTAAGAGACTCAAATAGTCCTAAAAACACCTAAGGAGGCCTTTAAGAGATAAAAATACCTCTCCATTGCATCCATAATGTGTCAAAACCTCTAAGATGAAGGTTTGGTGGTTCTAAGAGCAATAATAGGATGAAATAGAGGCCATGAGAGGGTAAAAAAGGATTATGGCCTAAGTTATGGCCTACCTAGGAAAACCCATATCTTAGACCACTACTAGGCTCTGGGGTTCATGTCCTATCCCATTTTTAGGCTGAAACTCAGCTTAGAAACTCATGGCCTAGGACAAAAAGGGCAAAAAATAGGCCTGAGGAGCTTGACAAGGCTCAGAACTTACCTAAAAAGGAATGAGAGGAAAGGTGAAAAGAAAAACATTTTGGTTAAACATGTTTATCTTATATTATCATATGCATAAATAATATATAGTCATGTTACTTTATGGTGCAATTATGAGGAGTTAATGTGATAGAGGCAAGAAAGGCATATCAACCGATAGAGGTACTACCAATGTGTGGTGGCCAACCATGAGAGTGTAACTAAATTCCAACCACAATAAGAGGAAAGGATGGTGGTAGGATGCCCATGATAGATAAATACTATCTAGGGAAGGTTGGATAAATTTTTAAGCAACCATAACCACTAACCCACAACACCTACAAGAATTGTGAAGATGGAGAAAGGGAGCTAATAGAGGGTTAGCTACAAGAAAGTAGTAACATGACTAACTAAAAAAATAAAAAGACTTTGCTTCTATCCCAAGGTGCATCCAAGGAAGAGAGAACAAGAAAAATTGATGTAGATACCCACAAGGTCATATGATGGATGCCATGAGAGGGGAAATCCATCTAATGAGGCCCTAAGGGGTGTTATGGTAATCCCTGAGGATCATCAAAATAACACAATCATTGGTCCAAGCCTACCCATAAGGGAAGAACACCACTTAACCATAACTAAAGGCTTTCCATTGATGTAGTCCACTACTTATCATAAGAAGATTCTAAATAATAAGGATAAGGTGGGAAGGAGATGGAGAATCCAAATTCTTACATTTACTAGTCATGACCCCAAACACAGGAGCACCAAAGGTGGGGTCATTGTTGGTGAATGAGACCTATGAACAAAAAAAAAAAGAGGATAGTGATGTATAAAATTCAATGGAATGATATTATTGTAATATTTCATGTCATTTATTAGGTTACATACTATAACATGTATGAAATAGCACTCAAGGCTGCCCTCAGTGACTCTAATAATCTCTATGAGAGATGAATTGAGAGAGTTGATACTCTGATGGGAGAATATTGATGAGAGGTGAATATCAACATTCAAAGAGACATCTCAAAAGAGGTATCTAAGAAGATAAGAACTAACTTGGCATCATAGAGTTAGATAGGGAGGTGGATAATGCATTTGAAAATCTGTAGGAGTAAATGCTACTTGATATTCAGTTGGATCACAACATTCATCCTTGAGAAAATGAGACTCAAAAGTAGGGGCTGTGTGGGAGTCCATAGAGCCCCATGAGGAGATATCCAAAGCCTTGCCTAAGGGATTTGTCTTTTCATAAAGCAATGCCTATGGATTTAGGTCAACCTCCATGGTATGAATCTCACATTCATGCATAAACTAGACCATGTAGAACATGGCCAATGTGATGGCATACATGGTAGTGGTCTAGGGATGTCTTAGAATAATATTTATGAAAGATCCTAGTCTAAAATATATAACATGATCCTAAATATCTTGGGCCAAACTTGACCTAGATCTTAATGTTTCCCATTGATATAAACATCTCATTGTTAAAACCAATACATTTATGGTGAGAATCAAAAATCTTCTTTTGACTGATCCCAATCTCATTGAACACATCAAGGGGAGTGATATTAAATGTATATATTTCATCAATGCTACATCTCTTGACCTAAAAATCATCAATGGAGGTCTTGATATAGAGAAGCAATTGATCCCTCTTTGTAAGAATTGAAGCATCTAGCAAAGAAGTGGGGTCAAAAGATAGGACGTGAGGATAAGGGTGCTTAGATGCATTAGAGTTGAATAAAACTTCAACTTCATCCCATAGTGGGTCCTTGTGAGTGAGACTAATCTCTTCAAAGATGAGGCCCCTTTGCTCAGGGCAAAGGTGAAGAAGGTCCCAAATGGAAATCTTAGCTGAGAGGCCTGTTGAGGTCAACATACCCCCATTATTGAAAATGGGGACCCTTATTTCAAATTTTGTTAATTTGTGCTATAAATTAAACATCCACTTGACCAAATTGAATTACTAGAATATCATGGTTCTCATCATGTTTAAGTTATCTAGTTAGAGCATAATCTTCATTTGACTTTATCCTTTGAGCCAATATTTGCATCTCTATGTTTTAGGTTGCATGATTAATGGAATCCATCTTGAATGGATAATGTTTGATCTTCATGATTTAATTTTATCTCTTACTAGCCTTTGGTCTGTTAAAACAAGTTGAATCTATGTTTGGTCATATTGAAACCCTTATTTTGTTTACCCTAGCTCAGGTTATTTTGAATCAAATTCAAATTTAAGTGGGAGCCATTTATGTAAGAAGTGATTTATTATATTATATACTTAGTTTAAAACCTTAGCCTAGGTCCTAATCATATTTATTAATACAACTTAGACTTTAGTCTAAAATCTTTATGCTATATCCTTTATATCTTATGGTTCATGAGGACTAATTAATGAGGTGACTCTTTTATTATGTTTTGAACTTAGCTTTAAAATTTATATTAAATTTTTTATAATGTTTATTGACATGAATAAATCCTTATTTTAAATTATTTATGTTGAGTGATTTATGACTCCAAACAATTGTGTCTTTAATTATATTCCCATAGAAATGGGAAAACTTGAAGATGATAAGTGGAAAGATCTCAACTCTTCAAAAGGAGATCAATGACTCACATGTAAAGTTAGAAGGTCAATAAGTCAAAGAAAGGATCCAATGGTATACATTTACACACTCAAATATGATCTAATGATGTAAGATCAAAGTTTAAATGTCAAAGGTTAAAATATCTCCACAATAATAATAAGTTTCACCATCTCAGGGGCAACTTGAAGATCTAATATAGAACAAAGGGTTGAAAGGTTAAAAGGATCTTAGAGCACCATGACAGTGATAATTTTCACCATCTTGGTGGGATAACTAAAGATCTAATGGAAAACATAGTTTCAGAAGTCAAGATCCCTAGACAAGATAGGATTTTCCAAGTGTCATGATCTCAGAACTCAATGGAAAGATTCTATGAAACACGTTAACTCAAGCCAACAAGATCTGATGGACCACATCACTCAGGAAAGGAAGATCTAATGGTGAAAATTGAGGGTTGGTAATTTAAATGAGATCAAATAAATAAAGAGGCTTCTACATGGTGTGATAGTGCCCAAATGGTGAGAAGAGCTTGGATCTCACAAGATGATACTATGTGGCATAATATTTTGAGCTTGGGGATGAAGATCAATGGCTCAAAATGAAAGCTACTACTAATGGACTCCAAATTAGGTCAATGGTGCAAACTTGATCCAACTTGAGAGAGAATGAGGTAAGGAAACATGTCTAAAGGCAGCAATGATCACATTTTTAATAAAATGGACAACTCAGCATAGGCATTGCCATATTGACATGACACATTGGATTCCCAAACCAATGAAGATCATAAATGTCAACACATATGTTTTAGACTTAATTTGGATAGAAAATATGAAAATGAAGATCTATTAATAGAAAAACAGAAGGTTGTACTTATAGAGACATCTCAAAAGTTAATCAAGTTAACACAATATCTTCTTTTGAATTAGACCCTGTAAATCCTTTCAAAGGAACATTTTATTTTGTAAAAGCATGGGAAACATGTAATGCATAGTTTTGTTAGGTTTATCATAATTAAACATGATAATTGGTCAGGGAGCATTTGTATAGAGATAATTTTCTATGACACTTGTTCAATTGCATGTTGACACTTATCCAAGTACATGTTGACACTTGTTCAATTACATGTTGACACTTGTCTAGTTACATGTTGAGAAGGAATGACTGGCATATCTCATGAATTATCTATATAAAGGTGGTATTACCAATTGTATGAGGGGGGATTTCTCAGAGACAAAATTACTTTGTAAACTTGGAGCAAGTATTACCAATAGGGAATTTTTCAAAGTTTGTCCAATATTTATATGTGTTTGTTATCATGGCTATTTCCTCAATTATCTAGTTTGATATTTAGATTTGAATAATTTTTATCGATCCTAGATGTGAACATATTAATTCAAAGTTTTCAAATTTTTATTGTGCTAAGTTGATTGAAATATCTTAGGTTCATTTCATTTTTTTTTCTTGGAGATGTGCAAAAGCTATTTTCTTGTGGGAGTAAACCTTTAAAATGAACCTGATTTCTTATTTGTATTCCCTATCCTTAGACATTTGCATGATATATAGTAAGATCCATGCCTATGAAAGTTAATGTTATATATTTGTTAAGTGCATGTCTCGATGAAATCTAAACTTTATCATAATGTCTAGAGTAAATATTAGAAACACATTATTTTTTCCCTACCCTTCCTTTTTCTCATTTTGATCAGATCACTTTAATTTAGCTTGTCATTTCAAATATCCATATTAGCTTAGGTTTTATACTTTAGGTTTTGGACATCATTCATATCACTTTAGTTTAGATCATTTTCATCTTCACAAATATTTAGGACCATGGTTTCTCCCAACAACCATTTACATATTTATTTTGTGAAACAATCATTTATCTTGGCTACTACTCCACCATAGATCTTGGGAAGATCACAACCAATAACTCATACAATGGATTCTTGGATCCAAAAATTAGAAGTGTTTCTTAAACACTATATAAACATGCTGATATATCTAGGTGCATCAATAGGCAAAAATTGGCACTACAAGGAGGGCCTTATCTAAAGCTTTGTGAGTTTATAGTATCTTTTCTAAGCTTAGTGGATTTTGTTCAAATATTAGTTGATCCTTTGCATATTTGTGTTATTCTTGGCTCAAGTGTGTAAGATCACTGATATTCATGATTTTATTCTAGTCTTTAAGTTTTCTCATTTAAATATAGTTATTCTTTGAAGATTTATATGAAATATTTTGTAAAGATTTGAAGATCCATTTATCTTTGTAAAGAATTCATTTATATGTTGTATTATGAATAATAATTGGAGTTGAAACTACCAAAGGTAAGGTCTTCATAAATTTATGGTGTGGTTAGGTGGATCTTATATCAATGTGCCTAGTCAAGTACATGATTTACCTAGAAATCCTTTTAAAAATTTGTGTTCTTTTAGTCCTAAAGGTCTTGTGACTGCTGAAGAACATGTTAAGAACTTCCAAGCTACCTTAGGATTGTTAATTGTTTTTCATGAAGATGTTTCCTATAGATTGTTTCCTTTCACTCTTAGATATGAGGCATATGATTGGTTTATTAATATTATAGAATATTTCATTTTTAGCTATAATTATTTCAATAATAATTTCATTGATCAATTTGGAAAGATCATCAATTCATGTCCTTTATAAATAATTCATTACTATGAAGAAGGATTCAAATAAAACCATTAGATCTTTTAATTTTATATTTAAAAATATACATAATATAACTATAGTTCCATATAGACCTATTAAGGCTTTAGCTTTAGATATTTATGAGGATGCTTTAAACCCATTTACTTCTATGTTTTTGAAAGTATCTGTTAGAGTCATTAATACATTCGCTTTAGCCTATGTTGAAGATATGGTAATTAATGACTAAATGCAATCACAAGGTAAAATGGCATATGCCATTCCATGTATCAGTCCTAATTTTCTCATGTTAAATGTTAATATTAATTTTAATTAGAGGATGATTATTTCAAATTAAACTCCTATTTTGAACCAATTACCTTTGACTCATGATTATCCTAGAGAAAACCTATGATTCTTAAATAACATTACAAGTGTATCTCATTCATAATATCAAAGAGGTATGTTGCCAATAGTTGGTATTAGTCCTCAAGTTCACAATTTAGAGGCACTTGAGATTGAAAATGAATCCATTTTTAAAATGGTCTGAAAGTTGAGCATTGACTTTCTTGAGACACAAAATCTATTATGTAATAATGGGGAAAATTTTAATATAAATTATTCAATTTAGGGGTTCAATAGATCCATGTATATGTTTCAAAATAGCAATGAAAACTATAATAATGAGCCATCTAAAATTTTGAATGTGCCTGACATAAAAACTTATGATGTGCCTTTGGCTAATTATTGCAGGGTTCATAATAATGTTACATGGTCGTCTAGTTTTTCTGAGACATCTATATTTTCTATCTAGTTTTATGTTAAATATTTGAATAAATTAGAGATAGCATTCTTGATTCATGAATGAATAATTTTGGAAGAAGATGATTGGATCTTAGATCCATATCTTCAATCCATACACTTGAGAATGGATGTGGGAAACCAAGTTGCATCATATAGAAGACTCAACATACAAGTGCTCATATCAACAAGAAGAGGCCATTTAATGGAATAAATCATGTTTCAAAGTTATATGTTAGGCTAAATAAATTTCCATTTGATCCTGGAGATGGGTTCTTTATGGAGTTACTATAGTGCTCAGATTAGTTTCTTTCCTTTCTATCCCTTGTTTATAAATAGAGTTTTTAGATATTTGTGTCCTTGTTGTTTGTTTTTTGGTGTGTTTGATTTATTTTCTTTGTTCCTTTATTATAAAAAAGTTCTCTTGGATAAACCTCAGCTCAAGTTCACCTAATTTCTCAGAAAATTAATAGTTTAGGAATGTAGATATGTCTTTTTAACGTTAGTTAATCATGGATTGTTGAAATATGAGCTTGATGTTATGATTTGGAGAAATTGGTGAATATTGATATATAGTTTAATTATTCCTTAAAATATTAAACCTTATTCTGATCTAAATTTTATTTTAATAAGGATTTTACATGTTGTGTGAAAGTTTGAATTATTGGAGCAAAGTTATGTTTGCAATTAATAAACATTATTGCCTAGGACAAAGTTTGCAACCAAGGATGATTGTTTGAAGACAAAACACTTGACCAAATCCTAAAACCTAGCTAACCTAGTTCCCAAAATTTAATAGAGAGTCAAATATGATTTAAAAAAGACAAAAACAAGAGCCTTATTGCAAAATTTTAGATCTTTCTAAGCAGAGAGGATTTTAGTAATCTCCAATGGGGTTATGTATGCATGGTTGGTAGTGGAATAAGACCTTGAATGGATCAAAAGGTATCTATATTAGGGTTATATATTCTTGGATAAAAGTAGAGTAATTCCCAAGCCTTCCTTATGAAATGCATAGTTCTTAATAAACATCTAAATATGTTATAAGTAATTGTTAATATTCAAGATCATGAATTTGGAAAATTTTCCCTAAATACCATGGAGAATATTAAGTGGAATAAAAGAACACACATAATGTGAATAAGTTTTGAAGTTTTATCCTAATTTTGTTTTTATAAGACTTATTTTAATCATTAATTAATCTTAATATTGGTATCAGATCATGTGGAATAGGTAGCCTAGTTAATAGTTTAAACCAAGAGTATTTGAAATCTAACATATTTCTATGTTCCCCCTAGAAGACACCGTTTTTTAAGGTTAATTTACCCCCATTCTTGAAAATGGGGACCCTTGTTTCTAATTTTTCTAATTTGGGTTATAAATTAAACATCCACTTGACTAGAGTGCATTATTTGAATATCATGGTTCTCAACATGTTTAAGTTATTTAGTTAGATCATAATCTTCATTTGGATTTATCTATTGTGATAATGTTTGAATCTCTATTTTTTTAGGTTGAAAGATTAATGGAGTCTATCTGGAATTGACAATATCTAATAGTCATGTTATAATTTGATCTTTTATTATCCTTTGTTTTACTAAAACAAGTTGAATATATGTTTATTCATATTAAAACCCTCATTCAGATTACCCTAGCTGAAATTATTTTGAATCAAATTGAAATTTAGGTGGGAATCATTAATGTGTGAAGAACTTTATTATATTATCAACATAATTTAAAACTTTAGCCTAGGTACTAATTATATTTATTAATACAACTCAAACTTTAGTCTAAAATATTTATTTTACGTCCTTTATATCTTATGGTTCATGAGGACTAATTAATGATGAGGATTTTTTATTATGTTTTAATTTTACCTTAAAATTCATATCAAATTTTTAATTATGTGTATTGGCATGACAAAAACATTAGTCTAAATTATTTATGCTAAGTCCTTTAAGTCTCCAAACACTTATGTATTTAATTTTATGCCCATAAAAAGAGACAAACCCAAAGGTGATAGGTGGTGATATCTCAAGGCTTTAAAAGGAGATCAATGACTCAAGTGTCAAGTTAAAAGGTCAATAAATCAAGGAAAAGATCTAGTGGTATGTGTTTTCTTGCTTGAAGATGATCTAATGATACAAGATCAAAGTTGAAATGTTAAAGGTTTTAAGATCTCTGTGAGAGTGATAAGTGTTACCATTTTGGGGGAAAATTGAATACTTAATAGAGAGAAAAGGGTCAAAAGGTCAAATGGATCTAAGAACATCATGAGAGTTCCAAGTTTCAACATCTAAATGGGATACATAAAGATCCAATGGAAAGTGTAATTTCAAAAGTTAAGATCCCAAAGATAAGAGAGGATTTTTGAAGTGGCATTATCCTACAGAGCATGTTCACTTACGTGGAGAAGATCTAATGGATTGCATTAAATTAGGTGAGGATGATCTAATAACACAAAGTGAGGGTTGATAATTCAAAGGATCTTAGAGCAAATGAGAGGCTTCCACATGATGTGATAGCTCGCAAATGATGAAAATATCTTAGATCTCTTGAGATTCTTCCACATGACTTAATCTTGTGATCTTAGGGATAAATATCAATGGTTCATAATGAAATCTAATGCTAATGGACTCAAAAATAGATTAATGGTGTAAATTTGATCTGACCTAAGAGAGAGCAAGGTAAGGACACATGTCTAAAGAAAAGAATAGCCACATTTTTTTAATCAAATGGATAACTCATCATAGTAATTATCACATTGACATGACATGTTAGATTCCCAAACTAGTGAAGATTAGAAATGTGAACACATGTGTCTTAGAATTAATCTAGCTAGTGAATATGAAAATAAAGATATAATAATAGAACAAGAGAAGTCTACAATTATGGAGGCATCTCAAAGGTTAATTAAGTTGAAAAATCATATTATTTTTAGTTAAAGACCCTATAAATCATTTCAAAGGAATATTATATTATATAAAGTCATGGGTAACATGTAATGTGTAGTTATGTTAGGTTAGTCATAATTAAACAAGGTCATTGGTCTTGAAGCATTTGTAAAGGGAGACTTGTCTGTGACACTTGTCTAGTGAGATGTTGATATTTGTCTACTTGCATGTTGAGACTTGTCTAGTTGCATGTTGACACTTATCTAGTTATATTTTAAAATTTCTCTAGTTGTATGTTGAGAAGGAATTATTAGCATATCTCATGAGTTGTATATATAAAGGAGGCATTGCCAATTATAAGATGGTGGAGTTCTTAGAGGCAAAAGTACTTTGTAAACTTGGAGCAAGTAGTACAAACAAGAAAATTTTCAAAGTTTGTCCAATATTTGTCTATGTGTTTGCTATCATGGTTTCTTCTTTAGTTATCTAGTTTGATATTCAAATTTGAATTATTTTTATGGATCCTATATGTCCACATGTTATTAAAAAGTTGTTAATTTGTGATTATGCTAGGTTGATAGAAATATCCTAGGTTCATTTCATTATCTTTTGATTTTTTTAAAGATGTTTAGAAGTTAATTTCCTATGGGAGCAAACATTTAAAGTGAACTTGATTTCTTATTTGCATTACCTCTCTTTAGACATTTGCTTGATATATAGTAGGATTTGTGCCTATGAAATTTCATGTTATATATTGGTTAAGTGCATGTCTTTATGAAATATAAAATTTATCATAATGTTTGGATTGAAGATTAGAAACACCTTCTTTTTACTCTACCGTTCCTTTTGCTCATTTTGATTAGACTGCTTTAGTTTAGCTTGTCATTATAAATATACGTGTTAGCTTAGGGTATAATCTTTATGTTTTGTACATCATTCATTAGACTTTAGTTTAGATCATTTTCATCTTCAAAAAGATTTAGGACCATGAGTGTTCCCAATAACCATTTGTATGTTCGTTTTGTGATATAGTCATTTAGCATGGTTGTTACTCCACCATAGATCTCAGGAAGATCACAATCAAAAATTCATGCAATGGATTCTTTAGATCCAAAAATGATAAGTGTTTCTTAAGAACTATGTGGACCTATTGATACATATAGGTGCATCAACAAGGCCTTATAACTCCTCTATGATGGAGTAAGGACACAATTGATACTAGAGAGGTATGTTATGTTGAAATTCAAATCTAAGTTTGGGATTCCCTTCCCTTGTGGGATAGATAAGAGGCCCAAAACCACTAGTCTATCTAACAAGGTTGGTGATCTGACTGAAGCATGTGTTAAAAAATCACTCATACCCAAAGAGGTTGCATCAATAGAAATAATACCCTTGCTAATCACACACTTGGATTTCCCTCTCAAGTCAATTAGGGAAGAGGGGTTAGAAGAGGTAGAATAACAAGAAGGGGAATAAGGGCCCTCAATTTTGATTTATTCTTTATCTCCTTCTTCCTCTCCTTGTCATGGTTAGTTAGAGTCTTTGTTAACACATTCAATTTATGGTTGAGGTTTGCAAGTGGAGAACTCTGAGATAGAGGTGAGGCTTACACACTAGACTTTTAAGTAGCATAATTGACATCATCATGCCCATTCATTTAATGGAAATTGTAAAATTTAGTGGGGTTATAAGGAAATTCCATCAATTTTTTTGTTATGTTTGATTCAAAAGTCTTATTTTCAATTAGATTATTTCTCAAAGCATTCACCTTGTAACTATCCTTCTTGACTTTATTTTCAAGAAGAGAATTAGCAATACCATTGCTAATTGCACTATGGTTGCAATCATATGAAGAGTATGACATTTGGTTTGACACAAGATGAATGCCTACATGGACCTCAAGGAATTCAATCTTTAGACACTCATTAATAAATTCATCATATGAGATGGGCTCATGCTTGAGGACTTCAAGGTGAACCTCCTACCTCAATGCTCACATATACATGTCATAAAAATAATCATCTAAGAACCTTTTTCTACATATACGGATGGATAAACACCACCTATGCATAAAAATAATGTTTAACTCACCCTTGGCCTTATACTTGGAGGTGAGTGATTAGATGATAAGGTTGAATGGTTTGGAGATATTAAATTACTAGAGGAAGTCGTCTAAAAGGAGCTAGAAACTAGAGAGAATTTGGAGGTATATTTAGAAACCAAACTAGAGTTTCAGCTCATAAATAAAAATTAAAGAGATTCAAATTCATGCCTTCATCATGTTCCCAATTCATACACACCATAATTAATGCCATAATATGCTCGGTGGGATTGGAGTCCTGAGTCCCATTAAACTTAGGTAGTTTAGGGATAGGAATAAAAAGGGGAATAACACATATTCAAAGGGATGGAGAATTATTATACAAATCCTCATAGACATAGTTGATAATAGGTTGGTGACCAGCTCCAAGAGAGGACACTTGATGGTGATGATGTTGCCTATTTTACTAAACATCATCATAACCTTGATCATGGAGATGATGATGATGATAAGGTGGCTACTAATATGGGAGATACTCATGCTAAAAATCATCTCTATCATGAGGTAGGAAATGACCATAGGAAGGATACCATTCCTTATAGGGATGATGTAATGACATGACATACTCATGGAAATAGTTATGGTTACCTAGGTATCCATGTTTATAGTCATATGTCATGAGATGAGGGTCAAACTGAGGGTGTTGATGCTAGGGATAGGCATCCCACAAATCTATAGTCTGTAGGTGGTGATGAAAATTAGCACATTCATCTAAAAATATAAAGATGGACTCGAAGGATGGGAGGAATCCTCATCATAAAGATGCCTCACCAAGTTGGAATACCTATGACCCTAAACATGGAAATGAGGAGGTTCTTACTATAGAGTCTTTTACTGAGAGAGAAGCGGGGAACTCATGTGAATATTGGTTAAGGCACTTAAAACTAAATGGGTATGAGCTCTATCTCTAGAATAATCATGTTTCTAAATCCTAAGGGGATAAAAATGTACTTCATTAACCTAAAGGCATCTAGAAAAATCATTAACAATAGGTCTTAGTCATGCAAGGGGATCCTCATCACTTTGAATGGGTGAATAATTCATGGCGTGAAGTTGAGGGAAAACATCCTCAAATGAATGATGCTTAGACTAGTGAAAAGTGGATTGAGTTAATTGGTTGTAGATCTACCAATATTATTCCCTTTAGAATGTGAGAGGGTATAGATCATAATTTTGGGTTGAGGGAACCACATAGATCCTATGGTGTCTATATCATTCCACTATAGCCATGGCTTACTCATGAGTGACCTCAGGGATAAGGCCCTAAATCTAATGGGATTGGCATCCCAAGGGTGGGAGGCTAGCCATGGATGGAATAAAATAAGAGTAACATGGGAGATAACATACAAGGTAAATAGATGGAGAAACAATAGGGAGAATGACATTGAATATAATCAAAAGAAAGCAACCAAGGTGAGAGCCAAAACACAACTAAAATTAAAGATTAACATATAACAAAGGGAAATTGGCTAAGAGAGGATCTAAATAAGATAAAACTAGCCTAACACCATATGTGAAGTCCCACTGAATGTGATAGAATTTAGCTTTAATAATATAAACATAACCACTAATGTTGGCAATGGGATACATAGGGTACTTAAATAAATAACAAGAATTCTATAAGTCTCGAGGCTATTATAGGCTATAGGTGATCTATAGTGGCTATTTGGTTTGTTAGCTTTCACCAATCTATATATATATAGTTGAAAAATAGGTTAGGGATAGGACAATCAAGTGCATAAAAGATGCAAGTATCTCTATCATATCTAACCATAATAACGTAAGCAATTAATACTAGAAAAATTATTTGCATATGAATTATGGAAATAACAATGTCAAATAAAGAGATCTAACAAATAATGTGTAAACATAGGATAAGGATATTTCAACACAAATGAAATATGTTTTAATCAATAAAGACATTTTTAATCAAGGGTTAAAGAGCATGCCTAATCTATGTTTGAGTTAACTCTTTATTTTTAACACTATTGTTTCATCATAATGTAATTTTTTGATTTAGTAAGAAGTAGATTGTTTATGTAAATTGTATAGATTGTTTTGAGCATTGAAAATCATATTATGTAATGATAAATGTCTCCAATAAAATAATAACATATAATGGATTATATTTCAAGCAATGAAGATATTACTAACACCATACAAATATGATAACCTTTAGAAACTATCCTATACAATGCCCTAAACAAGCTAAATCACTAAAACAATCAAACCTTGACATGTATACTATTAAAAAAAAAAAGAATTTCACTTTTCATATCAAAGTTCCCTCATATAAAAATCAAAACAAGTTTTCATACTTCTTACCAACTGATTATCTAATCTATGAAGCAAGAGAGGAAGAGGATAAAGCTATGTGTCAGCTTAGTTCAGACCAAGATCTAAGAACTATGGAAGAGGTGAAGGAGAATCTACCAATATGTGAGAGACCCAATAAAAGGAGAAAAATAATAGGTTAAATTGATTCTTTAGGTAGATAGGAATAACCCACAAACTTAAGAATCATTTTAGAGATCAATTTGAATCACTAAGATAATCTGTAGAATAGTACAACATCTCCTATCACAATGAAAGCTAAGTGTGCCAAGCAAGAACTAGGAGAGATTTAATTAGGAAAAAAAGATTGAATTGTGATGATAAATTTGGAAGTTTAGAGAAAACATTTAGGAGAGAGAGGCCCAAATAAATGAGAAATTTAAATATATCTCAACCCTAATCCATCAAAAGGTCAAAAACGAGTTGTTTCTATCCATTTAGACCTAAATATGGACCTTTTTTTACCTATTATACCTAGGATGTAGCCTAAGCCATGGATTTTTTGAATGAACCATTTGGTGTAGGCTATGGGTTTCCTTCTTAAGCTTTTTCCTAGGTAAAATGGCTACTCTCGATGGTCAAAGTGCCTCTTAAAAGGCCCTAAGAGGTGTTTAAAGAGCCTATCTAATGTGTAAAAGGTCTGAGATGTGCTAGGGATGTGTAAGGGAAGAAAGTATGATGTATGAAAGGTTAAATCAAATCAAAAATTCTTGGAAGTAAGATAACTGGGTTTGGTAATATTCACATGATCTAATGTCTAATCATAGGAAGTAGGTTCATGGGAAGTATGATTATAGGTAGAGTATTTTTTGTAGATGTTTCAAATGTGGTAAGTTTGGACATAGGTCTTATAAATTCCTTAAACATCCATCCAAAATTCAATGGATTTTTAAAATAGATTAAGTTGTGGAAGAAAAAAACACACCCTACCCATGAAGATGATTCTGAAGTTGGAGAAATATTTCTCATGAATAGACTACTAATTTAACCCACTAAGGAGATCAAATAATAACATCAAAATAAGACACTCTTCAAGACCACCTAAAAAACTAAAGGTATGTATTGTCAAGTCATTATTGATAATAGGATTACTGATAATTTATTGTCTACAAAAATGGTTATCAAACTAAATATGAAAAAGCAACTCAGCCAACTCCATACAAAGTATCTTGGTTACAAAAAATAATCATATTTTAGTGAATGAGTAATGTAAAATATAATTGCATATATGAAGTTATAAGGATGAGTTCATGTTTGATGTAATTGTTATGGATGTTTGTCATGTTATTCTAGGAAGGCCTTGAGAATATGATAGGAAGGTAATACAAAATGGTAGGAATATTTTTTACACTTTTTAAAAGGATGATAGGAACATATTTTTACACCCTTGAAACAAGAAGGTAAAATAGTAGAAGAGAGTTCAAAAGTGTTATTAATAAATGGTAAGGAGTTATTCAAAAAATAAAGAAGAAGGTAAGTTATACACTCATTGGTAAGACAAAAAAAGTAATTACTATTACTAAGTTAAAATAACTACACATAAAAGTTAATAATTTGTTAAATGAATTAATTAAAATTGTTGTGGGTTTCTTACCAAGCGGTCTACCACCAAAAAGTAACACTAGCCATCACGTAGACCTTATACTAGGTTCTAACCTAGCAAATAAGATAACCTACTAGATGATTCTAAGAGAACATGATGAAACCAATACATAGGTAAAATAATTATTGGATAAGGGATTGGATAGAGAAAGTCTAAGTCCTTGTGTAGTCCTTACTATCCTAACACTAAAGAATGATGGTGATGCAGAGCATCATAAGGTTACATAAGGTGTTACTATGTTTGAAAGTTTCATATTATCCATTTTTATTTGTTATGAGTGTGAGAGGTATTATGGATTCCCTTATGATGATTTTTAGTCATTGAGAGTCTTGGGATGTGTGTTGTTAGCCTATTTAGATTTTTCCTACCAAAAAGGGGAATTTGAAAATTTTAATTTGAAACAAGGCTTTGGTGAAGCATTTTGGTTTTGTGTGACCTAAAAAAAATTGTGTAAGTTTGTGAAAAGCAATTTAATGTCCTAGGATTGTTTTTTAAAAGTGTTTCAATTTTAAAGACATGAATAAGAAAGGTAATGCAAAGAATCTTGAAATTATAACTACCACCCTACATGGAGTTAGCCTTATGATGGGTTTTATTGCATGTTTGGAATCATAAGAGGATATAAATTCATGTAGGTGTGGAAGGAGAGTATAATTAGGTTTTTATGATAGAATTATAGAAAACAAAAATATGTAAACTATAATTCTAAATGTTAAAACAACCCTAGACCACCTTAGGACCACCTTGGGATCAATTTGACCCTTTGAACCCTAATTGAGTCAGACCATGGCTAGTTTTACCAACTTACTAAACCCATTATTTAACTAACTTTTCACCATGTTAATTAACTACCACTAGTCAACATGACCATCAATGATCATATTGACTTTCAATGATCAAGGTTGTACCACCTAACCAACTAAGCACCCACATCAACTCCACCTTGTTTTTAAAAACTAACTCATCTAAATCCATGTGCAATCCATTGCATATACATGTTATAATTGGAAATCCTAATTAATGTCTTATTACATCTTTCCTTCCTTTATTATAAAAAGAGAGGAGTAGGAGGTGAAATCCATCTACAACTATCATCAATAATTCCAAGAGCTTGTGCATCCATAGTTTCTTTGTAGGTCACTTCATCCAGTAATCTAGCCATCAAATTAGAGAGACAACTTGGTTCCACCTCTATACCAAATGACTAGGTACCATTACTTTGTCATAATCACACAAGATTCCACCAATGAGAGAACCTCCTCAACCATTCAGTAGATCAACATCTAATAGGGTAAGTACTTGTTTTTTGGCATTTAATTACTTTATTTCCATTTTACAATTAACCCAACACCAACCCATCTCTTAGAATCCAAATTTTTGATCCCATTAATTAGTCTATTCATTAGCCTAAGATAATACATAGTAACCATCAATGGTTGATGCAACCATTGATGTCTTGTCCAACTATTGATGATTAACTTAACCATCGCTAGTCACCTTAACCATCGACGATCACATCAACCACTGATGATCAATTTCAAAGGAAATAAAAATAATATATTTTCACCCTCTTACCCCCAACCAAATCAAATTTTATGTGCCTCTACATATTCATAGACCCCTGCCCAATTTTATAAAATAGACCTAGCCCATTTAGGATATATATTGACCCACCTATTTCTAAAATTAGTCATTTTGGCCTATTTCTTTAGGAAGCATTTCTTGTGTTTAATTTTAGTACCTTTTAATTATTGATGCAAGTAATCTATCTTAGATTTTATAAATTTAATTATTTAAAATGTGTGGATTGATAGCCCCCAAAGAAGCTCCTACTTTTGGAATCTAGCTAGCACTAGGAAATCCACCAAACTATCTATCTAATAAACCACTTGGTTTAGTCCTATCTTATTTATAGGTCATCCTCCTAAGCCAAAGATGAGTTCTTCATAATCATCTAATTCAATGTGCACACAATCAAACAAGTTTTTAAACCATACCTATATTTAGTTTTCCTTCTTCCTTTCTCAAAATATAAGTTGAAACTCACTAAAACATTTTGGTAACCTCTATGGGACCCTTGAGTCTCTACTTGGGTTTCTCTTATTTGCATCTATATGTTATTCTCTCTATTATGTGCTCATAAATGACATCAAAGTTCATTTTAGGCTTAAAATTGATTGTATACATTAGTTTCTTGCAATTTTAGTTCACATAGGTTGAGTTAAAGCAAGGTGATCCTATTATAGCATCACTTTTTTTACACACACTAAACCAAACCACGTACATCAGTCAAACATCAAACAAACTTGAGATAAGGCTTGACTAGTATTTCTTCATCTAGTGGTAACCTTACCCTTTCCCAGTGATGCTACTTGGAGATCATTACCAAGGGGAGAACTAACTTATCTCTCTAGTTGAGTATAAAGTCTAGAAATTTGTATGTATTGGCTAAGCACCTGATACCCTTATGTTTGTGGTGTGTGAAGTGAGGGGGTAGGCCCCAATACCAATCCAAGTATTTATTCTTAATATATATTTTTTTGAGATCTTAAAAAACTTGAAACCAACCATAGACTTCTTTTTTACTATCCACTCTACAAGCTAATTTTAGTCAGACAATTTCTCAGAAGCTTAAGGCATAAGCCAAAATACAGACTAAAAATAACATTTAGGACATAGCGTATATTTTAGAGTTTGATTTATTTCCTTTATCATTTCTTGTCTTATCTCTATTTATGTGGTGAGATTGTTTGTGTATTTTATCTTACTTACCTTGGATGGTTATAGCTCACTAGTAGTAAAAGAACCTAGCAGAACAAAACACATCACCAAATTAATCCACCCCTTCTACCTCCTCATCCATGGAGTACATTTTTGAACTAGAAACGTATCCTTATCCCTTGATAATTCCTCATTTCCCATGGGAAGTTACCCAAGGAGATATAAATTTTACCACCTTCTTAGATAACAATCCTATGGCCCTTCAACATTATCTTATCACCATGCCTCATTGTACCCCTATTTTGGTTCCACCTATGGACCCACATTATAGTATGCCTTCCCACCTTATGGGAAACACTTATATTTCCATAGTTACCACCCAACCATTAACTACCCAAGATTCCTCATCTACTAATAACCCCTTTGATACTATTATGGAAAACTAACCTACCCAACTTATAAACACCTTTATACCTTCCACCCCCACTGACAACTCCTTTACCTTAGGATCAACCTAGCCACCAACTACTTATTCTCCTCTCACCATGGGAATACCTATAACTAGCATTAAAAACCTTCCCTTAGCTACCCCTAATCCACTAACCACTACCCCACTTCAAAATATTATTGTAGTTATACCTTATACCTTACCACCAATCAATACAAAGGTCACTACCCTTCATTTTAATACCATCCCAACCACTGCTTCTACCCAATAAATTTACCTTACACCAAACCTAGGATACCTCCCTAACCCACAAGGGCATTTACCTCTACCTACTACCCAACCACATATATCCACCTATTCCTACATAACTTTTACCCAACAATTAGTGTCTATATATCAATATGTGGCTACTCCTTAACCCTCTACTAGTTATCAATATGTCACCTAAACACCATAAAAGTATGCACCTTACAACCCTTCAAGTGAACAACCCCAAGAGGATATAATGAAAATTATCATAAATAAATGACTACCTTAGAGTCATCTATTTTTGGAGCTCATTACATCTTATCATATGACTAGATCTATAATGGTTCCATTCACCCTTTTGTCCCTATCAGACCATACCCTTCTTAGTAGGAACTCACCAAGTTCTCTAAGTTTCAAAGTAAAGAGGATCCCCAAAATCACCTTAGGCAACTTAGACATGCATGTTATTTTATTACCTATGATGATTCCCTCATGATTCGTACCTTCCTCATGTCCATATCTGGTCTAACATTAGAATTGTATAGCGCCATAACCAAGCACTCTTTGTTCTCATTCACCCAACTGGCCCAAACTTTCTTGGATCACTTTTTGATAAATATCTCCAATAAGTTTTCATTATTGATCTCTACTCTATTAAATTTATTTATGATGAATCTATTATTGAATTTTTAGTTTGATTAATCAATCATATTTCCTTCTCCTTACCCCAACCCTAAATGATAGAAATTTTTGCTTGGGAACATGTCAAGCACATCTCCTCTACATTTCATGTTCAAATATTCAAAACCTTTGACAAGGATTTTACCATGGCATGAAGCTATAAAATAGAACCATCAATGAAGGAAAGCTAAATTTTAAAAACAAGAACTTTACCTAAAAAACTAATGAGGTCTCTTCCTCCAAAATAAGTAACTAAACCAATACCAATGCTAAGATCAAGGGAACTACAAATGTGGTTTTCCTCAAAATTATTATTCTACCATCTTGCAACCAACCAAACTCCTCTAACTCAAATAAAAAATGAGAAACCAAAACTAGAACTAAAAGTAATTTACTCCACTTGGAGAATCTTCTACTTCAATTCTAGAGAAGCTATTAAAGGCCAACACCATACAACTTCCTCATATCAAGCCTTCTCAATAATTTTATTCTTCTCATCCTATATCTAGTCGGTATATCAATAATTATCTATGTAATTTACATTAAGTAGTAGGGTATGATGCTAGTAGGTGTAATACCTTCAAAAGCATTGTCCAATCCCTCATTGAAGAATTAGTGCTTGTGTTGGATAACCCCAATTGACCTCAAAACCAAGATATTTACATTTTTAGGAAAAAATTTCTGAATCATTCACTTACCAAATATGAGAGTAACAAGTTTGAGTGTTCTCATGATGCCCATTCCATCAATATGGTTCTTGACATGGTCATTGCTAAAGAGTCAACTACCAAATCTACCTTTTCCTCCTCTCCACTTATTAAAGTAGTGGAGATACATTCCATTCCTTTATAGACCAAAATCAAGGAAACAACCCTTTTTCCTCCTCCACTTATTGAGTTAGTGGAGCCATCAATCCCCCCTTTGATCAACATACTAGAACAAACACCCATTTTACCTTCTCCCTCAACTACCAAGTAATTTACTCCCCCTTTAGAGATCATTACCAATGAGGAATCCACCATGTCATCACCTCCAATAGAAGATTCACCCATCTGAACCTTGCATACTTTTATTAAGTAACAAGATGAGGTCACTGGTTGGATTTCCCAACCTAGGGATTTATTTTTTGAGCCCATTACCTAAGGAACAAAACTAGTCTAGAAACCATTCTCTAGGTTAGTGAAAAAATTAGAATTTGTCTCCAAACTTGACATATATTGAGCCACATTTTGGTATAAATTATGGATACCTTACATCACCAATTAGGAACCTCCAACCCCACTTTTGGTAGACAAACCCACAAATCTTATTATCCAAACCCCTATCTCACCAACCAAACTGATAAAATCCTCTACCAACCCAAAAATTTCTCAAACATTAAATCCAACTAAACCCAAAAAAACCTTATCACATTCTCCAAAAAAATGGAACAAACCAACCAAAAACATTGGCACCTTTCCTATAAAGGGCCTTAATCACCCATCTATTAAGGTGGAGCTTACCACACCAAACCCAATAACTAAAACCAAATAACCAAGGAAGTGAAACCACCAGAAGGCTAGAGGGCCAAAATCCTACCTCTATCAACCTTACCCTCTATCTTGAGGCCTTATCCCTCCACTTTGATTAGGAATCCAAGAATTTTAACTAAAACCCAACCACCGTTCTTGGTTACACCAACACACTTGTTTTCAAACACACCTATCTTCACCGAGCCAAAACTACCTAACTTAAAACCTCTTACCTCTAACTTACCAACCTCTACCTTACCAAAACCAAAACCATAAAATAAAAATATCTCCTTACCCAAACCTCCTACCACCTAGCCCATTGCCAAATAGACTTCCATCTCATAACCAAGACCAAAACATCTAAACCCTATCCACATTTAGCTAAGCCTTACTCGGTAACATTCTAAAAGCTATTTCAAAATTCTTACTCCACCTTACCCCCTATCAATAAATTTATCCTTCTTAATATAAAACCAGTATGGTATAACAATCACCCAGTGTGCTCTCATCATAAGACACCATGCCATGACACAAAGAACTGTATATCTATTGAAAACATTATTCATTGCCTCTATGATGAGGATGATATATTAATATAGAAACCTTCCACAAGGACCATTACCAATCCAACATCCAATGCCCACTATCCAACTCTTACCTATTCCACCAATCTCACCTTAGAGTAATGGGGAACTAAGCCAATATCCTACCCTAATTCTTCCCTCTATCCATAATATCCATGTGGTTACATGATCACACACTTATAAAAAGGCTAAGGGTAAGGCCAAAGTGTCCACCTCATGGATATAACCATATTTCACCTAATAATTGGGTCAAAATAAAATGATTCACCTTCAACCAAACCCAATGTATCTATCTTGGGTACCTCCCAATTCAACCCCTTAGAATCCATCAAGAGACTAGTGCTCAAATAGATTCAATAAAACTTGATGAATATGAGATTATATGAGTTGATATATACTTAAACTCACCATTTATAAGTAATTATAGAGGCATTTTAATTTGTAGAGGTCCAATTTAAATACCCTCAACCTCTAGAAACCTTTGTTTTAACTCTCTAACTTTCTAACCTAGTAATCGTCAAGGATTTGGAAATACTTTCTATCCACCCTAATGACCTAGGCCCTCCTCTCTTTATCACTACATATATCAAAAAAACCTACACCAAACAAGTCATGATTGATGGGGGAGCTAGTATTAATATCATCTCCTCTCATGCATATAACCAACTCAACTTACCAAATAATGTCATGTCTGAAACCTTGATCATCCTTGGATCCTTAAAAAACACCATGGCCACTATCCTAGGAGCTATTATCCTTCATATACATTTATGACCCCATATTATCACCAAAATCTCCTATATAGTGGAAGGAAAATTCCAAAAAAATGTTTTACTAAGACAACCTTGGATCTACTCCATGGGTTGTGTCCCCTGTACCCTTCATTATTACATTAAATTTGAGCACAAAGGTCAGGTTGTCACTATACAACCTGACATAATCCATTTTTCATAATGTAAAATGACTTATCAACCTGATTAAATCCTCTTACGTCCATCTAGCACACTATCCTTAGCTAAACATAAGACCTTAACCATGAAAGAGGAAGCAATACCTTCTTCTACTAATGAGGCATCCACTAACTCATCCATCCCTTTGGATAAAATTCCTAGCTTAGGTCACTTGGAATCCAAATTCCAACATATTTCACTAGGGTAATATATCATCCTCACCTTTGATGCTTTCCCTACTCACCCAAGATTATGGGAAACTTAACCACTAACCTGGGTATGAACCCAATGTTGGAGCCATAATTCTATTTGGACCTTCATACTACCAAATCCATTTCAAATATGGGGGACTTGGCATAGTAATTACCTCTTATACCACCTCTCCTTCACCTTGGCCATTCATATCCAACTTTTTGTATCTAGATAAGTTGAGTTTCACCAAGACATACCTCTACAAGTGTGCTTAGAAAGTTCTTAGACAAAATGAGCACAACCCACATGAGTTAATTTTTATTAATACTATAAAACCTTATGATAAACATAACCTTGGTTTCATTTTACCCACCAAGAGGAAAACCACACCACCTACCATCACCACTATTGAGGAAGACACCACTTCACCAACCTCTCCTCCACCTGCATGTGAGGATGATGACATCATTCCACCTAATTTTTTTTCATAAACATGATCAACCTTAGAGTCTTGACTTATAAATAAAAGGGGGAAACCATAACCATCAATTTGACCCATCTTGAGATGATATTAGATGACTTTCCTATGATTAATACCATTTAATACTAGGATGACAATTTCATTCTCACCTACCTTGGTGCCCTAGATTCTTCCATCCATAAATCCCTTCCTCCTAAGAATTTAACCATGTTAAATAAATCCATAATGTATATAAACTTAGCCACACTATAGACTTAAGTTATTTTTTATCCTTTAGCTGCTTCTCATGGATCCTGCGTGTGTGCGATTTCAAAATTTGAAACCAGATGCTGTGAATCTAGAGGTTGGTGTCGCTGTGGTGACTACTATAGGTGGGGCTTCTATTGTATGTGGGGGGAGGGTTCAGAGTTCCCCTAAAGCTATGGGTGTGGGTTCTATCCTGGTAGTGTTTTATGCTAATGGGTACCAGGCCCTTGGTTTAGGTTTTGGTTTTTGGGGAAGGACTTTTGTAGATGTGGCTACCTTCAAAGCTGGACTACATGATGCTCTACCTCACGCATCATCTGGGCTTTCCCATAATTCACCTATAAGTGCTTTAAAACTCATAAAGGTAACTCTAGATCCTAAATTAGTGGAAGAAATCTTCTAAAAGGAAGAATAATTTTCCTCTCTTGCTGTTATTTTTTGCTTCCGTGGCTTCTGGCCCTCTATCATAGAACTACAGGACTGGATTTCCAAGACCTAGCTGCCACTTATTGAAAATAATGCCAAAATCATCCCATGTGCTAGGGGTTTTTTTATATTATTGTTCCAAAGCTCTGATGATAGGAAGATTATTTTTTACCACAATAATTTTTCCTGGCAGGGCAGATATCCTCTCATGGCCAAACCTTGGCATAAGGATTTTAATCCTCTCTCGAAATCCTTTAACAAAATCCCTATCTGGGTGAGGTTCCCTTATCTTCCCATTCATCTATGGCATGAGTCAGCTCTTAAAACCATTGTGAATGCTATAGGGTATTTTTTATTTGTGAAGGAGAGTATTACAGATTTTTACCACTCTACTTGTGCATGCTTTCTAGTAGATGTGGATGTTTCTATGGGCCTTCCTGAGGCAATTTGCCTAGACTCCCCAAGGGGTTCCTAGACACAAATGTTGGATTATGAGGGGATCCCTTTTCATTGCAGGAAGTGCCACCTGATGGGTCATATTGCTACTCATCGTACAATAGGGATACCCAAATCTAGATGACCACCTTCTTGGTGGACTGAGACTTCCTCTAAACTAAAGGAAGCTCTGACTGAATCCAATTTTGATACTGAGGAAAGTATTCATTCTAAGCAAGAGGTTGAGGAGGATTCTCTGGTGAAACATTCTAATGAAGTTCCTATGGAGGTTTTGGTTAGTGATCTCTCTGAGCTAGTGGTGGAGGTGACAGTCTCTTCCCCTATTTTAGAGGATCCTCCAAAGAGCCAGACTTTGTTTGGTTCTCATAAGGTACTTGTTGAGGCATCTGTGTCCACTGGGATCCAAGGATCATTGTCTTATGAGGCATGGGTTGCTAAAGTAGCAAAGTTAGAGGATGGATGGACAACAGTCAAGAGGAAGAAGTCAAAGTCTATGGTCCTCCCTTTAGAGATGAATATTCGGTCGAACAAAAAAAAACCTCGATTCAAAAGGAATATCTAGTGGTCCCTTTGGCTGACTAGTTTTTTGGGGTTAGTAAATAGGTTGCTTTCCTAGTTTATTGGTTATTGGTATGGGGGGTTAGTCTATTAACATCCAGATCAATGTTTTGATAGCAATTTTATTTGGTCATATCTGTTGGTAATAGGTCCCTAAAAAACCTGGTTTTGGTTCTGTACTGGAAACAAGTTCTTTTAAAAACCTGGTTGTGCTTCATGGTTCATCTTTCTCCTTGTTGTAAAGGGTTTTGGGGGCCCTTCAAAACCTGATTTTACCTTAATCTAAAACTTAGCCACACTATACAACCCCCACATTGTCAAAATTTGCCAATCACTGAATGTTGATGAATTTCTAGACTTCCCCTCCTTTTAAGACTAAAGCATAGCATTTGCTTGTTCTTATAGAAACATACCATGAATTAACCCTACTATTTACACCCATAACATATCCACCAACCATGATACAAATCCCATCAAGTAGAAACTTTGATGAATGTACCCTTTCATATCCCTTTTCATCAAAGAAGACCTTCAACACCTCCTATCTGTCAATTTCATTCAACCCATTGACTATCCCCAATGCGTATCAAATGTTACACCTATCACCAAATCCATATAGGGACTATGAATTTATGTAGACTTTCATGACCTCAACCTTCCTTGCCCCAAAAATGACTATCCTCTACCAAGCATCAACCAGTTAGTTGATCTTACAATTAGCTACGAGATGTTATCTCTCATGAACAAATTTTGAAGTTACAATCAGATCCTAATTTCCTTCAAATATCAACACAAAAACACCTTTATCACCCCATGGGGAACCTTTCGAAATAGATTCATGCCTTTTAGACTAAAAGAAACTTGTAGAACCTACCAACATTCCATGACCTTATCCATAAGATTATCAAAGACTATGTGGATAATATTATTAGGAAATCCAAGTATCTTAAGGATCATTTGGTTGTCCTCAAGATTATCTTTGATCACCTCAGCCATTACCATATCTACCTTAATCTAAAGAAATGAATTTTTATGGTCTTTTTATGAAATTTACTTGTCTTTATCATTTCCCTTTGGGGGATCAAATTTGATCCTACCAAAATCAAATAAATCATCGACATGATCCCTCCAATCAACCTAAAGTAACTTCATAGTTTTTAGGGGAAGCTCCAATCCATCCATTTATTTATCTCCCATCTTATAGATTGGTGCCAAACCTTAAACCACCTTATAAACAAGGATGTATTTTTCAATTAGAATAAAAAATACCAAAAGGCCTTTGATTCACTCAAATATTAGCTTTTATCTCCACCTATCCTCACCCCTCCCAAGGATGATAAACATTTGTACCTTTATATCTCTACCATTGAACACTCCCTAGGGGAAATGATTAGTCATCAAGATGAAAAATAAAAACATCAATCCATCTACTAGATTATCCAATCTCTTTTAGAGTATGAGACTTAGTACAACTATACTGAGAGACTTTGGTTAGACTTAGTCTTCATTTCCACTAGACTTTGCCACTATCTTCTTAACCATAAAACATATGTCATAACCAATATCGACCCACTCAATTATATGCACTCCAAGCCATACCAAAACTAATGTACGACCAAGTGGCTCATGGTTTTAATAGAGTTTGAACTTGACTTCCTTCAAAAAAAGTCAATTAAATAAAAAGTCATTTCCAACCAATTGGCCAAGGCACCACTAGTAGAAAATCAACCTCCTCTTGATTTCCCCGATGAGTTCATCAAAACCCTCTTTCAAGTGGACTTTACCTATCAAGTCACCATCTTTTTTGACTGATAAAAGTGTGAACATGGTGGGGGAGTTGTCATCATCCTTATTCCCTTTGATGGTGAAACTCTTCCTTTATATTTCAAACTTGATTAGTCATCTACTACATTAAGTAGAGTGTTAGGTTTTTCAATCATCAAGATGAAAAACATAATGATAAATCCATCTAATACATTAGATGCATGATTATAGAGTATGAGACATGATACACCCATACTAAGAAACTTTAATTAGCCTTAGTCTTTGGGCCCACCAAACTTCACTACTACCTTCTTAACCACAAAACCTATGTCATAAAAATTATTGACCTACTCAAGTATATGCACTCTAAGCCATACAAAAACCAACATATGGCCAAATGGCTCATGATTTTATTAGAGTTTAACCCTAAATTACTTTAGTAAAATTTTATTAAAGGGCAATTTATCATTGATGAATTGGTTGAAGCACCACAAGCATACAACCAACTTCCTCCTCCTGACTTCTCAAATAAATCCATCCCACCCCCCTCTTAGGTAGAATTTACCTATCAAGTCACCATGTTCTTTGATGGATCAAATTCTCAATATGGTGTGGGACATGAAATCATCCTTATTCCATTTGATGGTGAACCTTTTCCTTTGTCTTTCAAACTTGACTTTGAATATACCAATAATATCGCTAAGTATGAAGCCTTAGTCATAGGCCTTCAAACTACTTTAGCAAGAGTCAAAACTATCAACATCTTTGGTGACTCATAACTTGTGTTCAATCAAGTCAATGGCTCTTAATAGTGTAAGAATGATATTTTATAATAGTAAGAATAACTAGTTGATGAAATGTTGACATCATTTGAACACTACCACATCTAGTCAACCCCATAGTCTACCAACAAATTTTCAAACACCATGACTTACCTTGACTTTCAGATCCCATCTACACCCTCTAACTCTAATATATTTATCATTGTCCATAGACTTACATATCCTTCCTATGTCAAACTATATTCTCCCACCATCTTCAATGTGGAAGAGACCCAACTTGACCATTGGTATCAACAAACCTTTGACTACCTCAACCTTGCCATCATTCCTTTTGGTCTTTCTTAGAATGATCAAAGAGATTTTATCTACAGTGCCTCACATTATACCATTAAGGGGGGAATTATTTATAAGTGAGGCTTTGATGGTCTCCTATTTCATTACATACACAATTATGAAGCCTCTCATGCTATCAAGGAAATGCATAATGGTATCTATCAAGGACACTTTAGTTTCATCAACATAGCTAAACACATCCTTCACCTTGGTTACTATTGGAATACCCTTAACCAAGACTATTTTTATTATGTGAGAAAGTGTGTTAAGTGTCAACAACATGTTGATTTGCATCACAAACCTAGTTATAGTCTTCACATTTCCATTATTTTTTGTCCCTTCTCATAATGGGTCCTAGACCTCATTGGTGAGATTAACCCCCATTCTTCATAGAAACACCATTATATCATCACCACAACCAATTATTTTACCAAACAATTAGAATATATTCCTTTGGTCTCAACAAAATTAGAAAAGATTATCAACTTTATCAACCATCACATCATCTACCACTTCAATATTCCTCGATAAATTATCACTGATAATGGAAAATATTTTAATAACAAATAATTCTAGGGTCTTGGTGACACATTTGGTATTAAGTTAATTTTCTCCTTTCCCTATCTCTTTCAAAAAAATGGATAGGAAAAAGCCTCTAATAGAACTTGTAATAACATGCTCACTAAAATGGTTAACGAATCTAGTTGGGATTGGCATTTGAATATCCCCTTTACCATGTGGGCATATTTTACTAGCATTCAAAACCAAATGGGTGCTACCCCATTATATCTTATGTTTGGGGCCAAGGTTATCTTGCCTCCCAAATCCCATCTCTCCACAAATCTCTACAAAATATAATTACTGAGGATGATTATCATTATCACCATTTACCCTAACTTGATATAATTAATGAGCATTGATTAACCTCCATTACCCATATTCATGTCTATCAAGAGCCTATTAAGCATGCCTATAACCAACACCTTAGAGTGAAATAATTCAACATCAGAGACCTCATCCTAAAGGAAAATCAAAATGTTAGCAATATGGAGAAAAGTAAGTGGGGTAAGTTTAATTTCAATTGGCTTGGACCCTATATCATAGCCCACAAGTATTGATATGAAGCTTACTAGTTGTCTTCATTTAAGGGAAACCCAGAACCTAAGCCCCTTAATTCTTCACATCTATGTTCATTATTTTTTAAGAAGGATCAAGATTAACCTTTTTTCAACTTCAGATCATCCCTTACTTATAAACCACATTCATCCCCTATTTTATGGGTAACCTATTAAAAATTAATCATGTGATTATCCATCACAATCAAAGCCTAATATTGAATAATAGGTACCATGGTTATACCCATGACATGATTGTCATGGTAATTTTTACCCCTTTCTAAGATGTATTCCTGTGATCATTATCACCTAAAAATATTTATACCTAATCAAAATTCTTATTATTTTAATTTTTCCTTCATAAAGGTGAACCATTAAGCCTATATAAGCAAGACTATGTCAATAAAAATCAAATAAAGCAAAAAAGAAAAATCCCTAGCAGTAAAAATGATGGGTCATTCCTAGCATTCGTAGACTACTCCCTTTAAGGATAGAAATTGAAAACATATTTCAAATTTCTTGATGTAAGATGGACTAATCCTTTGAAGGAAAACTATCAAAAACATTAAACAAAGAACATAAACATAGACCACTCCCTTGAAGGATGACTAAATAAAGCTTCTATCAACATACTTTCTTGGAAGCTTCCCACATCGATAAACATCTCAAACCCTCCTACGTAATAAGCAAAAGACCTATAATCAAGTAAAATAAGGAAAAACATAATAATTTTGAATGTTTCAATCAGCTCTCACAAGCTAACTAATATTAAAAGCCATAATCAACTCTCATAAGTAGACTTCCTACATCGATCAGTCTACACCTTGTATGACATAGACTTGTTTATAATGAATCTTTAAAAACCTATATAAGAGGCATGCTAACCTCATAATAAGGTTCCACCTTTCATCTATCTCCCCTTTATACATTATAAGCAAGGGATTTTCAAGCTCAATTGACATTATGTGATCTAGACACCTCTTTAACAAATGAACTAACACTAGTGCAAATCATTCGAAGGGATTATGTTCCTTAAGCCAATATAGTTTCAATTTTGTTTTAGTCCTTGTAAAATAAGTAAACTCATGCGTTATTCCTCTCTTGTCATGACTAGTTGATATTTTCACGAAGATGTTTTTCTCTTGATTATATTCTTTTTTTTCACATCTGGTGTTGTTATTAAAACTCACTTTATGTGTTTTACCCCAGGCAAAGTAACCAAAATTGTAATCGTAAACACATCACATAAACTTATATCATAATAAAAAACATACATCATTAGTATATCCATCAACATGTTAAAGAAAAGCATCCATGAATACTAAATAAATCAACCATTTTCACCACATGTCTAACTCTAAATATTGAAGCATATACTCATTAAAATTTATCATGTCATAAATGTACATGTAAAAATTCATAACCATAAATAAAGGCCATTACATGACCAGCTAGGTGAGTGTTCATCAGTATCCAATATCCATAATATAAGCATAATGATTATAACATGAACATAATCAATATCAACGTCACATCATTCCATAAAAATCAAAGCAAACCATAGACCATGAGCAATAAACAACGATTACATATATATATTATGAGTCCAAAAACATATTAATGTATACATAAATATACATGTCTCTCTCCCTCTCAAAATGTACATCTCAATGCATCAACTTGCAAAATGGAATCAAAATGATATACAATAATATATAGTATGTCCTAAATATATGTACTGTATATACCATAGGGGCATTGCTATCTCCTAGAGAACAAATAGGTCATAGTGCCTATCTCCATGTATTACCTATCTATCCACCTACAAATGTATCCCACTAACATACTATCACCACAATAGCATTGCCTACCAATCTCACTTTATACTCACCCCATCAAGGCTCATCAAAACACTACCTCAAGACTATAGCCTTGTAGTACAATAACTCCTCCACCATGTCAAGGAATTATGCCATGGGGATGGTGACATGTGTTCTTATATATGTTGTGAATCCTCCCCATATCTACCTTAAGGAGTACCTCTCCTATATAACCAATGATAGTGAAGATCTAGCTTGGTCCCTATCACCTATGAGTGTAGTCACCTGACCCTCTAAAGCTACCACCTAACCCTCTAGTGCTAAAATTTGAGCTTGTGTAGTGGCTAAGGCTATTCCTACCTATCCATATAGGGAATCTCCATATACTTATTCCCTTTGGCTTCCTCTCCTAGCTAGGTCCACATTTGTTTGTTGTATGCCACCATCATCTCCAATAAAATCTAATATCACATATAAATCTTGATACCATGTAGGGTACACATCAATAAATATTGTATAATCTATCTATGGCCTATATGATAATTCTTCATAGTCAAGCACTATCCTCACTAGATGAAGATGTAGTAGAAGGATCTCTATGTCCTCCTACCTATACCTAGGAAATATACTTGCAATACCTTGTATAAGGTCAAACTACCTCCATACCCTATCAAATGGGATGAGCTCCACCTCTCCATCCCTATAATTGAGAATCGACCTTTAACTCTTTAAGGATAACATCTGTATCCTATACCCAACCCACTCTTGTAACCCAACATATGGTCTCTAGATATTATTTCCAATCACCAGTGCATCTAAATAATCCCTGAACCAATCAACATCATGAGATCCTCCTCTTTCAACTAAAGCAATAAAGTCACCTCTCCACCACATAAAATTGATTGATAACTCTATTTGGTCATATCTTTCCCATGGCAGCCCCACTGGCCTTAGAACTTGTATGTGCTCATAAGTGAAATAGTGAAGAACCAAATAGACACTAATGCCATATCTTTTCTGGGCCTTAAAACCCCATAGCTCCCTATATATCTACACTAAAAGCATAGGTACCCATCCAAACATTGTATACCCTAGAAACATCTCAACCAACACCCCTAGTAGAAAGTATGGGAACCTCCCACTACTAGAGTCAAGAAGGGAAAACATAAAACTACCACCATCATCATTAGTCTCCTCTCACCCCTCACTCTCTAATAGAGTGTAAATTAGATGAAACCCATATCATGATATCTAATATGATCATCATCCTCCCCATATATCAACTCTACTAGTTCCTCCCACTCCTCTTGCTCTATGTGATATTTTAGATCATCTCAATGTAGCAACTATGTAATTTTATGCATGTCCTTTAGCAAGAAAATAATCTCACCAATTAATAATAGGAAAGTGTTCATGTTAAAATCTCATATCTTGATGAGGGCCACAATAATAGATGCATCACATGGCCTATATTGATAGTGTCACATCACTCCTAAACTAACCTTATCCATATGCACCTAATCAATTGGGGTCAACCCCTAGTGGATCTTTGAAAAGATGTATGACACTTAGTATTATATCTAAATTTTCTCTCATACCTATAATAGTCTATCAGCAAAAATCCTTAGTTTACTACCACACTTAGCCTATGAATTATGCCTTTCCACCAAACCTACCTAAAACCACTTATTTTACCTCTATGAACTATATCACCATTTTAAAACCCACCTGATCCTACCCATTTTATAATTACCTATTATCTTAAAAATGATATCCTTTTACCTACATCAAACCAAAAACTAACATTATGACCTATCTCAACCTTAACACCCTATTAGCAACTCATTTATAACTAGTTAACATATTTAACATACCTTAATAAATTTAACATACTTAAAACATGGTGTTTTTACTTAGGTGAATATCAATGGTAATAGTTACCAACATTAGTCAAGATGGAAAATTCTAATGGTTATTGACTACTAATGATCGATACTATTTCTGATGGTTATCAACTGTTGATGATCGATACTGACTCTTGATGGTCACTAAAAGTGTTCTATGTATAGAACACCAAAAACCTTAACTACCTAATAAACCAAAAAAAAAACTATAATATCTTATAAATTATAACATAATACCTTTATGTACCCTATTTCACCTACCCAACCCTATCAATTTCAAAATCAATGAGTAAAATTCATCCAAAATTCATAAAACCTAACTAGGACAAAAACCTAAAACCCAACCAAGTAGAATAATTACCAAATCAACTACAACACCATATGTAAAACTAAACTAATCTACCAATTAAATGTATCCCCTACCTCATTCCTTAAACATCATCAAGGAATAATCCTAGGACACCCTACCTAGCCATGTCTACATCTGTGATGCATCTTGGCTTAGTCACTCTCTAGTACTCAATCCCCTTAGTTTAATCAACAATCTCTCACCTCTTAGCAATCACTTTTAGCACTATTCTCAATCATAAGATTCCAAAATCTTGAGCTCTAGGTTAATAGGTTAAAATGAATCAAAATGATAATCATATTCACTTTCAATTTCTAGACTTTTTGGTTTTACACCTGTACCATTAATAGTCATGGTGATTTTTGATGGTCACTCCTTGAACCCTTGACTATCGATGGTTAGGGTCTTAGCCTTTTTCCTTATGCCTCTATCCAACATCATTTTAAATTAGAAAAAAATAAAAACACCCACCCATGGAGACTACCTTATCCACCCACCTTAACTACCTCATCATCTCATAATCGGTCCATTTTAGCCTAACTAGTGTGTATTTTATGATGAATTTTTTCTTGGTCTTTTAACTACATCGATAACATTTCCATGTTGAAAACTTTTTGAAATTGTAATACATCATGCATACAATACCCACTTGTGTCTTCTTGAGAGCACTTCCTACAATGGATTCTTATGACTTCACCTAACCAGTTTATATTTTCATCAAGAGAACTTCCTACCTTTTGTTGGGAGATTGGTGGTAATGATGTGTTTTCAATGATGTCAAGTGGCATTGGTGATGACAATGTGGTATGAGATTGCTCTTGGTCTAATATGCAAGATTTTTGTGCTTAGTTTAGTCTTGGTTATATGTGAGAGCTTCTGGGAGCAGTTAGTCATTTAGAGGCTTGTGAGGATGTCATGGAGCATGGAGAGAGATTAAATGGTATGTCCATGTGGTGAAGAGATAAATTGGAGTCCTTCTAGGTGGTTTTTAGGTGGAGTGTAAGTCATATTATACCTTGTGTGCTTGACCTTGCTAGGTTACCTGATGAGGTAAGAGGTATATTCCTTTTCTATCCTTGGTTTTTGGTTCTAATACTTAACATGAGTGTATTAAATATATATAAGGTGCTATGATCTTAGTGGATAAGTTTCCAAATTTCTTCAAGAGGTAAGTTAGGCTGGTAATTCTAGGCCTAATAGGTAAGGTGGGCTAGTGAGTTCTTTATGAGTAGTCATGAAGATATTTTAGTTAGTAGAGCTCATGTAAGTATGGATTGTAGTATTACATGGGTGGTTAAAGGTATTTACCAAGTTTTAGGACCTGAGGAGGAAGAGAAAGTAAGATAGTACATTACAAATTATTTTATGCATGGAAAATAAAGGTTTCCTAACCTAAGAAGAAATTTTTGATGCTCATTGGCACATGTAGAGTTTTTATGGTGACCTTAGCCTTTTGGTAGAGGTATCACATGGAACTGAGAAGGATTTTAAAGTATTTTTTAGTGGATTAAGGGATAGATCTTTCTAAACATTTGTTAAGAATGAAAACTGGTCAAAACCATCCTAGAAACCCTTATAGCAACTTGATTGGAGAAATCTTGTTTGATATGGCTTAGAATGAATTGGTTGACCAATTTTGACTATTGGAAGGTATAGTGGACTCTCTAATAATATATAGGTGGTAGTGATGTGTTAAGGTAATGATCAGAAGGTATAGAAATATGCTTGTTTCTAAAGATTTTGGTACTACAGGTAGAGTTGACCAAGTCATTACATGAAAATTATTGGAGCTTAAACATGAGAAATTATTATTAAATTCTAGAGAGTTTTTTTTCAATAAATAGTCACTATTTTAATTAATTTGGTAAATAAATTTGACTAGTTCCTAAAAGACAAATGGTGAAAATAGTGAACTAATATCCAAGTAGAGTGAATATGTGTTTAGGGAAGTGTTCAAAGTGAGTAGGGATGAATCTAAAGGATTGGGGTTTTTTTTTAAGACCTATTTATTATGTTAAATTTATTGGTATGTGATTTTTATGACCATACATATTTAATAAGGTGCCTTGAAAATGAATTATCTAAGCAACGAAGATAGTGAAGGTGTATGTCTCATGGAATGAGCTATATGTTTCTTATTTACTATTATACATCCATGTTTTTATGCTTAATTTTTATATAAGGTTGATTAATAATATCATGAATACATTTTTAGGTCAAGGAAATGATTACATATATGATAGGATTCATGATAATCATAATTTTGTTTTAAGTGAAGATGATTGCAAGAAGCATGCAGAGGAAAGTGGTATGTTTAAGATATTTTGACAAGTGATGATGCATAAATTAGGAATTAAGATGTTAATAAAGACATAAATATAATGTATAATATTTTTGGTAGATGAAGAGATAGGTTATATGAATGAATCATGCATGACAAATAGGATTGTTTAGATGTGTTAAAACTATGAGACAATGACCTAAGTGATTGGTGTATAGGACCAATGTATGTTGCAATAAAATGAGATCTAATCTTTGGAGGTTGATATAGATGTCTCAAATAATCCATTAATTTTTATTATAAGTGTTTAAATAATCCTTTCAAGTACAAAATATGAGCCTCTATATGTCTATTATTTTGTAGTATGTGAAAAGTTTGAGTGAGCTTAGGATAAAGGTAGTTTGAGGACTGTTGACCTATGTTGGAGTGTCTAAATCACATGGAGGTTTTCTATACATATTTTAGGTTTTATATATATATACATACATATATATATGTGTGTGTGTGTATATATATATATATGTATATATATATATACATATATATATAGACACATATATATATATACATATACATATATATATATACATACACACACACACACACACACACACACACACACACACATATATATATATATATATATATATACATATACATATAATATATATACATATATACATATATATATATATACATATATATATACATATATACATATATATATACACATATACATATATATATATATATATACATATATATACATACATATATATATATATATATGTAATTTTTTTAGTTTATTTTTTGATAAAATCAATAGTATTCCTCAATTCTATATGACAAACGTTTTTGTGTTTTTATACCTTTTGGTGAGTAGGCTAAAATGGCTTGGTTCATAAGGTAAGTTGGCGTTCTAGGTGGAAGGGACCTTTGTGGGAGTATTAAATGGTCTATTGGAGGTATTTTTTATGTTTTTTAATCATTGGTAAATACTTAAGGTGGACCAAAGAGTCCAAGGAGTAACATGTTGGTTTGTAGGCCTAAGTCCTTTAGGTTTTTATTAGGCCTAATTGATGTTTTTGGGTCTTAAGTGAAATGGATGACCTAAGGAGTGTATGGATATTTCATGTAAATTATATAAGGATATATTTAAAATATATATCAAGCATGTAAATCATCTTGGCCAACCAAGATGTGTTGAATGAAAGTATGGTATATATACTATGACTAATTAGCCTATTTGTATAATGAGAGGGAGTGTGGACAAAATGGAAGAAGAGAGATCATTAAAGGAGTAGATATAGGTCATTAAGGAAATTTATCTAGTGAATAATATCATTCATGTTTTTATAATCAAGTTCATTATCTAACAAGTCATTAAACCTAATAGTCTAAAGGGTGAATAGGTTGATTGAATGATGTAGGAGTGCTTGCCTAGAGAAGAGAAGTAGGCTTGAATGTGTTAGAACAAGATAAGGTCATCATAAAATATATAAGACATAAAATTAGTGTTTTACATCATATCTGAGGTCGTTGAGTGGGTACTTGATTACCTAGGGTATTATATCCTCCTTGCTAGTTGTAACTAGCTAAAGTTCTAGTAGGTATTGGAATAAATTGAGGAGTAGGTTCTCCTTAATCAATTGATGCTGGTCTAAAGGTCTTTTTCTCTCTCTATCATATAGGATAGGTATTCTATTGGTTAAATTTTTTAGTGTGGGTTTTATTCCCCTAGAGGGTTTCCCACATAAATGATGTGTTGATTTGCTTCTCATGTTCATTTTTTGTATGTGATCTCTTTGTATTGATACATGTCCAAGTGCTTAAAATTTGTGATGATGAATCATTAATTAATGATAAGTGAAATAAAATAAAAATTAGATAATTGATTCACCCCCCTCTTAGTCATCTTGTACCTCAAATAATTGGTATCAGAGTTAGACCTTTGAAGGAGGCTTAATAGCCTATAGGTGATCCTAAGTATCTTAGAGGTGATATGTATGGTAAACTAGTTAATGCCATGGTTATTCATGTTTTATATGTTGTGCTTTCAATATTGATGAGTTTTTCAGGTTTATCTAAAATGGATAAGGATGTCAAGGTAGAGATTTTTATTCACTCAGACAAAGGTGAGTTGTTTATTGTTACAAATGGTTCTTTAAGAAAGAGGGTTTGTCAAGGAAGGCATATTGAAATGAATAAGGATTATGTTGAAGCTAAGTCTAAGATAAAACCTATGTTGATAGGAAAAAGGACATTGAAAAAATATTGAAAGATACTTCTATTTGTATTAGGTCTCCATGAGACTTAATGATGTTGGAAATATTGTCATTGATGTCAAAGGTTTAACATTATTGGTGATAAAGGCCCCATTGCATTTAATATTGTTTATCTTGGCTAATGTGAGTTAATATTTATTTAATATTAACAAATATATTTTTGGTTGCATATGAGACAAAAGAAGGGCCCATGGAGAAGTTGAAGAGCCATGGGGTAAAGACAAAAGAAGGATGGGATGTATTTTCCCATGAAGAGTCATCTTGGGGAATACCAAGAGTCACCAAGTGAAGACAAAAGAGTAAGGGTGAAATTTCTTATGAAGGGACACTTTGAGGAATAGGAAAAGTCACCAAAGATAAGGACAAAAGTGGGAAGGACGTTTTTGGTCATGAAGGGTCACCACATGACTTTTCAAAGGCTTGAATACGAAGGTTCATCCAATATTGGTGCCATTTTCCATGAGGATTGAAGGGTCAAAAAAGGGGAAGGCCAAAGGTCATTTGGAAAACTATAAATCAAGGCTTGAGAATCCATTTGTAATATGGATGTGAGAGGTTGATGTGATATTGTAATATCTAGATTAGAAGAGCTTGTGAGAGATGAATATGATTTGTATTTGTCATATCTAGCTTAGAAGAGAAAAAGTGAGAGAGAGGAAAGAGATTTTGTATTGATCTATCATTTTTTGAGATAACAACATTGAGAGATAGGTTTGTGGTATACACAAAGGGGTTGGTGATCCTATGGGTTGGTGTTCATGAATTATTACTGGGTTGGTGCTCAGTAAAGGGGTTGGTGCTCCTGTGGGTTGGTGCTCATGAATAGTAGCTGGGTTGGTGCTCGACAAAGAGGTTTGAAGCTCCTGTGGGTTGGTGCTCATGAATTGTAGCTAAGGTTGGTACTCTACAAAGGGGTATGGTGCTTATTTTGGATTTTTTTTCATTAATATACTTGAGATTGTTCTCTGTGGTTTTTCCCACATTGGGTTTCCACATTATATCTGGTATCTCTCTCTATCTTGTGTGATGTTTATTGTTTGTGTTTTATTGCATATCTTGAATGTTTCATTAAGTGGAATTTGATAAAGGGAAAGTTTTATAAGATAAATAATATATTGATTCACCACCCCCCTCTTAGTATATTCCATGCTTAATAAATGAGTGTATGAGAGCTAATGAATCTTTCTGAGTAAGAGTGAATGGTTTTGTGGATACGTATGCATGGAGAAGACTCATATAAAATGGGAAAAAAGTATATGTCAAGGTTTATTTAATTAAGAGAGATATAAAATTATGTGTTTTTTAATAAAATCTGCATGGAAGTTGACTGTGTCTAATTATCTCTTGATTGACAAACCAGTGTGACATGTTATGTTGAATGGTGACCTTAGACTCTCAAGGTAACTAATAAAATAGTATAATAATTTTTTTGAAGGTTTAATTTTGAGGTTTCAAGGTTAATTTAGATCAATATGACCTAAAATTGTAATAAGAGGTCTACTTTTCATACCACCAATCCCATGAAGGAGTTCAATATTCTAAATGTGAAGAAATTTAGAGTTTGCACGAAAACATATTTGGAGTTGACAAAGTTGATTATGTTCTTAGTTATGAAGATGAAGACATACTAGTGAGGATTAGAATGAACCAAGGATAATTTATTTAGTGATTTCATGTTGTTATTTTCACAATTGGCTCAAGAAGGGTTCTAAAGTATAGGATTCAAAATAGTGGAATGGAACCTGAGAAACATTGACAAACTAAGTTGACATGTTCATAGTGATCACTATCTTGTATCATCATAAGGTTCTTATTTTATTTAATAGGTGTTTGTAAAAGTATCAATTAAGTTATGTTTTTGATATCATGAAAAGTATTTCTTATTTTTATTGGTAATGAAGCATATGAGTTCTTCAAGAGGTATGTTTAGGTCTCTAGGTCCTAGAGTGTTATTTTGATCATTTTTGGTTGCTTGGTATGTGTATTGATTTGAATAATGATGATCTAATGAATTGTATGGGAGAATTAATAATATATTCATGAGTCATTCCTAGGTGTTCTAAGTTCTTCATGAGCTCAGCCATGAGTTTTATGGTCAAAAGTTAGAGTTGACCAATTTTGATTGTGATGACTGCCTATAAGGTACCAAAGTTGCTCATATAGTGTTCTAAGGTGGATAAAAGTTTGAAAGTGAGTGATTAAAGTTGATTTTTTATGTATCAAAAGATGGATTATGGCTTGGATATGTTTATGAGGTGCTCAAATATGATTTTAACCATTTGGCAAGGTGCCTTTTGTACATAATAAGCCTATATGCATATATTTCTTGGTTTAAAGGGTCAATTGAAGAATGAATATGTGTCATGAAGTTTTTTATGATTAGAAAGGTTTTTACATGTGATTGAGACAGTTATATGTGGTTTCATAGGTTGATGAATGATTTTGTGCCAAGTGGAGTGTTTTGAGTGGTCCCTAGCTCTTCTTCTCAAGAGCATGTGTTTGGAATCTTAGAGGAAGTAAATGTCCCAAAGGTGTGGTGGCTTAAAATTTAGCATGGAAGTGAGTTTTAATGGTATCTAAGTATGGTATCTATCTTAGGTGCCTATATTTAATAGAGTCTAACCTTTGACCAAGGTTTACTTTGAAGGCCTAGTCATTTAGGCATGATTGAATGAGTGGTCATTCTTTGGAGTTGAGTTCTAAAATATTTAAATCAATTGAACGAGCCAAATGGGTTGCTATAACAAGTCTTAAAGTGGTCTAAAGGTAAGCATATTTAAATTTATTCAATTTTTGCCTAATTTTCTAATGGGATAAAGAAGGAATATGCTAAGGAAGATGATTTTGAGGTTCATTCTTGGCATGTCTAAGGGGGAATGGTATTAGAATTTAGATATAGAGTTTTATGGATTGAAGTAATCAGTGTAGAGAGTAATGAGGTCTATAGTGGCCAAATAGGGTCACAAGGGGTCTAAGTAGGCCAAGTGGATAAAATAAGCAATTTTGTGATTTATTTCCAAAGAAAGATGGCATTTTTGGTTTCAGATGAGCATCTTGGCCTATTATATGTGTGTTACAAGTATGGTACTACGATTAGAGTACCAGTGATGCTCTATATAGTGCCTCGATAATGATGGTAAGTGAGTTTACATGATGCTTTGGTGCTCATATTAATGTCTAAGTTGATGATAGAAATGGGGGATATTAGTTCAATGCTTCTTTAGTGATAATGGTCTAATAGGGATCTTTGTTTATTTCCTAGTTCTAAGGATCTTATAGGTCTTTTGGAGCTATGACCTAAGTTGGTTCTTAAAGGGATCTTAGTCTAAGGTGAAGCACTATGGTTAATTTGTGATATGATGCTGATAGTTGGTGTGTTATAATTTTCAAATGATGAGAGATAAAGGTATGTGATCTTGTTTGTGTTCTTGTTTCATCTCATTAATTTTTTTGATAAAAGATAGAAGAGCATGTTTGGTAGAAGAGTCCACTTTGTCATTCTGGCAATGGGGGGGAGAAGTAAATGAGGTGTTTTAATTAATGAAAAAGGGGGAGAATGTTGGGAGATTGGTGGTAGTGATGTGTTTTCATTGATTTCAAGTGGCATTGGTGATGACAAAGTGGTTTGAGAGTTTTGTTGGTCTAATATGCATGATCTTAGTGCTTAATTCAATCTTGGTTACTAGTGAGAGCTTGTGGTAGAAGTTGGTTATATGTTTGAGGATGTCATGTAGCATGGAGAGAGATAAAATGGTATGTCCATGTGGTTTAGAGATCAATTAGAGTCCTTTTAGGTGGTCTTTAGGTGGATTTCAAGTCATCCTATGCCTTGTGTGTTTGACCCTACTAGGTTGCTTGATGAGGTAAGAGGTATATGCCTTGTGTATCCTTGGTTTTTAGTTTTATTACTTAACATGAGGGAATTGAAGATATATAAGGTGTTATTATCTCAGTGGATATCTTTCCAAGTACCTTCAAGAGACAAGTTGGCATGGCAGTTCTAGGCATAATAGGCAAGGTGGGCTAGTGAGGTCCGTATGAGAAGTTATGAATATATTATAGTTGGTAGAGCTCATGTAAGAATGGATTATGTTATTAAATGGTTGTTAAAATTCTTTTACCAAGTTTTATTCATTGAAGATGAAGATGAAGCAAGATAGTACATTGGGAAGTATTATGTGCATGCAAAATAGAGGTTTTGTAGCCTAACAAGAAGTTTTTGATGCTCATTAGCATGTGTAGAGTTTTCATGGTGACATAAACCTTTTGTGAGATGTATCACATGGAAATAATAAGTATTTACAATTATTTTTTAGTGAATTGAGGTAGAAATCTTTATTAACATTTGTTAAGAATGAAAACTAGTCAAAACCCTCCTAGAAACCCTTATAATGACCTGATTAGATAAATCTTATTGGATATGGATTAAAATGAATTATTTGACCAATTTTTACTATTTTAAGGTATATAATACTCCTATATTCATCTATATGTGGTAGTGGTGTGCCAGGGTAGTGAGTAGAAGGTACAAAAATATGCTTGTTTCTAAAGATTTTAGTACTACAGGTAGAGTTGACTAGGTCAATGCATGTAACTTGTTGGATATTGAATGCCAAGACTTGTTATTAAATTACATAGATATTTTTTTTAAATAAAAAATAATTGTTTCAATTAGTTTTTTCAATCAATTTGACTAGTCATTAAAAGATAAATGCTAAAAATAGTGAACAAATATCTAGGTAGAGTTAATGTGTTTAGGAAAGTATTATAGGTCAATAGGGATGAATCCAAAGGATTGAGGTATATGTTTATTAACATATGAATTATGTTAAATTTATTTTTATGTGATTTTTATGACCATACATAGGCAAACAGGTTCATTCAAGATGACTTTTATAAGTAATGAGGACAGTGAAGGTGTATGTCCCATGGAATGAACTATATGTTTATTATTTACTAGTATAAATCCATGTTTTTGTTCTTAAATTTTATTTAAGTTTTTTTGAGAATCTCATGAATACATATGGATTTCAATTAAGTTATTCTATATATTATATGAGTCATGTTTATCATGAATGTGTTTTAAATCAAGATGACTGCTACATGCATGCAAAGGAAAGTGATATATTTAAGATCTTTTGACAAGTGATGATGCATAAATTGGGAATGTTGATGTTATTGAAGAAGTAAATATAATATATTTTTGAGATAAATATATAGGTTATATGAATGAATCATGCATGAAAAATAGGCTTGTTTGGTTGTATTAAAACTGTGAGATAGTGACCTAAGTGATTTGTCTGTAAGACTAATGTATGTTACATGAACATGAGATATAACATTTGTATGTTTATATTTATATGTATTATACAATATATTAATTTGGATTAAAATTATTTAAATAATATTTTTAATTAAAAAATATGAGCTTTTATATGACTATAATTTTGTAGTATGTGAATAGTTTGAGTGAACCTGTGATAGAGGTAGGTTGAGGACTTTTGACCTATGTTGGAGTTTTTAAAGAAAATGGTGGTGTTTTATATGTATTTTAGGTTATATATATTATTTATTTAATTTAATATTTTATAAAATCAACTATATGCATCAATTCTATATGGTAGACCTTTTGTGTTTCTAGGCCTTTTGGCTAGTAGGCTAAAATGGCTTGGTTAATGAGGTGAGTTGGTGTTCCAGGTGGCATGGATATTTTTGGGAGTATAAAAGGGTATATTTTAGGTAATTTTTATTATTTTTAATTATTTTTTAAGACTTAAGGTGATCCAAAGATTCCAAGGTGTAACATGTTGGTTTGTAGGCATAAGTCCTTTAGGTGTTTATTAGGCCTAATTGATTTTTTTGGGTCTTAAGGGCAATGGATGACCTAAGGAGTGTATGGATATTAAATATAAAGTGTATAAGGATATATTTAAAATATATATCAAGCATGTAAATCATCTTGGCCAAGTAATATGGGTTGAATGTGAGTATGGTATATATACTAGGCCTAATTGGCTTATTTTTATAATGAGAGGGAGTGTAGATAAAAACAAAGAAAAAAAATCATTCAAGGAGTAGAGATATTTCATTAAGGAAATTTATAGGGTGAATAAGATAATAATATTTGTTTGAAAAATTTCATGATCTAAAAAGTCATTAGACCTAATAGTCTAAAGGTTGACTCGATTGAGCGAATGAGGTAGGAGTGCCTGCCTAGAGGAGAGAAGCAGGTTTGAAGGTGTTAGAACAAGAGAAGGTAATCATAAGATGTAGAAGACATTAGATAAATTTTATGAATCATAGTTAAGGTGGTTGAATGGGTGATTAATTACCTATGGGGTTTTAGCCTCCTTATTAGTTAGAGCTAGCTAAAATTTAAGTAGGTACTAGATTAAATTGAGGAGTGGGTGTTCCCTGATCAATTGATGTTGGTCTAAAGGTATCTTGTTTTCTATATCATATAGGATAGGTAGTCCATTGTTTTTAGGATTGAGAGTGTTTTTTATTCCCCTAGAGGGTTTCCCACATAAATGATCTATTGATTTTCCTCTCATGTTCATGTTTTTATGTGATCTCTTTATCTTGATGCTTATCCAAGTGCTTATACTTTATGATGATGAATTATGAATGAATGATAAGTGAAATAAAATAAAAATTGGATAAATTATTTACCCCCCTCTCAGTCATTTGTACCTCCAACAATTTGGATACCCATAGAATGATAGACATTGCCTAGAATCTTACATTTATAGGTGTTTCTAACCTCCATGCCTAAATACAGTCATGCATTCCACTTGTCACTTGTTATTCTAGCACTGACCTTAATTTTTACTAGATATGGAAACCTAGTCTATGCACAATCTTGACTATCACACTTTTTTTCACAATTTTTGAACTTATTTACACTTTAGTACCCAACTTATCACCCACCTTCATGATATCCACCTTCATCATCACCTTTATCCACCTTATCTAACCCACACATAATTCTATTTTACCTCATCAACACCTAGTTTTAGGGGGAATGCCTCCTTCATTACTTAGGGTAACTACACCTTTAACCAATAATCAATTTTTGTTTTGTAGCTTGTTGATTCAAAGATGCATAACAAAAAATGCCAAAAGGTAGATACTATAAATATGTAGATTATAATTTCAAATGTCAAAACACCCTTAGACCATCTTAGGACCCCTTTCATACCAATTTAATCCTTTTACCCCTAAATAAGCCTAACCATGGTAAGTTTGACCAACTAACTAAACCCACGCTTTAACTACCTTTTCACCTTGGCCCTTGACCATTGATGGTCAAGATGATTATCGATGGTCACCTTGACCACCAATGGTCAATCTTGCACTACCTAACCAACTAAACACCCACATCCACTCCACCTTGATTTTATAAACAAAAATCATCTTAATTTATGTGGAAACCATTACATACATGAGTTATAATTAGATGTCCCAATTAACATCTTGTTATACCTCTCCTTCTTTACCTATAAGAAAAGAGGAGTAAGATGTGAAATCCATCTAAAACTATCATCAAGAATTATAAGAGCTTATACATCTAGAGTTTATTTGAGGTCACTTCCTCTAGTGATCTAGACATTACATCAGAGAGCCAACTTTTTGTCACCCCTCTACTAAACTATAAGGTACTATTATTATGTCAAAATCATACCAGATTCCACTTACAAGCCAATCATATCAACCATTCACCAGATCAACCTCTAATAAGATAAGTAATTATTTTATAGAATTCAATTACTTTATTTCCATTTTGATATTAACCCAACACTAACTCATCTCTCAAAATCTAACTTTATGATCCTTTTAATTAGTCTGTTCATCAACCCAAGATAATACATAGTAGCCAATGATGATTAACTCAATTTTCAATGATCTATTCAATCATTGATGGTCACCTCACATATCGATGGTCACATCAACCATCTATGGTCACCGTTGATGCTGGAAAGTGCACCCTACGGTAGGAAAAAAGATTCTTGTCCTCTCCCCGCAACATGGAAACCCCTCTCTCGCCTGTGGGATGGTGAAGCAGGACAGGAGAGTCTCTAGGTATGGGCTAGTTCCCTCTGATGTATATTGTTTGTTTTTGGTAGTGCAAAATATAGGTATATATGTATACTTGGGGGGAGATGAAAATAGATAGAGAGAAATCATGAAAACAAACAACCTACTCTAAAAGAGGTGATACACCAAAAAATAGGTTGACCTTCCACATCCACACTCAGGATCAGGGAAAAACATACATACACTCAGATCTGGCAGAAAAGACCAGGTCTCTGGGATGATAGGGAGGTTCTTATGGAAAGCACAAGAAATAGGGACTCACCAAGGCGCTGAGAAATACACACTGTAAGTGACCTCAACTGTTTTATACCTCCAAAACAGAACTCTACTCCTGGCAGCAGCAGACAGTGGCACTTTGTAGATCATAGGTTTGCTGGTGTTGAACCTGTGAGAGCATCAAGAGATAATGACTGGACATAGATTAACATTCAATGTATACATAGAAAGATCCATCTAAATAGAGGTAAAACTGTCTTTTATTGATTCAGGTGGAAAATTTGGAGAGCAGTGCTCTTTACAAAAGTGGGGAAGATCCTTGATAAATGAACAAGTCTGCCCATTTATAGAGAAAATCCAAGAGGATTCTCATTGGAAAGAGTGAAAAAACACTATTGATGATGTCATAAGTCTACCAAGACCATGCTTGTTTCCTCATTTTACATGTTGGTCTTCTCCTCCAGCGGCTGGGTGGGCTTTTTCCTATGTTCTGTAAGTGTTTTTAGCCGCCTCATGTTGTGGGTAGCAAATTTTCCACCCACTACAGTGGATTGCATGTAGGAATTCTGCCGACGTCAGCTGATAAGCTGCTGACCATGGTAGTTTTGTCGATGTCGGCCAATGTAAGCTGTCGACGGTGGTAGTTTTGCCGACGTCGACTGATGTTAGTGGCCTCTTTTTCTCTGTCAGTGTTGTGGGTGATGATTTTGCTGCCCTCTGCATTGCATGTAGGGGTCTCTTTTTACCCGTCCATGTTGTGGGCAGTGATTCTGCTACCCTCTGCATTTTGTCTACCCTTCCTTTTTTGCTAAGTGTCGAACGCCCCAATTTTTTCCCTTCTTCTCTCCTTGCGTGAGCGTTTGAAGACTGTCTTTTGCTACTATGAATGCCAACGAATGAGGCTGATGAGCCAATGCTTTGAAACAAAGCTGTGGAACCTTGAAGATAGACCTTACAACCAAAAATGACTGGCCTTTCATAGCAAGTGTAGAAGGTGACCGAGATTTTGCCTGAGGGACAAAATTGGGTCAACAGTCACTATGGTGGAAATAAACACAAGTTATTTTAACCCTCTTACCCCTAACCAAATCCAATTATTTGTGCCCCTACCTATTCATAGACCCTTACCTAATTTTTTTAAATAGACCTAACCCTTTTAATATAGGTATTGACCCACTTATTACTATAATTATTCATTTCTGGCCTATTTATTTACAAATCATTTCTTGTGTTCAATTTCATTACCTTTTTATTAGTGATGAAAGTACTCTACATTCTATTTTCTAAACTTAATTATTTAAAATGCATGGATTGACAGCCCCCAAGGAAGCTCCTACTTTTAGGATTTAGCTAATTCTAGGAAATCCACCCAATTATCCATCTAACCAACCATTTGATTTAGTTATATATTTTCATAAATATCTGATTCAACATGCTTACAATCAAATGGGTTTTTCAACCATACCCATATTTAGTTTCTCATTAGTCATTTCTCAAAATATAAGTTAAATTAACTAAAACAATTATCAGCCTAAATTAATGTAAAATAAATATTATAAACATACCAAGAACTTGAATAAGACACTATGCACTATTATAGGTGCTAATGGAGTGTTATTATTTTATCAAGAGATGAATATTGTTATAAGTAACTAATTATTAAACATTATTTATTTATTTTTTTTTTTCATTTACCTTCATTATTAGATCATAATACATGTAACATATAGGGTAGTTCAAATGTGAAGAATATGTGTTTGCACATTCTAAAGAGTAAGACTAAAAATGTTCTTAGAGGATGGTTCTACTTTATTTGTGTATGCATAGGTTTTATAAAATAGTTTAGGATAATTAATCATGAAAATTAACCATTTATACACTTCAAATGGAGAATATTTATCTTAATTTTGCATTTCCACTACACAGTCTAGTCATAAGAACCCAAAACTTTGCAAGCTTTCTTTTTGGGGACATATTATGACTATTCAAGAAAAAATATCCATTTAAAGATTTGAAACAAGTTTTTTAATACCTCGTAGAGGTATTATAAGTGTTTTAAATTGTCTAAAATTCATCTTATCTAATATTTTGGTCTCTTCACCTTTTATAGGCCTATGTAAACCAAGCCTAGGGTTTGAATCTTGCAACTAACATAACATTTGATTCCATTAGTAAAAATTATTTAAAGTTTGGATTATTATGTGATTTGACCAAATATAGAAAAATTTGTATTGTTTAAGTTGGTTCAGTGTTTTAAAATTTAATCTCTAAGACTATGTACTTTAAGTAGGCCTAAAGAGACCTAAATGACAAGAAGGGTGAGGGAGAAAAAGTATTTCCATTGAGATTTGTAACTTGATAGTTTTTGTGAAGTATAAAGGGGATAATGGCTATTCAAGAAAATTCTTAGTTTTTCTAGAATATTTTTATCTCTTCCAAACCTTTGAGATTTATACTAAAATGGGTTATAAAAGAGTAGGCTTGAAAGAGGAAAGAGGAGATTGGTTGAGAGTTAAGTACTAGAGATTAAATTATTTTGTTGGATTATTTATGGGTGTTAAAAATAATTGTATGGATGGAAATATAATACGTAGAGTGGAGATGATAACAATGTAATAATTCATATAGCTTTTAAGCCTATGAATCTACATGAGATTCAGTAGGTTTGAAGCATGAATGGAGATTAAGGTATTAAAAATTATGCATGACAAGATGGTGTGTATCCTAAGATGAGAGAGTGAAAATGATGATGAAGTGGTAATATGCATTCAAGATATTTAAGATAACTATGTATGCAAAGAGGCTTAAGTTCTTAGAAAATGTAAGATTGATCAAGGATAAGAAGAGACAATCAAAGTACCTATGATAAGAAATCAAATTAGAGAAGAAATAAAAGAAATAAATTAGAGATATGTTAATCTGAAAGGTAAGTGTACCTCTCCCCATACATAAAGTGGTATCATTGTCTACATCTTTTGGTATTAGAGTAGGTAAGATATTGGAAATTTTTTTGATTTTGAGTATTAAAGGTTTCTAATTAAGGTTGCATGAAGTTAAGTTATATATGAGGACAAGTCTAAGGTCAATTATATATACCATGAAATAAAGTTTGATATTTATTAGAGAAAAAGTAAAGAAGAGACTTAAATATTTTTTGGTATAACATCCCTAATAAGAGAGAAGAAAGACTCCAAGAAGAGGAGATGTTCCAAGGTGGAAAAGAGTATTAATAGACTAGGTGGAGGAGATAACCTAGGGTGACACACAAAAGCAAGGTAAAATAGACTTTCTCAATTAAGGTGAAAAATACTTTCTTTATAGAAGATGAAGATACATAAGGCAAAAGTGAGTAAGGGATTAACTAAGTTAGAGTACCAAAATGAGAGAAAAAGGAAGGAAGAGCCAAAGACAAAAGGGTTGGTTATTGAAGAGGAAGTGTGTAAGATAGATTAAAGTATATAGAGGATAATTATCTTGGTGAATTTTATGTAATAAGAGGAAATATAATGGTATGGCTATTTAATTAGGAATAAAATATTTAAGTGGCCTATAATTCTACTCATGGAGAGAAGAAGAAAGATTATCATGAGAGACAATGAGAAGAAAAAGAGGTTTCTATGTAGGAAGCTCAAGGAGGATATGAACAAGTTCATGATGGATGAATATGTTGGTGGACAAGAGGAAGGTGAGAATCACCTTGAGGAGAATAATATAGTCATGGAGGATGATGAGAGGAAACAACTAAGAACATAAGCAAAGCAACCTAAAAATGAGAAGATGGAGGAAAACAAGCCTCAAGATTTTAAATTTATTGATTTCTTGTAATGTGTGTATAAATGTAAAAAATTAAATAAATAATAATTCCAATTTGAAGACATTAAAATTTATATGAAGGAAAGAGAGTATGAACAATATCTTTATGTTGAAGAAGATGTTGATTGGGAAGTGGTGTATATAGATACAATTATTTGTTACCCTAAAAGAGGAGAAATGCTTAGAGAAGGAGGTATTCAAGATTAAGGATGCCTCATTGAAGGAATAAAATAAATAGAGTTGAATCAAGAAGATTGAATACAGAGGTATGAAGATCAAAAATCAAAATTTGTATTGCATGAAGTAACTAAAGAGTTACATAATAATTTTTTCATTTTGATTGATGGTGATATAATAAATATGGATAAGGATATTTGAATTCTTGATGAAAAACATCTCTTAGAATATATAGAGTATATTAAATAATATTTTTCATTTAATTAAGATTTTATATATGAGAAAGAAGACCAATAGTTTATCTATGAAAGTTGGGATCAATTTTAAGCAGAGATGGTAGCTTTAGAACATGGCATAAGAAATGGAGAAAAGGACAAATTTTATCCTAGAATAATAGATGAAGAGTATTAAGGAGTGTAATTAACACATGATGTATATGGATTATAAGTAAAATTTATCATATAAGGTATGAAATAACACAATGAAGAAGAGGAGTTGATATGGACACAATTGATGCAAGAAGCTGAAGCGAACATATTAGAGTTCCTAAGTCAATGTGAAAAGAAGGTGGGATATATCATAAAAGATCTATAAGAATAATTACAAGATGGATAAAATAATATTTCTAAGATAAATAGCATGATTTCCATCTGAATAATTTAAGAATATGAAATTTTAGGTCACATAAGGGTAAAATTAAGAAACAAACAATGATTTTTAAGTAAATCAAACAAATTTGCAAGCCAAGGTATGCCTAAAAATATGAAAAATATATGCATATAATCATGTGATTTGATCATAACAATTATGGATAACTGATGATGTGTGTAAATAATATAGGTTAAGAAGATAATATAAGGAACTTAATAAGATGAAAGACAATCATAGAGAATTTTGGAAAAGGGATATAAGAGCAAGAGAGGATAGAAAAGACTATGAGATCCTTGAAGAGACTATCAATTCTCATGAATTTAATGTGATATATAATAAGAATTATGGTACATATATGGAGATGATAGCGAGGGAGTCACTCCATTATCACATGGAGAAAGGAAGCAATGAGACATAAGAGTTCATGATAGAGAAAAAGAATGAGGAGGACAACTATGTTCCTCACAAAGGAAATTATGGGATGAATAAATCATGTTTGGAAGAGGAAAATATAATTAAAAAGGTGATCCAATAAATTAGTAAGATTATGTTATCATTGATAGAGAAAACAAAGAATAGTCTTAGCCAAAGACCCAGTCCTACTAGCATATCAAGAGATAAAGAGCAAATAATTATGGAAGGAGATCTAGAAGAAAGTGAAAAAAGGAATACTAAAATGAGTAAATAGAAAGGTTAAATGTCAATACATTATGTTATATCTAAGTTGGTTAGAGATATGTAGATGGTAGTAAGATAAAAGGTTTACAAGAAGTTTTATGTTATGATGAACCTAAATTGTTCAAGAAGATGTCATTGTAAGATGAGTAATAAGGTTATGATAAGACTCACCATGATAAGGTGGAGTATCATTAATAGAAAAATAAAAAGGATATATATGAGTGTATTAAAAGGTTGAAGGAAGAAAAGATGCATAAGAAGCCACTAAAGCATGAGGACAAAGGAGAAAGCATTTTTAAGAAGATAGACCAACAAGAAATGCATGAGAAGACCATGACACATGTATAAGGAAGCTATAGAGTAGGAGATGGAGTGAAGATTAATAAATAGACATTTGAAGTAGAGTATCATGAAGATAAATTATAGGTGGAGGATATGGAATATGAAGAAGATAAAGAGTTGCAATAGATAATGTGTTTCATGAAGGTATAAGATGGGTTGGTAAAGAGGAAAGACAAGGCAAGGAGACAATGAAAGAACTAACTGAGAAGAAATGAGAAATAAAAGAGGAGTACCAACAAGAGGATATTATAAAACCATAATATGAATAATTGGAAATCAAGGAAGAATTTGGTAAAAGTACATTATAGTAAGAGCTCAAATTTTCCCACTTAGGGAGATTGATTTAGAGCATCAAAAGGTTACTTAAGGTTTTCGTGTATTTGGAAGTTTTATTTTATCCATTTTGGTTTTTTTTGAGTGTCATAGGTCTTATATGGCCCCTTAGGATGTGTTGGAATCCTTGAGAGTCTTAGGATTGTGTTGTTAGTCTATTTAGATTTTCCCTACCAAAAAGTGGAATTTGAAACAAATATTTGGTGTAGCTTTTTAGTTTTATGTGAAATTAAAATTTTCATATAAGTTTTTGAAAGGTCCTATAATTTCCTATGAGTGTGTTTTAGGAGTGTTTCAATGTTTAATACATGAACAATAAAGGTAACACAAAGAATCTTGAAATTTTAATTGCCACCCTACATGGAGTTTGCCTTGTGAGGGGTTTTCTTACATGTTTGGCATCATAAGAGGATAGAAATTCATGTACATTTTGAAGGAGAGTAACATTAATTTTTTAAACATAGGATATTTTCAAAGGAAAGTAATAAAAAATATCAAAAAAATAACCAAGAACCTAAATAAGGAACTTTGTTCTATTTTAGGTGCCAATGGAGTGTAATTACTTTTTAAATAAATGAATTAAGAGATACCTTTTGAAATACATGTTAGATATTATGAATCCTGACATAAGTGAGTCTTAAACATTATTTCCTTTTTTAATATTTTTCCATTTCACTTCATTCTTAGTTCATACGTAAGTGAGATAAGTAAGTCTATCAAGTTTGTTTTTGGAAATTTTTAGACTTTATAGGTTTTTATAAGTAAATAAGATCTTATATTTGAGATTCAAGTTTCTATCTTTAGTAATTTAGTATCACTTTTGAAGTTTCCTACCAGAAATATAAATTTGAGTTTTTGACTAGTTTTGAGGAATTTGAGGTCATTAGGGGAGTTTTATGAATGATAAACCATGTGTATAGGGTTATTAGGGTCGAATTTAAGTGTTAAAAGAATTTTAAAATGTTACTTCTCATGCACATGTGTTTTTACTATAGTTAATGATATTCACCATGGTAGAAAGACCAAAAAAGTAATATAGTTGAATCATTTGAGGACTGTTGAGAGATGTTTGTAAGATGAATATGTCTTTCTAATCTTACAATATTTTTAATTTTCATGATAAACTTTAAACCAATAGTCTAAGAGGTACACACAATCTATAAAAGGAGTAGAAACATCAAATTATCAATTGTTGCCCGAGTGTTGAAGAAGTTGCAAGTTATAGTTTGTCTATGATAAGAGAAATTAAATAAAATAAAGATTTATCTAAGGATTTTCATGTGTGGAAAACTTATTTTAATGTGTTGATACATGTTTCAATGAATATGGATGCTTACTTGATACTAGGTTAACCTTTATGCCCTTAGAGCTCTCAAACCCCTTATTTTTGTAGACATAGTCATTAAACAAAGGTCATTTTTTCTAGAATAATGTGTATATAAAGGAAAATGTAGTTAACCTATTAATGAATCTTATCTCAAAGAAGATAAATCTTACTTACACTTTGGTTTGTTGATACATTATATATTCATGGTAATGACCAAGATGGCTCTACTAGACCTAACCAAGGGATACCTTAACACAATAACATCACTAGAGAGGGTTCTAAAGCCTTTAGTTAAGTAACACTATGAAATAACCCTAACTAGATCATATGTTTTCATATTCGCTATGTAAATTCAAAGTAAAATAAAATCTAATCTACTATTCACCAAAGCTTACGGCACAAAATGGGGGTAATAAACATAAAACGTAAACATGCATAAAATATTTATACTTAAGTCAATGTACAAGAATTCCTAATGCATGTGACAGAAGTACAAATGCTAATATATCTAGTTTCACAAAGGAAAAACAAAGTTGGTAAGATGAATCCATCGAGCCTCAATATATCCTTTATCCATGGTGCTTTGTAATAATTTATTGTGGTATGTAATGATACCAAGAATAAGTTATCTTAAGGATAGACAAATTATTTATGTATCTAAAATATTTGTTCACAATAAAATATATTTATCTCCAAAAAAGGTATTGAAACCCTAAATAATGATCCTCAAGTAGAATGGTGGATAAGCAGATGTATAATATAATATTCTTATTCCCTTCCTCTATAATAAATGATAAAATTAATGTCTATATATAATTGAATATAACCCTAAACCTTTCCAAAATTTTAGCCAATATGGTTGGCCCAATTTGAATTTGTAATTTTTTTCATAAAAACTAGTTAGTTCCTAGTCTAGGTCAGCCAAGGCTAACCTTGAACCATAATGTGAAAATATGAATTAGAGTACATGGTCAGCCTAGGTTGACATTGTTAAGTAAATGTTAAAAATGATTTTAGGCTTAGGTAAGGGATAAATAAGGTGGTGAATTTTTTAGAGGAGTGTGTAAGGGAGGAGGAACAACTCAAGGAAGTGTATAAGAAATGGTTGTGTAGATAACATGTGGTGGTATAGGGGAAAATAATCTTATAAATCACCAATGGTTTACACATCCCTTTCCTAGTGTACCAATTAAGGTGTGCACTTAGAGAGATTAAGACATAATGGGTTCCTACAAAATAGAAAGCTTTAGTAATTCATAAAGCTTGAAAATATTATATGTATGCACTATTATTATAAATTACTAGAATCTAATGTGAATTTAAATATAACACATATTTCATCTATCGGATGCTAGTATGTCTTAGGAGGAGGATGTGAATTCTACACATGATGTACTTATGGTTTATTTTTATTATCAATAGTACCATGATTTGGAAATGTATTACATCATAGTTTACATGTTTGAATTATCTTTCTATTTTTTTCTATCTTCTTCCATGGGTGTTCATGGCTCAATAGTATTATTATCTATAAGATCTTTTATCTTATGCCTTAACCTAAAAATATGATTTTTAAAATTGCAAATGCATTTAAATTAGTCACGAAATCCATTAATATTGAATACCTTAAATTTAATGTTTATCAAATCAATATCAAATGTTACACATAGATATATTATATTACAATCAAGTAATCTATGTAACAAGACATTAAGAGGTTTTTGTAACCTTAAAATTTTACTCCATGGTGGAGTTAGAAATTTAAGTTTTTTTTTTGGTTGAAATATTACATTAATTTTTAATTTTGATTCATTCTATTTTTTATAAGATTTGACCATGTAGTCTAACACATTTTTAAATTTCATATTTGAACTAGATAGGGGACTAGGTGCATGTTGTCACTAAATATGGAAAACATGGTAACACTTCCAAATTTTGGAAACATGGTAACACTTCCAGGTATGTGGGTGTACCTATAGTGGTAGTGAGCCTCTATATTTTAAGGGCTAGATCTTTTGATGTATCTTGAAGTGTTTTCACCTATGTTAATTATTTATTATGAAAAAGAGTTATAAGTTGTATGAAATAAACCTAATATAAGGGGATGATACACCAAGATGTATTCCATATGACCATCATACTTTCTTTCACTAATAAATTAGACACACAAACTAACTTCTAAGTCCTATGGAACCTAACATGAATACTTCAATATGGAGGTGAGATGTATAGATCTATCCAAGGTAAGTGAACCATAGGCTAGTTGTAGGCACTAAGGCTTATTTTACACTTAAACGATAGGATCTTACTCTTTAAAACATTTCATATGACATATTACAATATAAATTATTTCATAAACATGAAAGGATAATGTATGAAAGGATAGAGAACAATCACTTTACATCACCATACATCACTTTCACATTTAGACAATCGATTAATAACTAAAAATTAGATTTATATTAATGTTCAAAGGCAAAATATGATGTCATTCTAGCAAGGATTCACCATACATGGATTGGAACTCTTTTAAAATATCTCAAGAGCTATACTTATAGAAAAGAAGTGACATCGAGAGGGAGTTTTTGGTGCACATAAGGTAATCAAGCAGTTTGAAGCAATTTAAAAAGTGGTTACAATAACCTCTACAAAAATGATCATTCATAAAATTTGATTGATCTAGCTCACTCACATCTACTACATCATTACAATATCTTCTCGGTGATGCTCTATGGTAGATTTAAATATGAGATTAAGTTATCTTTAATTAGGTCTAAGTAACAATGTAGGTATAACACTCAGATACATTATTTGGAATCATGTCTTATTGCCAACTACTCTTGACTAGTTGTCATGGCATGCATAATGGAGAGAAAGGTCACTTTCAAGAATTTGTTCTATTAGATTAATTGTTGGGGTCCACTTGTTTGCATTTATGGTACCCTTTGAAATATTATCTTGTTATGATAGAAATGGAGAACATAGTTAGATAAATATCCCTTTATGATGCAAACATACAAGCTAAAGTTCCATATTTATCCACATGGGTGGTCCTTTTATGTTCTCTATCCTTAACTGTATCATATTGAATACTCCATGGTGTTAAAAACTAGATTTAATGGCGATGAGAAGACATTGAAAAATGCTATTACTTATATTGAAAATGGCTTCACTTTGACTTTCATTAAAAACCATGGGCTTACCTTTTCTCCAATTAGCTATCAAAAATTGAGTAGGCTCATTAACACTTTGAATTGGCTTACTCTATTAGATTTTTCGAGTCTAAATGAGTGCAATCCCTTAGATCTAACTTTGAATTATCAACCTTGTCCCTACTTATGCAAGGTGTCATATACACAATAATCCTTATGATCCTACTATCACTCTCCTAGCTTTATGTGCTTATGCCACATGTTGATCTCTCACGCTATATGTCTATTTGACTCATCTCACATTATTAGATCTCCTTTGAACAATTAAGTGTAAGCTATTATATCTTCTAACAATCTTGATCATTAACTTTGATTAGATTACACTCATTGGGTCTCTATCTAACATGATCTATGAATGTGACAAATTTCACTTTCATACCACTCATAACTCCTTTTGATAATTTGACTCATTGTACTCCATTGGATCATTGACATATGATGAAGCATGGGCTACTAGATCTTGTTAGGACCTATAGTTTTAAACATAACAACTACTTCATGATCTTAAATTTGATGGTATTTAGGATGTCAAATGATGTTTACGTGATTGTCATTATGTTTCTTAACTAACTTTAAAAGATTGGATCTTGAAGCATGAGAATCATGGAGGCATAAAACTTTTGAAAGATGTTCTTAACCTCAAAAGGGATAAACCCATGTGATCCACTAGTCCCAAGAGATTTTTAATTAAATATATTCAAATTTCAATATGGATGGTCCATAATTACTTCTATGTGACATCCTAGTAATGGCTGAGCTCAAATGACTATGTATGGGGAACTTAGAAAAAATGCCTAGAATCCCATATTTGCACATCGATAACTCTATTTGCACATCAGTGGAGTACCTTGAGATTGGTTTATAAACACATGGGACCAAGGTGAAAAAACCCATATGGTCACTTTCCCCTAATACTATTACACCTATGAGATTATTTTTTGTGAAAGTGCTCACTCGGCTTTACTAGAACCTTCTTAAAAATGGCTAAGTATGGGAAAACAAATATAAAGTGACTAAGGAGCCAACTTTAGACACTCGTAAATTTTGATGCACTTGGGAAGATGACATAATATATTGCACATATGAGCTTGGTATAAAAGTGAATAAACCAATATGACCTATTCCTCTTGACTTGTCCACATGTGCAAGATTTGACCTTAACAAACTAAACACTTGTACTTTCTACCACTAGACTCAAGATGTTAGGATGAATCTAATGAAGAACTAGATGAAAACCAAGAGATTCCTAAATCATTCTAAGCACTTTTAACATCCTATAGGTCTTTAAAACACTCTCCATCTACTCATTCATTAGTAACCTAATCCATGCCCTAACTACATTGATCACCATGAAGACATACCACTTGCATAAAATGACATTAAAATGGTCCCTTAGACACCAAATGACAGAAGGACTAAGCTAGACTATGAATAAATTATAATTACATAAGGAATGTCACTAGATGAGATCCAACATACCATATAACATTATAAAACATACATAAACAAGATTTTGACTATAGGGGGTTGACCCATTTTATCTTATGGGAAAAAATGGTAAACATTCTTGGAGATTTCCTAAGGGTTGCATGCCTACCTATGAAAAATGGACCCATACTAGTTGATTAATCTTATCCATTGGGTAATGGAATCATGTGTACAATAGGTTTGACATATAAAATATCTTGAACAATACACAAAACATAAGGAAACACAAAAATAAGAAACACACAAGATGAGAAACAACATGTTCTTCCAGGGCACTTATTGAATAGAAAACAACAAGAAAGGAAACACACACCTAAACACTAACTAATCTAAGATGAAAAATTATTATAGGATCAAATGGAAAGTTGTTAAGCATAAAATATACTAAGAGGTGGGGGGTTTGAAACATTATATTATATATCTTTTACTTAATTTGATTTCTTTTCTTTAACCACTTAATCACACATTCAAGATATGCAATAAAATTAGAAAAATAACATGCACCACATAAGAGAGAGATCGAGAGACACTAGATTTTTACGTGGAAACCAAAAGTGGAAAAAACTGAGGAGAAGAATCTCAAGTATATGAATGAGCACCAACTCAGATTACAAAGTTTGTAAGCACCAACTTTTAGGAGTACCAACCCCTTTCCCGAGCACCAACATAGCAATTATTTGTGAGCACCAACCCCTTGTAAATATTTTTGAGCACCAACCCATAGGAACACCAACCCCTCTTGTGTATAAAACACAACTATCACTCAATGTTGCTTACTCAAAAAATGATACGACTCTACAATATCTCCTTCTTTTCTCTCCTCTAAAATAAATTAAAACCATGCACTCTCTTGCATATTACAAATGGCATCTCAAGGCTTCATTTATAGCTTTCTAAATGACCTTTGGCATTCACCCTTTGCGACCCTTTAATCCTCATGGAAAATGGAACCAAACTTACATGACCCTTCATATCCTTACATTTGAAAAATCACATAGTGACCCTTCATAAGAAAATGTGTCCTTTTCTCTTTTGTATTAATCTTGGTGACTTTTCATATTCCTCAAAGTGTCCCTTCATATAAAAATCCACCATATCCTCTTTTGTCTTCACATGGTGACTCTTGGAATTCCTCAAGATGAATCTTCATGAGAAAATGCATCCCATTCCTCTTTTGTCCTTACCCCATGAGTCTTTGACTTCTCCATGGACCCTCTTTTGACTTACATGCAACCAAAAATATATTCATTAATATTAAATAAATATTAACACACATTAGCCAAGATATGAATATTAAAATCACCATTAAATTATATGGGGCCTTTATCACCAATAATGTAAGACCTTTGACATAAATGACAATATTTCTAATAATCTCCCCCTTTGTCATTAATGGTAACCTTAAACTAGAACTGCCACATCTTGAAACCTATACTGCACATGTCAACCTACACATACTACCATCTAAAAAACATACAATAACTCCCCCTTAATATAACAACATGTACCTATTCCTTGTACCTATTTATACACTTGTACCTATTCCTATTTCTATTCTTCTCCCCCTTTGACATCAATGGCAAAGGGCTTATCCTTGAGCTAACACTTAGCTCCCCCTCAACTAATGCTGATCCTCAATGGCAGGAAGTAAAATAAATTACTCCCAATTCTCCCATAGATACTCAAATTGTCTTTTGACAGTGCCTTTGTGAAAACATCTATAATATACTTCGTAGTACTAATATATTTCATATTAACCTATTGATCTACAACCTACTCTCTCAAGAATTGATATCTGATGGGAATATGTTTTGTTCTTGAATGCATCACTAAATTCTTCAAAATATTAGTATCACTTGTGTTGTCATAAATAACAAAAATAGGTTCATCATATCTTATCTTGATATCTTCCAAAGTTTTCTTCATCTAAAGCACTTGAGTACACCACAATACCACTATAATATATTATACTTCAGTTATAGAAAGTGATATTAAATTTTGCTTTTTGCTTAGCCATGATACTAAGCTATCACTAAGAAAGAAAGCTCCTCCACTTATACTCTTTCTATCATCCAAGCAACCTTGCCAATCTGAATCGGTATAAGCAACCAAAGTGAAATCTCTACCTATGCGATATGAAAATCCATAATCCAATGTCCCCTTGATATATCTAAATATTCTCTTCACCAACTAAACATGACTATCATTTGGAGCTGACTTATATCTTGCAACTATATCTATTACATGCATGATGTCTAGCCTTAATGGTGTCAAATATAAAATATAACCAATCATAGATCTATACAAAGATTTATCTACAATAGGTGAATCCTCATCCTTGCTCACCTTATTTTTTATACTCATTGGTATGCCAACTTGTGCACAATCCTCAAAACCAAATTTATTCAAAATTTACTTGTCATATTTACTTTGAGATATGAAAATTCCTTTATTTGACTAAAATATTTGTAACCCTAAGAAAAATTATAGTTCTCCAAGCATAGACATATCAAATTATTTTTCCATATTATTAGAAAATTATTTTTTCACCTTTTAATGTTTCCTCCAAAAATGATCTCATCAACATATACCATAACAATCAATTGATGCTCACTTTTTATTTTGATGTAGAGGTTACTATCAAAAAATCCTCTCTTGAAACCTTAATATTGTAGGTACTTATCATGTCTTTCATACCAAGCTCTAGGAGCCTATTTCAATCCATACATTGATTTCTTCAATATGCATACATGGATACTAATATTTGAGAGAATAAATTCCTTAAGATGCTCAATGTAGGCATCTTCTTATAGATTCTCATTTAGGAAGGCAAATTTGACATCCATCTAAAACACTTTGAAAATTTTAAACACTATATATGCAAGAAATATTTTAATAGCCTCTATCCTTGCAACTGGTGTAAAAGTTTCTTCAAAATCTATTCCATCAATCTAAGCATATCCTTTACATACTAATCTTGCTTTATTCCTGGTCACTTCTCCATTTTCATTCAACTTATTCTTGTAAACCCATTTTATTCCTATCACATTGTAATATTTTATTTTAGGCACTAATTCCAAAGTATCATTCTTTTCTATCTAGTTTAATTCTTCATCCATTGCCTTAACCCAATGCTTATCATGTCTAGCTTCTAAAAAAGGTATAGGCTGAATTTTGGATAACAAAGAGAAATTAACTTGCTCAGATTGACTTACCATCATTCTTTTGATGTGAATTCCTTCATTTATGTCCTTGATGATGTCACTTTCATTATGATTTCTGTAGACATATTTGGATGGGGTTTTGGTGTCCTTTTTCTCCTTCTTTTCTTCATTTGATTCTTCAAAATCTTCCTCTTCAATGATTTCAAGAATGTCTATTGGATCACTAATTCTTTGTGCTCCATCTTCTTTTATCCTAACACTTGCACTTTCAACTATTTTTTTGGTTCTTTTGTTATAACATTTATAATCTTAAAATTTTTCAAGAATAACCAAGAAATATGCCTTCATCTACTCTAGACTCAAACATACCCAATTTTTCGTCAATTCTCTTTATGAAGCATCTATTATAAAAAACTCTAAAACAATCAACTATTGTTGGTTTATCTTTCCATAGCTCATAAGGATTCTTGTCACTGTTGACTCTCAATAATTCTCTATTTTGAATATGCACTATTATAACAATTGCCTCTTTTCAATATTTATCTAGTATCTTGGATTTATTTAGCATTATCCTCACCATTTCCTAAACTATTTTATTTCTCCATTCAACTACCCTATTTTATTGTGGATTTTTGGCTGCTGAATAATGTCTCTTTATTCCATGGTCTTCACAAAACTCAATAAATTGATTTGACATGAATTCTCCTCCTCGATCTGATCTTAGGCACTTAATTTTCAAACCAATTTTATTCTCAACTAATGCTTTTAAATGTTTGAAATATTCTGATTTTTTATTTAAAAATATTACCCAAGTCATATGTGAAAAATCATCAATAAGCAACATGAAATATTTCTCACCTTGAGTAATTTGAGTTCTCATATGTCCACATAAATCATTGTGAACAATCTTTAACATCTAAGTGGTCAAGTACTCTTCTTTTTAATCACCTTCTAGCCTACTTCCCATGTGTTGGATGGCTTTGTAATATTTGGAAATTTTTTGACTACTTGATTCTTTTTGATATTGACAAGATTGTTTAATTTTATTTGTCCCATTCTCTAATACCATATCTAACTTTCTTCAATCTGACTCAAACAACATCTTTGACCTTTGTGTCTAATAATATATATAAGTTATTCCATGTTCTCTAAGCATTTACATCCAACACATCTAAATATTTTCTCCTAATTTCAAAACCTTATACATAAAACCTTAGTGTGTGCCCCTAATCACACATTTGAATTGCACTTAAAATATTATACTTAAGATATTCTACATACAAAACATTTTCAATTTTAGTTCTACCATTATCCAAACTTAGTGTACCATTTTTGACAATTTTGGCAGTAGTATTATCTCCAAATTTTAATATGCTATCATTGATCTTCTCCAAGGTTATGAACTTAATCTTGTCTCTTGTCATGTGCCTCAAACATCTACTATCAATGAACCATGGATTTTCTTTATTTCTTGCATGCAAAGTTATCTGGACCAACATAGAATTTTTAGGTTGTTTCTTCTACCATGAACCTATCTGAACATTATTTTTAATGAATGGAGCCTTAAAACTCTGGTCCTTCTTGATTGACTCAAACATGCTTATACAATACTGAGCTATGTGTCTAAAGTTATTACACTTTTAACATATTATGGATTCTTCATTAAATCCTAATAGAGGAACAAAAGAGTTGTGGCTTCTGCTTGACTCTACATGAGTTTCCTTCTCCTTATTTCTGAAATTGTTAACCGATTTTTGACATTCTATTTTCTTATGACCATATCCATTACAATAAAAATAGTAACAAAAAAATAAGACCTATTTATGTATCTCTAACCTGATTGCCTTTTGTAACTTTATTCCTTCTATCCTTCTTTATTTGAGATGTCCTTTATATTCTTAACTTCTTCCCTATTTATTTCCTCATTTGTAAGAGCTTTATCATAGCTCTTTCCTTTTTTTGTGTTAACCTTTTTTGGGGCCTTCCTTTTCTCTTTCTCAAATCTGATACCTATCCTATCTAACATTTATCTTTGACTTTCTAATATCTTATTCAACATATTAGTGTTATTCTCAAATTTTATATCATTGGTTACTCTATCATTGGCTACTTTATTTGTTTACTCAAGATTTACTTTTAAAGAAGTAATTTCAATAACATACCTTTCACATTCTTCACTTATTTTTTTCAACTATGCCATTAGATCTTTTTCATTCTTCTTGGTTTTTTCAAAGTTTGATTGTAGATGTTCAATTGTTTTCTTTGACTCCTTTTCATTTTTTTTGATCTAGATCTTTAATATTTGATTCTTCTTCTCAAGAGCTTTTAACTCTTCAAAGGAACACATGTGTTCTCCCTCAAGATTCACTTTGGCTTCATCTTATTCTTCTTTTTGATCATCTATAATTTTACTTGTGGAGGCATCTTCATGTATGTCCATGAATAGAATCTCTTCTTCTTCTTCTGAATCATTGACTCCACTATCTTCAAATGAGCTAGGATCTTTAGAATACAAACTTGTTTTCTCTAATCCCTTTTTGAATTTTCCTTTGAAATTCTTTTTTTATGTAGAATGTTTTTCTTCATTGTCACCATTACCCTTATCTAGGCACTTAGCTACAAAATGTCAAATATTTCCATAATTAAAACATTTAAAAGGTTTTTTCCTTGATATTTACCTATGACCATTTTTGGTTTGCAAATGTATAGAGCTCTATTGTCATCTTCATCATCGCTAGAACTATCACTTCATTCTTGAATCTTAGCCTCCTCTTTCTTTGATGTCTTGAAAGTAGCTTCTCTCTTTGAGGGTTTTTCTTGTTTGATCTACATCTCATATGTTGTAAGAATACCATGTAGCTTATCCATATTTAGCTTGGCTAAATTCTTCATCTCTTCAATTTCCAAAACTTTTACATCATATCTCAATGGTAGAGATCTCAAAATGTTTTGTACCACAATTGATTCTTATAACTTCTCTCTAAGACCTTGAATCTAGTTAACTATTTAATCAACACATAAAAGATAACTTGCTATATTTTCTTCCTCTTTCATCTTTAAACTCTCAAACTATCTTTTGAAAGTCTGAATCTTAGCTTACTAAACCTTTCCATAACCTTTGTAAATATTCTCAAGTTTTACTCAAGTTTCATGAGCAAATTTATATTGCATAACTTTAAATTTTTTTGATTCACATAAACCACATAAAATAGCATTTAAAGCTTTAACATTATTTTCACTTGCCTTATTTTCCTTCATAGTAGTTACAAGTGTCTATGGCTCTTCATATTCCTCCACCACTACTTACCAAATGTCAAATCCAAGGGACATCAAATAAGTCCTCGTCCTTATGCTCAAAAGAGAATAAATATTCCCATCAAACAAAGGTACCTTATTTTTATAAAAGCCTTCATGTGATCTACCCATCATGCTTTCCCCAATATACCTTCAAGATGTAAATTTTTTTCAAAAGGAACTTGCTCTGATATTAATTATTAAACACAAAATATACTGAGAGGGAGGTGAATTAGTATATTATATATCTTTTACTTAATCTAATTTATTTTCCTTAAACACTTAATCACACATTCAAGATATGAAATAAAACTAAAATAATAATATGAACCACACAAGAGATAAAGAGAGACACCATATTTTTATGTGAAAACCCAAAATGGGAAAAACCATGGAGAATAATCTCAAGTATATGAATGAGCACCAACTCAAATTGCAAAGTTTGCTAGCACCAACTTGCAGGAGTACCAACCCCTTTGTTGAGAACCAACACAACAACTAGTTGTGAGAACCAACCCCTTGTAAATATTTGTGAGTACCAACCCCTCTTGTGTATAAAACACACCTAGATCTCAATGTTGCTTACTCAGTAAATGATAGAACTCTACAATATCTCCTACTTTTCTCTCCTCTAAAACAAATACAAACCATGTACTATCTTGAATATAAAAAATTGCTTCTCAAGCCTTTATTTATAGCTTTCCAAATGACCTTTGGCATTCACCCTTTGTGACCCTTCAATCCTCATGGAAAATGGTGCCAAAATTGTATGACCCTTCATATCCTTACATTTGAAAAGTCACATGGTGACAGTTCATAAGTAAATACATCTTTTCCTATTTTGTCTTTATCTTGGTGACTTTTCATATTCCTCAAAGTGTCCCTTCATGGAAAAATGTACCATACCACCTTTTATCTTCACATGATGACTCTTAGAATTCCTCAAGATGACTCTTGATGAGAAAATATGTCCCATTCCTCTTTTTTCTTTACCCCATGACTCTTTGACTTCTTCATGGGCATTATTTTGAGCTATATGCAACCAAAAATATATTCATTAATATTAAATAAATATTAACACAAATTAGCTAAGATATGAATATTAATATCACTATTAAATGCTATGGGGACTTTATCATGAATAATTTAAGACCTTTGACATCAGTGGCAATATTTCCAATAGAAGTTTGATAATTTTCTTGTATCATGAGATGAGGGATTGAATGAGGTAGGAAGCTCCTTGACTCTTTATCTTGATGCCTACTACTTTTTTGTTGCAATGATCAGCCTCTTTAAAATGATGTTTAGTGAGAACTAGGTAGATCCAAATAGGTAAGAAATGTGCATCCAGATAGCCTCTACCTTTTCATGTTGCTTTATATAACTAGCCTCTAATGGTAATTAAATAAGGATTACCTTCTTGATCTCCAGTCCATGGTGATCTCAATAATATTGGGTTTCTCTTTAGTTATAAGCTCCTCAAGCTCATTAAGGAGTTCTAAATATTTCACCCAATCTTGTTCATTATCCTCCATAGAATTTTTTTCCTCCATCTTCTCATTTACTTGACCCTCAACTTGGAAAAGTTCTTCAATCTATTAAAAGAGATTCATTTGTAGTTTCTAATAATCATTAACAGAACATGCTTGATGTTTGAGAGCATCAAGCTTCTCTTATTCATGTATATGAATCTATGAATATATCTCAATCTTAAGTGGTCTCTCAACTATTCTTAAGGCAATTTAATCTACACATTGACCTAAATTTCCATGTCTACAACATCTTAGACACTATCATCACTAAATTTCTCTATGATAATAGATTCTTGATTGGTATAATGACCTTCATATTTGTGCTTGAGATTTTAATTTATAAATTCTTTATTAGATAAGGAATCTTCCTGAAAATCCCCCCTTTAGGTCTTGGCCACATTTCTCATGGACAACTATAAAATAATCTTCAATAAGTTTCTCTTCCATATTAAACTCTATACCAGTAGCTATGATAGAATCTTCAATGTGTTTTTATTCATCTAGGAATGTAGTGTTACACTTGTCATCACCAAGGGGGTCCCTATGGTGATTTCATTCTCATATTCATTCATGACATCTTTTTGGTTAGCTTTCTCTTGGATTTTATCCTCACCACTTACTTCTCTCAAGATGGGCTCATGTGAAGGAGATGAGATATGAATTGTAGTGGAAGGTTGATGAGATGGAGATGTAGTATGGGATGGAGGAAAGGGATTATAAGTGGATTTAGGAAAGATTAAAACACTAGTAAGCTCATAGGGAAGTGATTTCTTGGGATGATTAAAAGGAGGGACACCTATATAAGTAGAAGTTACATCTTACTAGTAACTTTATTGAAACTCTTCATTAAAAACATGTTTATTTTCATTCTCTTTATCTTCCCGCATATTTATCCTATCTATGTAGAATTTAAGGCACCTCTTTGATAATTACATTTTTTCCATGATCTCCCATTGAGTTCCTTCTAGTTCTTCAAACATCTTCAAAGTATACATATGACTTTGGACAACATTTATGAACCATTCCAAGAGATGATAAGGGATGATATCATACTCATCATCCCATGGTATCATTTCATGTTCAATAACTAGTAAATTTGATATTAATGCCAAAAACAACTTGATATAAGATGGAAAAAATTGAGGAGGATAATGATGGAGATCAACACCATATTTGACTTGTTGCATTCTAACATGTAGGAATCTATATCCTACCTTATAATACCTTGATATAAAGTACATAAAAACATCTTGTTCCTCATGAAATACTCATATATATATATATATATATATATATATATATATATATATATATATATATATTGGTAGAATTACTCATATGGATATCTAACAATATGGTGTCTATCTAGTGGGGAAAATGGAGGGTTATAGGGCCACCATGGCTCATAAGATTGATATACATTTTGATAGAACTATTTGGGAGTATAATGTGGTTCATAGTAAGGCTGGTAGGGAGGTCCATGGTAAGGATATTAATCATGGTTATTCATGTCAACCTCATACATCAAAAGAGATGAAAAAAATTAATTAGAGCCTTCATTGAGACATACATGTTCTACTCATAACTAGAATCTTTGATTTGGTGTCACCATTGGTGATAATGTGCTTTCTTTTAAAAGTTGATATAGGAAAGACATACCAATAATATTCCTCTTATTTTGGACCTCACCCCACTAGGTTTGACATAACTATTGTCATGAAATATTGCACATTATAAGAGGGTGTTCAATCCTCTTCTATATATGGGCAACATAGAAACACTTCTAGGTATGTGGGTATACCTATAATGGAAGTAAGCCTCTAAATTTTAAGGGCTAGATTTCTTAATGTATCTTGAAGTACTTTCACCTATGATAATTCTTGATTATGGAAAAAGAGTTAGAATTTACATGAAATAAACCTAATATAAGGGGGTGATACACCAAGACGTATTCCATATGACCATCATACCTCATTCACTAAGAAATAGGACATACAAACTAACATATAAGTCCTATGGATCCTAACATGAGTATTTCAATATGGAGGTGAGATGTATGAGATATATCCAAGGTAAGCGATTCATAGGAAATTTGTAGACACTAAGGCTAATTTTGCACTTAAAAGATAGGTTCATACACTTGACAACACTTCATATGACGTTTTAGAATAGAAACTCTTGCACAAACATGAAAAATAAGGGAAGAAATGATAGAGAAGAATCACTTTTCATCACCATACATCACTTGCACATTTAGAAAATTGCTAAAAAACTAAAAATTAGATTTTCATTAATGTTCAAAGGAAAAATATGATGTCATTACATCAAGTCTCTGTCATACATGGAGTGTAACTCCTTTACAATATCTTAAGATTTATACTTATATAAAAGGAGTGCTAGAGAGAGGGAGTTTTTGGTGCTCCAAAGGGAATCAAGAAGTTTTAATCCATTTCAAAAATAGTTACAATAGCCTCTAAAAATATGTTCATTAAAACCATTTGATGGATCTAGGTCACCGCATTCTATTGCATTGTTATGATATATTCTTAGTGATGTTCCATGGTGGCTATAATAGTGAGATCAAGTTGTCTCAACTTGGGTCTAAGTAAAAATGCAATTATAACACTTAGATCCATCATTTATAATCATGTCTTGTTCCCAACTACTCTTGAATGATTATCATGGCATACATAATGGATAGGAAGGTCACTTTCAAGTAATTTTTCCATTAGATGAACTATTGGGTTCTACTTATTTTCCTTCTGGTACCCTTTGAAATATTAGCTCCTTATACTAGAAATGGTGAAAAATTTAGAGAAGGATCCCTTTATGACTCAAACTTACCATTTAGAGGTCCATATTTAGCCACATAGGAATTACCTTTATGTTATTTATGCTTAACTACATCATATTGATTTCTCCATGGTGTTTGAACCAACTTCGATGACATCATGATGACTCTATAAAAAACTATTGTTTCTATCAAAAATGGATTTGGTTTAAATTCCATCAAAAATATTAGGCTCACCTTTGCTCCAATTGGTTGTCAAAAACTAATTAGGCTCATTGACACTTTGACTCAACTCACTCCATTGGATTTCATAGGTCCAATGAGTGTGAGACCTAAGATCTACCTTTTAATTATCAACCTTGTCCCTACTTATTCCACATGTCAAACATGAACTAATCATAAATATCCTAATATTAGCCTACCAACTTACATGTTTATGCCATGTGTTGATCTCTTAAGCTATCTCACTAATTGACTCATATCACATCACTGAATCTCCTTTTCATGATTGAGCATGAATTTCTATATTTTTTGACAAGCTATATCATTAAATCTAACTATCTTACATTTATTGGGTCTCTATTTGATAAGTTCCATGAATCTAAAACTTATCACTTATGTGCTCACTTAGAGCTCCTTTTGACAATTTGACTCATCACGCTTTGTTGGATCATAAGTGTATGATGAAGCATGAGCCATTAGATATTACTAGGACAAATAGTTTAAAACCCAATGAATAATTCATGATCATAAAATTGATAGTCTATGAGATGTTAAATGATTTTCACATGACTGTCATTATGTTTTATGACAAACTTTGAAATCTTGGATCTTAAAGTATGAGAATCATAGAGGCATCAAACTTTTAGAAAATGTTCTTAAGGTAAAAAGGGAGTAAACCATTATATATATTGGTCTTGGGAGTTTACAAAGTAAATATATTCAATGTTCAAGATGGGTAGTCCATAACTACTTCTACGTGACATCCTGGTGACAATTGAGCTCAAACGACTAAGTATGGGGAACTTAGTAAAAATACCTAGAAACCCATCTTTACACATGGATAACTCTATTTTTGATTTTGTGGAGGACCTCAATTTTGTCTCACGTTGAGACCAACACCAAGATTATTTGATCTTGAATTTTAAAAGCAAGCAATTTTTAAAAAAGACATGAGCTTTGGTGTATCTGATTATGATAATATTTTATAGATTAATGGTTATAAATAATTTATTTCAAGGTGATTAATTATAGGTTTTATGGAAGAATTAGCGTTCCCAAGTAATAAACCCTAAAGGTTTGAATTTAAACATTCACAAGAAAATCTAGTGGGAAATTTTATGCATGATGAGGTTTTAACTTAAATTTCATGTGATTTTATAAATCTAATGCTTTATTATTGATTGATAGATTTAATTCAATGGTGAATCAAAATCAAAGTGTTTTATAAAGGCATATAACTAATGATTTGATCCCTAATAAGGATCTAATGGCAGTCGCTTGGTTGAAGGTTTTAATCTAATGGTACAAATTAAAGCCAGAGCTTCAAGAACTCCTAAGGACTTTACACATGGAATTCAATTATTGGATCAATAAATTTGATTATCTTAAAATTTATAGCTTCACTCCTATCATTTAACAACTATAAATACATAGTTTACATGATAAAACACATCAAATTTAACCTAGACAATCCCCAAAACCTTGGGAACTCCTAAGGGATTTATACGTGGCATTCATTTATTAGATCAATAAATTATATTATCTTAAATTTGATATGTTCACTTCCATTATTTGATGTCTATGAGTATGTATTTGACATGAACAAACCCATCAAATTTAACGTAGATAATCCCTAAAGCCTTAGGAAGTCCCGAGGGATTTACACATGGCATTCAGTTATTGGATCAGTAAATTCCATTGTCTTAAATTTAAGAAGATTGATCCCATTATTTGAAATCTATGATGACATATTTGATGTGATTGAACCCCTAAAATTTAACCTAGACAATCCCTAAATCCTTGGGAACTCTCAAGTTCTTTACACATGGCATTCAATTATTGGATCAATAAATTCCATTATCTTAAATTTGACAGGTTTGCTCCCATCATTTGACATCTATGAGGATGTATTCTGACGTGACCAAACCCATGAAATTTAACCTAGACAATGTTTTTAATCCAAAACAAAGGGGGAATTTATATAAAACATTTTAATAAATTCCTAGATTTTTATAAAGATAAACCTAGTTTATAAAGATCTTAGTCTAAGTCATTTTGTGTTTTTTAAACATAAAATTCTAAATGATGTTTTTAAAGCCTAAGATTCATATAATCATGGAATTGATTAAAATTTAAGCATCTTATAGGATCTAATGGTGATTGATTATTTTTTAGATTTAATCCAATGGTACATCAAGCTTAAATTCCTTTAGAAAGGCATATGGTTAATGATTTGGCCCTAGCTAAGATCTAATGGTGATTAATTTCTCACTAGATTTGATCCAACATTGAGATGAAGTTAAGGACTTTTCAAAGGCCTCGTGAGCTTGACACATAGAATAATTAGTGAACTTAATAATAAAGAGACCAATGAAATCCAAGGACCTATATTTAGTTTTTCAAAGAAAAATAAAGAGGACTTTTGAAGGATAATGGATACCATTCAACTAACATGTATGAAATTTGCCACAAAAGGCATGGAACCCTGCCACATGAGCTCCATGTAGGTATGAAAAATAAAAGTGAAAGATATCATATGCTTGATAATGTAGAAGACATGAGAATGAGATCCCATCAAATTTGAGGCATATATGAAATCAAGAGTTCAATATTTTCACCATTAAAGTTAAAAATCCTAAACCCTCTATACAGAAGGATTTAAGTCAATTCAATTGATCACATAGAAATCAAAGTAAGTGTAACTTGAATTCAGAGAAAGTGCCTTAGTGAGATCTTTGTTTTCATTAACCAAAATTTAATGTTATCAATGGCAATGGGTACACAACAAATGAAAATTAAAGCAAAGATTTATCTAACTTCAGATAGTGAAGAAAGAGTCTTTAGAGACACAAAGTTAGATTTAATAGCCTTAAATATACGTGGAATCATAAATTGGTCTAAATTATTATTGTTTACAAAAGAGTTATAGCCAATTTCCTACGAGAAAAAGAGGAATCCTATGATTCATAAAATATATAAATACCTAGTATCAATTTAGTTGGTAGGCCTTCACCATGTGGCTACTAAACTAGAGGTAATAAATTGCATCAACCTTCTTATTCCTATTTTCATTAACTAAAGAATAGATGGAAAATGGATTATTCATGAAGTAAGTATCATGAAAGTTTCATTTATAGCTCCCATGGCCTTTGAGGCTTCCTATAAGTTCCCTTACCTCATATCAATTTCCCATCCTTGAGAGAATGGACAAATTCCCAAAACTTGGATTTAGTCCTCTCACCTTGGTTAATACAAGGTTCCCATGTTTTTAGGACCCCTAATGGTGATATTCCTCCTAACCAATTTAGATAAGGAATTAGGGTAGGTATGACCTTATTGAATAGAGCCTTTGGTTCCTCTTCTACAACTTATTTGAGTAAGGTTTGGGTATCTTATGTCCATTGCACATTAGAGCAGAGCTTAACCACTCCCATTGGAGACTTAATAAGTTTTTTCTTAGCCAAACAATTTACAACCATCAAGAGAAAAACCTCCAAGAAATTATTTATGATGTATTACCTCTTGGATTCACTCTTAGCCTTTATTAATTTCCTTGGCATCTAAAATTGGTCCCCTAATAGTAAAACTACCATTTCTCATCATTAATCCAAATTACATAAATTCAAATATAAGAATCACATGCAATTCATATTTGATGGTATCTTCTCAATCATTTTTTAGAAAATCACTGTTATCCCTATGCCCAAGATTCATCCTCTAATAAAAAGATATGTGGAAACCATGGGGGATGTGTGGTTCTATCTAGATTACACTATAATAAAGATAGAAGGAATCATGGTCCAATCATACAAATTACCTATACATGTTCCTAGTAAGCTTGTAGAGCAAGAAATTTCTTATCAAATAATCCATGGAATGGATTAGATATGCAAGAAGAATAAGAAGGTTTAGGTTCATCCCTTTCCATTGGACATTGGCAAAATTATAATCAAGGATTCGTAATAATTGCAGATCATGGTGGTACAAAACAACTCTTTTGATTTCCAATTGGATGATCTTAAGATGTGGGACCCTAATGATAGAGTGGCTAACCATATTTGGGATAAAAATTTCACATCAGCTAGGTGTGGGAGATGGTATTTACATAAAGGCAAGAAAAAATGAAGAAGTCGTGTCTAGGGTAAAAAACTACAACATAAAATTATAACATAGGCTAGTAATGGATAATAAGCCCCCAGGAGAAATATGGAAATTACATCCCTTGCGTTATCACTTGTTTCCAAGACCATTTGGGACTGCACATCAATAGCCACCTATTGGAGGACAATCTTTTGAGCCTCAACATAGAGAATTGGGAAAGTCACCCTAGGTTGGGCAACCTGAGGATGTAAAAGGAAAAGGTAAAGATGTGATTAAAGAGTCTAACATAAAGTATAAACCTGGTGAATGTCCAAAAATTTAGGTATCCCCATTGAGGACTTCTTCCCTAGTAGAATTTATTAGCATCATTGATTTGGAAACTAGAGAAATAGTGGAAAGTACCCTTATTAACATCACAACTACATATGGTTCTAATAAGGAAGAAGATCAATTTGAGGAATCAAGAAAAAAATTAGTTCCATTAGATGGAGGAAAGAGACAAGTAGAATTGGTCTTAGTTCCTCTAGCTCTAAGAAAGAGGCCAAGGTGAACTTTCACTCACCCTACTAGAGAAATTAACCTCTTTAGTGATGAGAATCCTATTTATGGACCAACTATTCCTTATTGTTTTATTTATAAGAAGTTGTAAAATATCCCATCTCTTTCTCCTTCAGTAGATTTCACTTGAGTTGACATGAATGTTTAGGATAATGTCATGCCTTGGATTCAAGATATTTTGAACAAACAAGTAGAGAGAAGCATTCAAATCCTTCACAATAAGGAAATTCAAGGGATTGACACCCCAAGAGCTTCTAAGAGTTCAAATTTAGAGTCCTGAATAGCCATAGGTAAAATAGTCCAACCCTCATATCCTTGTCAATGTAGATACATCAACTCTAGAGAGAGTAGTGACCAAGAAGGTTACTATTAGTACTGAGGATTTCACTTTTCATAAGGTCAAACCATATGTGGGCTTAAATCCTATTCTAGGGTAGGAAATAGGGGAGAATACTATATTTCAAGAAGATGTAGATAGTATGGTACTGGACCAATCAACCATAACCTTGGCTAGATTTCAGGGAATGAAATAGAGGATTCTCAACTTGGAAAAAGAAAAACAAGATTTAGAAGTTCAGGTACTCTTTCCAATTCCTAAGGACATATTACAAGTGTCTAATAAATATGTTATAGATATATTTGAGAATTTGAAAAGCATCAAGCTTAGATTGAGTGATTTAAACCATCAAACTAAGATGGCACAAGCCTTAATGACTCAATGGTATAATTCTCAAGATTAGATGTAGGAACCAATCAAGGTACATAAGATAAAATAGGCATTGGACTTCAAGATTATCAAACTTAGACACCTGGACATCTTCATGGTAGTTTTAATGGATAAACAAGAGGATTTGATTTCCTAGAGCAATGATGTCAATATCTTAATCAAGAAAGACATAGGCTTGGTAACTTGGATTGAGAAACTTCTGGGGAATCTATTAGATAACCCTTCTCAAACTACTACTATAGGCCTGATTAGTGATGAATAATTCAAGAAAAAAGTTGGTGTTGACATCCAAAACATCAGAGACAATAGAGTTCATTAACCCAAGGATAACTAGAAGATCCTTCATATCATTATTTATATAGGGAAGAAAATTATAGAAGCACAGTGTATTGAGAAACTTATAACTCAGGATGATAATGAATTTGAAAAGTTAGTAGATCAAGAAAAGGATTGTCTAATGAATCCTACAGTGGATTTTAAACTAATCAGGGAGCAATATACCAAGGTGAAAGACTTACTCAAATAGGGATAATTGAAGGGCCCACCAATGAAATTCCTAAAATAATTTTCTTTTTGTAAAGTATATGGTAGTTTGTTAGCATATACTCTTTCTTGTCAAGTTGACATGTGACCTTCCACATTGTATCCTTATATCAAGGATAGGTGTCCTTATCTGCATGTGGATATTTTGAAATTTAACTACTTAGCCACCTATGTTTCCTATTAATAGGTATATGGTTGCCATTTATAGGGGAGAGTTATTGAGAAATTGTATACCAAGAACATTTAATAGAACTAAGGAATTCTAAAAAGATTATATGTATAGTTTTATTGAATGTCCATGCTACCTCTCAATTGAAGATAGTCATCTTGAATTTGAAAGATTCTTCATGTTTTAAGTTACATTCTTTGTCATAGGGTTGTTAATTTGTGTTAAATGCTAAATTGACTATAAATATCTCAAGTATACTTCATTTTATTTTCTCTATATTTGGATGTACTTAGGTTATTTAGATCATAATAGAAAATCTTTAAAGTAAATTTGGTTCTCACTTATGATTCATATTTTTCCTTTGAATTTTTTCCAATTAGTGATATAATTTGAGATTATGCTATTTTATAACATAAACTTGTTCAAATGTGCTCAAAGTAACTAGAATTTTGCCATAATATTTGAGATGAAAGCCTATAATCATGTTTCTTTCTTACTTTACCCTTCTCTTTCCTTATTTTTATCAAGATTCACTCTATCTTAAAGATCATTGTTAATACTCATTTGGTTTAGCTTCTAAGTCATTATAAACTATTGAATATCTAAATATTTAAACCTTGGTGGATCCCAACTACTAAATCAAACAAATTTTGTGGATAGTCCTCATACTCTAATTCTATTCCACCACAGACATATTAAATTGTCACAAAGTACAACTCATTCCTTAGATTTTTAAAATGCTAAAATGAGTAGTGTCCATCAACACTATAGATCACCTATGGTACATTTCAAAGCATCAATAGGAGAATCTCTACATTTGAAATCCTTGAGGCTCCTAGGGTGTCAATCCCTTGGCTTTCCTTGTTGTGAAGGATCTGGATGCTTCTCTTTGCTTGTCTATTTAGAATATCCTAAATCCATGGCTTGACATTATCCTAAACATCCATGTCAACTCGAGTCAAATCTACTAAAGGAGAAAGAGATGGGATTTTTTTCAACTTCCCATAAACAAACAAGCTAGGAATAGTTGGTCCATAAATAGGATTCTCATCACTAAAGAGGTTAATCTCACTAGTAGGGTGAGTGAAAGTTAACCTAGGCCTCTTTCTTGGAATCAAAGTAACTAAGGCCAATTATTCATGTCTCTTTCTCCCATCCAATGTGTAAATAATTATTTACTTTATTCCTCACATGGATCTTCTTCCTTATCATAACCATAGGAATCTATGATGTTAATAAGGGAAATTTTAATTATTTTTTCTAGTTTCCAAAGAAATCATGGTAATAACTTATACTAGGTAAGAAGGCATTGGTGGGAATGCCTAAATTTGGGGACCTTCACAAATTTTATGCTCTATGTTGGACTCTTGAATCACATATTTATATTTTCCTTTACATCCTCAGGTTTCCCAACTTGAGGTGACTTTACCAATTCCTTATACTAGGGCTTAGAAGATTGTCCTTCAATAGGTGGCTCTTGATGTGCAATCTCAGATGGTCCTAGAAATAAGTTATAGTGTAAGGGATGTAGTTTCCATATTTATCTTGAGGTATTATTATCCCTAAGTAGCCTATGTTCTAATTTGATGTTGTAGTTTTTAACCCTAGATAAGATTTCTTCAAAGTTTCTTGCCTTTATGTAAATACCATCTCCCACACTAGGTTGATGTTTGTACTCAGTCTTTGGGACCTGTTTATCCCTAATATGGCTAGCCACTCTATCATTGGGGTCCCACATCTTAAGATCATCTAGTTGTAAATTAAAAGAGTTCATATACACCATGATGATCTCTAGCTATTTCCAATCCTTGATTACAATTTTGCTAATGTTTAGTGGAAAGGGATGAACCTAAGCCTTCTTATTCTTCTTACATATCCAATCCATTCGCTAGATGATTTGATAAGTAATTTATTGATCTACAAGATTACTAGGAACATATATAGGTAATCTGTATAGTTGGACTATGATTTCTCTTATCCTTGTTATAGTACAATCTAAATAAAACCACACATCCCCCATGCTCTCCACTTGTCTTTTGATTAGAAGATGAAGCCTAGGCATAAGGATATAAATGATTGCCTGAAAAATGACTAGAAAGATAGCATCACATATGAATTACATGTGATTCTTGTATTTGAATATATTTAATTTGGAGTAATGATAGGAAATGGTAGTTTTACCTTCAGGGACCAATTTTTGATGCTAGGGAAATTAATAGAGGCTAAGATTGAATCCAAAAGGTAACACATCATAAAGAATTACTTGGAGGTCTTTATATTTATGGCTATAAATTGTTTGGCCAAGAAAAAACTTATTAAGTATCTAATGGGAACGGTTAAGCTCTACTCTAACATGTAATGGAAATAAAATACCCAGACCTTACTCAAATAAGTTATAAAAGAGGAACCAAAGGCTCTATTAAATAATCTCATGGCTACTCTAACACCCTCCCTAAATTGGGTGATAGGAATCTCACCATTAGGGGTCCTAAGAACATGGGAACCTTGGATTAACCAAGGTGAGGACTAAATCTAAATTTTTAGAATTTTTCTATTCTCTCAAGGATGGGAGATTGACATGAGGCAAAGGGAGATTATAGTAAGACTCAAATGCTATGGGAGCTATAAATGAAACTTTCTTGATACTTCCTTATTTAATAATCCATTCTCCATCTATTCTATTGTCAATGAAAATAGGAACATGATGGTCGATGCAATGTATTAACATCGATTTAGCATCCACATGGTGAAGGCCTACTAGATAAATTGATACTAGGTCTTTATATCTTTGGTGCACCATAGCATTCCTCTTTTCCTCCTAGGAAATTGGTTGAAAATATTCTATAAATAAGAATAATTCAGACCAATTTTTGATCATGTAAATTCAAGGCTATTAAATCTAACTCTATGTCTCTAAAGACTTTTCCTTCACCATCTGAAGTTAGATAAAGCTCTACTTCAATTTTCATCTATTGCCTACCTTCCACCTATTTCTAACAAGTTTTTTGCTTTTCCACATTCAAAGAATGAAAGAAACTAAGATAATGGTCAAAGTTTTGTACGTACCCAGATGAAGTTTGTGCACCGTTATCCAGATGTTGTAGGGAATCCTCTTTGGCTATGGAGGATGACACCTGTAGAAGAAAGAGACTCAAATACAAAAATTGTTAGATGGAGAGAAGGTGGATTGCCAAGCAAAAGCTCAGTCCCAGAAGTGCAAAGACTTCCTTATGGGATGACAGTCCACTAGTTGATAAAAATAAAGTTGGATAAAGATAAATAATGAAAGACTGAACAAAATAAATAGAGATAATGTGTACCTATATTCTACTGTTGGTCTTCCACAATTGCCGATGTCGGTTAGTCTGTCGTCATCAGTTGATTAAAGTTGCCGATGTCGGTTAGTCTGTCGACATTGGTAGGGGCAATGGTCGATGTCAGACTAGGCAATGGCCTTGGATGAGTTTGTGGTCTATCTGTGGTTAGTAGAATGGTTTGGGTTATCTGCGGGGGTTTTAGTGATTTGTGCTGGGTTTGTAGGATAGAGAGTGTGACCTAAAAGAGGGATCAAATAGACGACAAGGGTAAAAGGGAGATAAGGGTGAGAGAAGGCTCTTCAGCCTCTCTGGGAAGAGCAGATTGGGTTGTGTCAAGAATGCTTGAAAATGGGCAGTGGGTTGATTGCTAGTGTTTTAAAAGGATAATGAAATAAAAACCAGTAGAAATACTTAGCTATAGGTGGAGAGGTAGAAGTTTAGGAGGCCTATTTCTATTGTGGCTAGTTTAGGAGATGTTCTGCAACCTTCAATCTAGCTTGAAATGACTGGTGTAGAATCCCTAAGCCTAGAAAGTGATGTTGAGACGCTGATACCTACAAGAAGATGAGAAGTGAGAGAGCTTGGATCTTGGAGCAGGAGAATTCACGTTTATGAGGGGGTTGATTGATTATCCTTCCCGAGTGTAGGAATTTAGTTTTAAACAAACCGATGTTGGCAATACCGCTGGCGCCGATCAATGATTGACCGACATTGGCAGTTAGAGAATGGGAAAAAGGGATAAAATTAGCCTTTTGCCTATTCTTCCAACTCTTAGGTCTAATTGTCATTGGAAAACAGTCGAAGGTGGATTAAATAAGCGTGAGAGGGTTGAAATAAGTCATAAATTGGTCATAGGGTGATGGGAGGCATCCAAGGAGAGGTATCCAAGATGGGGTGAGGTGTCATGGGTGATGTGTTAAAGGGGGTGTTACTAATTTAAAATAGTTAATTTATTCTAAATTAATAAGTGTGTGGGTTAGGAATGTGTTAGAAGTGGACCAAGGGGACCAAGGGGGATTTGACCAAGGGGTAGACACAATTTTGGTGTTTACATTTGTCCCTTTTTGTCTTGTTGGTTGTTCTGACGAACTGTAAGACAAAAATAGGAGTAAGTTGCCCTAGGTATGGGATGAGGTCTTTTTTGTCCTGTTGGTTGTTCTGATTAACTACAAGACAAAAAAAAGTGTTGGTTGCCCTGATTATGGGATGAGGCATTCCCTCTCAAAGTAGGAGTCGAGGGAAGGGAGCCTAGAATCGGGTGCTGATTTGATAGAGAGTGGATGGAAATGGTGAAGGTTTGAGTGTGAACACTCCAAAGGGTGGGATTGCATGTATACCACTCCATGCAATCGGTAGGTCAAATTTTCATGGTCAAAGGTCAAGGAGTGCTAAAATTGAAATAACTAGTCCCCAGCATTTAGTCGTAGCTAATTGGGTTAAATGATCCAAGTTGTAGCTCCAATGGTTATCGTGTTCTAAGTATCTCAGGCTCAAGAAGTGCTCCTGGAAAATACAAAAAAGTCACAAGTAGTAAGGATCAACTAGAGTGTAATCTGATACTTGTAAGGGTCATGGATAATTTTCTAACTATTCTTAAGGTCGCAAGGGCAATCAAAACAACCAAGGCAGAGTTGTCTCAAAAGTGGTCGGAGGAGATAGTCGTGATCGCCAAGGTCTATGGTCGAGTCAAAAGGGATCTCAAGTGTGCCCCAAGAGGAGGCTAAGATGACTTCTACTATGGGAACTGGTGATTTTGGGCATGATTTTGGGCATTTTAAAGAGGATGGATGATTTAAGGCTGCCGACGTCAGTTATAAAAACTGATGTCGGTGATAAAAAAAGAGGCCGATGTTGGCGATAAATGGCTGACATCAGCATCCTAGGGCACACCTCTACTGACATTAGCAGACTACCAAATATGACAAAACTAGATTGGTGGCCCACCAAAAGTCATTTGTTACTATTGAAGAATTGAAAAAGTGAGCTCTGGGACTATTCAGTGAAAGTGACCTCTAGGTGACCAGCGCAACAGCGTGAGGTGCTAGAGCGAGATTGGGTGAGAAAGTGAGTGAGGTGGATAGTGATTGGAGGTTGAATAGGAAATTGTGGGCCAGTGAGAGTGCATGGAGAAACCAAGGCAAAAGAGATGGAAGAGGGTAGAGGAGGCCCTATGGGAGGACCACCACCTACAGCACCTATCATACCACCACGATAGTGGCGATGGGATGAGGTAGGAAGTGCATTTTGAGTTTTTAGTTTGGTTTTGAATTTGATTTGTTTTTGGAATGTTTAGTGTTTTTAGCATAAAATTGAGGGAGAGAGGTAGTTAGAAGGATGGGTAGGCTAAGTAGGTCTCTTTAGGTAGGTTTAGGAGGGTTTGGGTAGGAAAAAGGAGAAGAAATTGGGAAACCCTAATTTTAGGGCTCGCCCCTTTTGGCCCTAGGGTTGAATTAGTCACCAACATTGGCCGACCAGCTACCAATGTCGGTCACTTAACTATCGATGTCAGACACTATGTGACTAATGTCAGTTAGGTAAGTGCCATCTTCATTATGATAACTAATGTCGGTGGCTGCCTGGTCAAAAAAGATGTTGAAAATTGTCAAGTTAGAGGGTTAAAGCCATGCTGAGGGCTTACCAGGTGTCAGGAAAGGCATATAAGTATAGGAAGATGATCAAATGGGTAGATGAATGGGTGAATGGCTAAGCTAACCTATGGAGACCCCATATCAACTGAGTGCTACCTACATAGCCTTGGTCGTTAAGGGCCTTAGGCTAATGTAGTTCTCTCAAAAGGGAAGAAGAGTCATAGAGGTTGGTAGTCATTTGTTAACATGGGTTCTGTGTGTGTTGGCTAGATGCAAGTGAGGCAGATGTTGATGCTATAGGATCATCTCCCACCATTGCTGACACAGATGTGTTGGGACATCACTAGAGGGGAGTGGACCCATATGACTGTAGTGGGAATAGGTGGGCTATGGTGATACTGCTGAGTGGCCAAGAATGTCAGTCTCATGGTGGCATTGATTGAGTGGTGGGATCACTCCACCAACACCTTTCATTTGCCCACTAGTGAGCTGATTGTGATGGTGGAGGATGTGTACTAGATTTTGTAGATGCTAGTACATGGAGCAGACTTATATGCATGCTAGAGAGAGGCACACGATATCCACATGGTGACATTATTTGGAGAGCATGTGGTTGAGGTGAGCTACCACTCAACTAGTTTTGCATATGATCCATTGTATGCTACTAATGAGGATGCGTATCGACTGGCCATCCTGATGATGATCGGCATCATAGTTTATGTGCTGCCAGATGCAAAGGGAGTCAAATTTATAATTGCTATGACCAGAGTTTTGATAGAGATGTTAGAGATGCAAACAATGTTTGCCTAGGCACCTATCTTTTTGTCTCAATTATATAAAGAGCTCTGGGGTATTAGTTGGTGGTGATGGTATAGTCTATGTGTGGGCCACCTACTACACTACTAGGCATATGAGCACATTGTGGTCACCCGACCTCTCAGCCTTCTGATTGCAATTCAAGTTAGCTTCAAGGTTAGCTTTAGGTGATGGTGTGAGGTCATGGTGTAGACTCAGATGGATGGAGTAGTTAGGGACATCGACTACTATAGAGGGGTACTGGAGGCCCTGATCCTAGCAGATATCATCTAGAGACCATACCTGGTATATCTGGCTTTCAGAGACCAGGCAAATGTAACTGATTGGGGTGAAAAGTTTGAGATAGGTTAGGGGAGATGAGCTAGCGAGCTCGAGAGGGTGCCAGTGGAGAGAGTGTGGCACTAGTATGGGCTGCTAGAGGATGTGCCACCTGCCTTCCCATAGTACAAGTAGGATGACATTGAGGCACCACTCCCACTGTTAGAGGAGATAGAGGGGCCTAATTTTGAGGAGTTATTGGTAGGGCATGGGATAGTTGATCCAGGGTGCATAGAGGCCTACTCAACATGGTGGGTAGGAGAGTACATAGGGATTTAGGTAGTACCATAGCCTAATTTGTAGGTAGTGACCAGGGATAGGGATATAATGAGGCAGGAGAGGGATGCTACCAAATAAGAGAGGGACGCTACCATCTAGGAGAGGGATGCAACATGAGGATGAGTGACCATTTTGGAGGGCCAGGTCATAAGACTACAGGGGTAGGTGGTAAAGTTTTAGGGGTAGGTTACAGTTTTGATAGGTCAGGTGGCCACTTTGACAGGGCAGATCACCATTTTGTAAGGGTAGTTGGCTGTAGCCCAGGCATAGGGTTTGGTAGGGCAAGTGTTTGGAGGGTAGGGCCCTATTTAGTGTCCACCATAGTAGTCAGCTTAAGAGCTAGCTCAGTCAGCATCACAGTAGCTAGCATAACCATAACCATAGGGTTTAGTTCAAGGTGCGGTGTTAGGATTGATGGGTCCACCGTAGACTGTACCTATATCTAGGTATAACAATGCTTTAGATGAGATTACGTATTATGAGAGGGCTATCAGGGGGTTCCCTCAGATATAGCGGTATTCAAATATGAGAGTTGAGGATAGCCAATAGAGATCTATGTCATGTGTGACTACTTTGGGTTCCCATAGACAGTGATGATCAGAGGGTGGGGATGATACAGCATCATCACAACCACCACGACCACCACCATAGCCATAGCTTTGAGGCCATTTTTGATATTATGTATATACCGGCCTGTGAGTTGTTAATGCGAGATGTACTTGAATTTTTTTTGAGAGAGAGATAGATTATACCATTGTAAACTTTGATGTATAGATATATATGATGAGATTTTTGTTTATTGATGTGTTATGGATGTTATGTATGTTTTTAGCATTTCTCATATGTTTTAATGATATATGCTTAATGTGATGATGTTTATGATGAGGTTTATGATGTGAATGAATATGCTATGATGATGATGTTTGATGATTATGATGTGAATGATGTATGTTATGATTATGTTGATGATTATGTCACAACTTTTTCATTATGGTATAATGATGTACGTCATAACATTGGTTTGTGTCTTTGTTATTAGTTTCCATGTGTATTGTTTTTCATAGAAACTAATGTGATTGGTGAATGATAATCTTAATGGTTGTTGTTATATGTGATTGTTTGTGATGTGATTGGTAGTTAACGAAGGAAATGGCCGAGCTAACCTCAGAAGACCTCATGTCAACTGAGTTCTACCTACATAGCCCCTATTTTAAGGGCCTCAGGCCAATGTAGTTCTCCCTAAAAGGGAGGAAGAGGGTTAGTTATGGATGGGGTTGGACGAGGTTAAGTCATGGTCAAAGGTAAGATAGTTTGTTCATTATGTAGATGAACAAATAGATGTGGCCGAGCTAACCCCAGAAGATGTCATATTGACTGAGTGTTGCCTACATAGCCCCTGTTTGAAGGGTCTCAGGCCAATTTAGTTCAAACTAAGAGGCAAAATGGGTTGATGATTGGTTTGTACATGGTCAAGGGTAATATGGTTTGTCCATCAGATAGATGAACAAATGGATGTGGTCGATCTAACCCCAGAAGACATCATGTCATTTGAGTGCTGCCTACATAGCCCCTGTTGGAAGGGCCTCAGACCAATGTAGTTCAGATTAGGTTGATAGGTTGGGTTGGTTAGGTTATAAATGATGAGGGTATGATGATGTTACAGCTTTTTCCATATTGTGTGATGGTGTATTCTATAACATTGGTTAAGTGGTATTTCATCCCTAGCAATTTTCCATATTAGTGATGGATGTATGCTAAAAATGAATTGAGTCGATTTATGCTTCAGTAAGTAATGGTTTATTCTTAACATAAATTGTGTGGTCGATAGTTTCCATGTGTATTGTTGTCCATAGAAACTATGTGAAATGGACTATATCATGCTGGTGAGAGGTCTGAAAAAGGTTTGGGTTGGCTGAGAAAATGATTGGGTTGTATGTGACCAAGATGTGTAGGAAGTGAAAGGCAATGTGCCCTTTCATTGACATGGACCATGATGATAGCATAGGTAGGGGGTTTTTAGAAATAAAAGCCCCATTCATGCATTACGTCGTTGACCATTGTTTGTGTTAGAGAGGTAATCAAATCACTTTGACATTAAAATGAGCTCGAAATCCCTTGAGTAGGTGATGTGAAATGATAGGATAGTGTAACTTTTTTTTAGGAGGGATAACTTTGCCCCTTTCTATAGGAGACCCTTGAGAATGACTATAAGTCAAGTCCATGACTGCTTTTTTTTGGCAGACTGATCAATGTGGGAAGTCTACGTAGAGATGTCATTTTGTTTTGTGGTCATTTATGAAGCTGATCGATGTGAGAAACTTCTAAGAGAGTGTTGTTTTTAGCAATATGTTTAGGCATAGCCATCCTTCGTGGGAGTGGTCTATATTTTTGCTTTATATATATTTTGAGGGATTTGAATAGCTGCCATTTAAGGGAGTAGTCTATTAGCTACAGTAATGATGATATAGCTATCCTTGAAGGGAGCAGTCTACATTTAGAGTTTATGACCTTTTGATATTTTGACATCCAAATTTATTTTTGACAGAATTGTGAGTCATGGACAAGACTATAAAAGTTTAAGGGCTCCATTTTATTAAGACAAAGCATTCATACTTTATAAAAGGGTTACATGGTGTTTGTTTTAGGGAAATAGGGTTGAAAGGAATGAGGATTAAAAGGATAGGGATTGCTCAAGGGATGAGCTCAAGTTAAATGTCAAGTGAACGAGTACTTGACTAATAGTAGAATGGTCACAGATGCAAGGCACTAAGGGGCTCAGGTTTTGGTCAGCCTTCAAGAGAAGACAGGCGATAAGTTCCTGACCCATACTTGTGCATTATGATGTATGGTCTGAGCCAATTAGGAGCAAACTTGCCTCATTTACTTCTTTCCATATTTGTCACATGTTGATTTTCTTTGAGGATGAGGTCTCTGATTTTGAAATCTCGTTCTCTTAGATTTTTGTCATAAGCACGTTTAATGCAATTTTGATAGACATGGAGATGGTTAAGGGCAGCAAGATGACGTTCATTGAGTAACTCAAGTTGAGCTAATCAGTCTTGATGAAATTCATCATTAGAAAGAATGTCATGCAAAGAGATGTGCAAAGATGGGATCTGTACTTCAAGAGGTAGGACAGCCTCTATTCCATACACTAGGGAGAAAGGTGTAGCACCCATAGGGGTTCAGATGCTAGTGCAGTAGGCCCACAAAGTGAAGGGAATGTGAATGTGTCAATCCCTTCCAGTGTCATTGACCACCTTCATGAGAATTTTAGTTAAGATTTTGTTGGAAGCCTCAGCTTGCCCATTTGATTGTGGGTAGTAAGGCGAGGAGAAGCTGAGTTTGATGTCAAATGAGTCACAGAGTTTCTAGACAGTTTTGTTTTTGAATGATTTTCTATTGTCAGTGATGATTTTGTGAGGTATACCAAAACAATAGATGATGTGGGTGTTGATGAAGTCAAAAAATTTGTCAACTTTTATGGAGATGAGAGGAATAGCTTCCACCCATTTAGTGAAATACTCGGTGGCGGTGATAATGGACTGATGTCAAAGAGATGAATGAGGGTTAATCTCACTGATGAGATCTAAGCCCCATTGTGAAAAAGGCCAAAAATCCTGAGTGACTTGTAAGGTGTGGCTAGGGACATGTAGCAAGTTAGCATGCTGATGGCACTTGACGCAATGCCAAACATAGTCGCTATAGTCTTGATGAAGAGCGGGCCAATAATAGCCCAAGTGAAGGATACGCTTGGCAACTAAATTACCACTAAAGTGTTTGCCACAAATCCCATCGTGGACCTATTTAATGGCATGAGATGCTTTAGTGGAGGTTAGATAGCAAAGAAGGAGGCTGTCAAAACCTCTTTTATAGAGAAGACCCCCTAGCATGGTATATCGAGCTATGCATTTGATGAAGGCTCATCGTGCATTTCTAGGGAGGTCAGAAGGGATGATAGAATGACTCAAGTAGTCCACAAGTTATTTATACCAAACATCCCGAGGACTAGAGTCTATGGTGTTGACATGGTTGATGTTAGTGGAAATGTCTGAAGGTAAGGGCACACGATGCACTATGACATAAATTCGTGATGAAGATGACGAAGATGGAATATGTGAGGTGAGAGAAGCCATGGTGTCTGCAAACTTATTTTTAGATTGAGGAATAGTTTGCAAGAGGTATTGGTCAAAAGAAGCTAGGAGGATGCCAACACGGTGTTTATACCTTTGCAAAATTTCATTTTAAAAAAGATATGAACCATTGATTTGATTGACGAAAAGTTGTGAGTCATCGAAGATGTTGATGGTCTTGATGTTTAAAGAAAGGGCAGTTTGAAGTCCCAAAATTAAGGCTTCATATTCAGCCATATTATTGGTACATTCAAAGTCAAGTTTGAAAGACAGGGGCATGGGCTCACCTTCATGAGGGATGAGAATGACCCCCGCACCCCCACTGAGTTGACATTTGGATCCACTGAAGAACATTTTCATTTAATAGAATGTGTCACTGGAGGAAAGCGTGGTGATAGATTTGTCAGGGAACTCACAATGAGGAGGTTAGTTGTCAAGTAGAGGGGCATCTACCAGTTGGTCAGTGATTTTTTTCCCCTTTATGGATTTTTGTTGGATGAATTCCAAGTCAAACTCAACCAGAAGCATGAGCCAATAAGCCATACGTTGGTTTTGGTATGGCTTGGAATGCATGTATTTGAGGGGTTCAGTGTGAGTGATGACAAAGGTTTTGTGATTGAGAAGATAATGATGGAGCTTGGTAGTGGTGAAGACTAAGGCCAAACAGAGTTTCTCGGTATGAGTATACTGAGTTTCATAGTTGACAAGTGTTCAGCTTATATAGTAAACCACTTGCTCATGGTGTTGCTCGTCTCAGTGCGCGATCATGGCACCTAATGAATGGTTGGTTGCTGAGATGTAGAGGTAGAAGGGTTGGTCATCTTTAGATGGAATAAGGACTAGTGGAGAGACCAAATAGCATTTGAGGGCTTCAAAAGCCTCCTGGTAGTCCTTATCCCATTTAAAGGAGATGTCCTTCTTAAGGAGATGATGAAAGGGTTGACAGTGGTCAGAAAGCTATGAGATGAAGCGACGGATGGATTGGAGCTTCCCTTACAGACTATGAAGATGCTTGAGATTGGTCAGAGGTGGCATCTCGAGTATAGCCTAGATTTTAGCAGGATTTATCTCAATGCCATGGAGAGAAATGATGAAACCCAAGAGCTTGCCTGAGAGAACCCCAAAGATGCATTTCTTGGGGTTAAGGTGAACATTGTATTGAAGAAGGTGAGTGAAGATGATTTTAAGAATGGTTAAATGGTCGTGACGAAGCTTATATTTTCCTAGCAGGTCATCCACATAGTCTTCCATGATTTTGTGGAGGAGATCATGAAAAATGTAAGTCATGGCACGTTGATATGTGGCACCTGCATTCTTCAAGCCAAAAGGCATGACCTTGTAGCAAAAATTCCCCCATGAGGTGATGAAGGTAGTCTTGTGTTGATCTTCTGATGCAATCAAGTTTCGATTATATCTTGAAAACCCATCCATGAGTGATAGCATCTCATGACCGGCCGTGAGATCAACAAGTTGGTCAATGTTGGGAAGAGGAAAATTGTCTTTGGGGTAAGTCAGTTTAAGGTCATGATAGTTAGTGCAGATTCGAATCCCCCTAGTTTCTTTGGTGATAGGGATGATATTAGATACCCACTACAAATAATTGATGGGCTAGATGAAAGAGACAGAGAGAAGATGCTAAAGCTCTTCTTTGATAAGAAGAGCAACTCGAGGATGCATCTTGTGAAGCTTTTGCCTGACAGGCTTAGCCTCTGGGTTGGTGACAATGTTATGAATGGCAATGTTAGGGTCGATGCTAGGCATGTCACTATAAGTCCAAGCAAAGGCTTTGCTATGGTCTGAAAGGAATTTGGTGTAGTCAATCTATTCCTAGGCATCCAAAGATTGGCTAATCTTTAAAATGTGAGGAACATCAAAAGATGGAAGGTTAATGTCAACGATCGATTCATTTAACATAACCTACGTTTCATAAAGGAGGGAGCATTAAATGAAAGAGTCATCGGCACCCATGTAGGTGAGAATGGCATCATCGTCTACATAGTAGAGAGTGTTGATGGTTGTCGATTCATCGTCCATCATGTTGGGATAAATGAGAGGGAGAGACCTGGACACCCAATTGAGTTGATAGGTTAGGGGTTCCAAGCAGATGGTGTTTATGCAAAAAAAAACTAGGAGGGATGGAAACCACCGACTCTGTAGGTGAAGATGGGGGAATAGGTGAGCTTGGAGGAGATTGGTCTATGGTGGGTTTGGGTGAAGGGTTTTTAGAAGCTTTAGTAGGTTGTTGGAAACCCAGACCATGTCGTTTCTTAGCGTTCTCATCATTTGGTGGTTCGATGGGCTGATGGGAGACTTGTTCACAACACCTAAAGCCAAAACCCTTCCATGCACACCTATAAAGGTAGGCATGAGCAAAGTTGGGGTTGCCAAGATAAGAGAAGTCGGATGTGAATGGTTGAGGTGAGGAGAGAGGATTCCCATCAGTAGGAGCTCAATCTAGCCCCCCAATAGATGAGGTTTGTTTAAAGGGTAGGAGGACCATAAGGGATGACCATTCTAATCCGATGGTCATAGATTGGACTATGATGAAGCTGTCCATACTCTTGCAGAGTCTGGAACATGTCTAAGGTAAGTAAGTGATATTCCCCAAGTGAAAGTCATTGGAAGATATCTTCCATGGGGTCCTTGGTTGTCGCTTGAGGGGGTGGTGTGAGTGTGACCACCATTTGCGTACTGGTTGAGGCTTCCGTAGATGGTGGCGGTGTTTGGGTTGGTGTCTTGAGAGGAATGAGAATGGCATTTGGTCAATAGGTCATGTTACAAGTCTTGAAAGGGGATGGGTCGATAGGAATGACATGGACTTGCCCATTGTGTTCAAATTTGACACAACGATGCAGTGTAGAAGGGACACAAGCCATGGCATGGATCTAGGGTCGTCCTAATAACATGTTATATTAGAACTCTCCCTCGATGATGTAGAAGAGCTGTGGGATGGTACATGGACCAACACAAATATGAAGGGTGATGGTGCCAATGGTGGTGCCAGTGGTGTCATTAAAGGATCGCAGGATTGCGTCTGTTTTTGATACGCAATTCTTAGGGAGAGCCAACTGATCATAGGTGTGGGTAGAAATGATATTAATGCTAGTACCTCTATCAATCATAACTCACTTAATGCGGGTTTAATCAAAATAGGCTATGATGAAAAGAGCAGCATCATAATCTTCTGCATTAGAGGTAAGAGTTTCAGAATCACTGAAAGTAATAGAGGCGACAGGGGATAACGATTGGACCAGGGTAGATAGTGGTTGGGGGTCTTCAGGTTGGACCTCCGCTGCCTGTAAGGCTCTGATTAGAGCTTGAGGATGTTAGGGTGAGCTTTGGATGAGGTCATACAAGGTCATCTTCACGGGCGTTTGGTGAAGCTATTTTAGCATAAAGTCATGGATTACCCTTGAAGAAGAGGGTTGGGATGCACCCAGGATAGAAATTTTTATTTTGGGTGGTTGGGGTGGCTTGATAAATGGATAGGTCCAAGGAATAGTAGCTTTTTCTTTTGCTTTATCCTTTTGTGACCTAGTGGCTACACTGATAGTGTTAATTTTGAGGAAAGGGGGCGAGAGAGGTGAAGGGACCATAGTCTATTGATGAGATGCTGATGAGGGTGAAGAGGTTTGAGAGATATGGGAAGGTGTCAGAGGTCTGTCGAAAGTATCCTCAAGGAGGGTGTCTTTTTCCATGTATTGGTGAATGACAACCTTGAGGGCACATCAATTCTCGATATCATGTCCTGTTGTGCGATGATATAGGCAAATTTTAGTATCATCAAACCAGGAAGGTTTTGACCCAAGCAGTTGGAATGGTTTAATAGGTGGAAGGGTTATGCTAGAAGTTTGCAAAAGTCAATGTAACAGTAAGGTGTAAGAACTTGCTAATGGGTCTGCACATTGTGTTGAAGTAAAAGTTGACAACTTCTATTTAGAAGCTATTGGGGGAGTGTTTCGTATCATCCTTTTGTTTGGTGGTGTGGCCAAATGCATAGATGACACTTTCATGGTAGGAGGTGTTGGATGTTTTGAAGGAGGTATGTTTTTGTTAGGTGTTGGTCATAATGGAGGTGATTTGTTTTTGTTGGGTGTCAAAGTAGGAAGCACTCCTGTTAAGGTGGATGGGTGTGGGCCCAAAATGGAGGGCAATGATGATGGTGGGAGAGGAGTTCTTTGATGGGGTTTAGTATCCTTCTTTTGTTTGGTTTGAGGGCCACTATCAAGTTTAAGTCTACCCTCACCGAATCTTCTTTGACCGAAGTAGGTGAGGTGGTGAGTTCCTCTCTCAATGGAGAAGGGATTGGAGATTGTGGCTCTTCGAGAGGGTAGAGCGTAGGGATGGTCATGGCTTCAGCATGTGGTCGAGGTGCGGGAAAAGTATGATCCCCCATTGTTGATAAGAAGGATGAAGGTGAGGTAGCTAGTGTTGGAATCATCAAGGCATCCTCCAATATAAGAGAGGTCGATGGAGAACTAACATGAGAAGGTTCTTCCACCTGTGATGGAGGAATAAGAGAAGAAGGATCTTCTACCTGTGAAGGACCAATGGGTGGGATGACCTCTTCAGACTATGATAGAGGCTGGTTAGGCATAAGAGGTGAGATCGTGTTGACTATGCATATATTACGCTCTTGGGAGTCATCGGCCTTGGTCTGCACATTGTTTTGGATAGGGGTATGGTTAGGAAAAGGTTATTTGAATATGTCTATGTTTTGATTGCATGGCGTGTTTGGGTTATCCAAAACAAGATCACCTTTGTCTAGCATGTCTTGGATAATGTTTTTGAATGTCCTACAGTTGTTGATGTCATGGCCTTTGATACCGTGATAATGACAAAAGTCATTTTCCCTGTACCATGCAGGGATAGGTTTTGAGGGGTCAAATTGAGGTGGTCGAATTTGAGGGAGATTGAGGACCCCCTGCTTGACAAGTTTATCCAAAACGGAAGTGTATGATTCTCCTATAGGAGTATAATGACGCTATATATATAGTTGTTGGAATTTTTTGGTGATGCTTTGTGATGTGGAAGATCCAGATTGATTAGTTGTTGTTGAAGATGGTGGTCTAATGACTACAACATTTGCTGATGCCTTGGGCTTGGAATATGAAGAAGGTTGGGAAGAAGTGTCATTTGATTTTGCATTGGGGTTTTTACTACGCAATCTGACCTTGTTTTCCTTGATGGCACGTAGTTCAAGCTTCCTAGCCATGGTGAAAGCTTCATCAAATGTGCAGAATGTTTGGACCAACAAAGTAGATGAAATATGTTTGGCACATGCTTGTGAAAAGAGCTCGATGAGCTCAGGTTGAGGTAAAGAAAAGGAGAGTTGGTTAATTAAGCCTGTCTAATGGGCAACAAAATTGGCTATGGATTCATCATCAAACTGTCTGATAGAGTATAGGTCTGTGATGGAGACCTTTTTGGTGATGTTGATCAAAAACTGGTCAAGAAAAAATTTGGCCAATTGAGTGAAAGAAAAGATAGAATGACTGGTAAGGGAGCTATGCCAGTCAAGGGCAGCACCAGAAAACAACATGGGGAATGTGCGTAGCAATAATGCATCATCATGTGCTATGAGATAACAAGAATGTCTGAATGCTCGTAGATGTTGTTGTGGGTCTTCCTTACTCTGGAAATGAGTAAACTTGGGAAGTTCCCACTGTCTGGGGTATGGTCGGATTGGGACTGAAGGATGAATGGGTTCATTGTAAATTTGATCATATGAAAGAACATTGCTTGAACTGAAATTGGATGTCTCAAGATTAGACATTTTGTCCATCAACATCTTGATTAGGTCAGTTGATGAATTTGCAGGTGGGGTGCCCCCTAGGTTGTAAGGCACTTGGAAGGTGTTAAGAGGGGCATATGATGTAGTTGGTTTCTCTTATATAGGCGCAACATATTGATGACTAGTCATTGGGACAGATGTTGAAGCTAGGGGTGGTTGTGTCATGAAGGTAGAAGGCATGACTAATCTTGATGTTGCCAAAGGTGCTTGGATGGTGGTGATATTAGCCAAAGGATGAGTAGCTACCTTGGTGTTGATGGGGGCAAGAGTAGGCGGGATGGAGACAACTAAGTTTTGGAAAGGGGTAGAACTTTGTTGGATAGTTTGCGATTGATTGGGGGCCGAAGCCCCAGTGGAAGTGGGCCCCGAGATAGAAGGAGAAGCCACACTTTGAATATTAGTCATCGGCAGGTTATTAATTGAGGTGATGGCCTGGGTGTCTATGGGTTAAATTATAGACGTTGTTGATATGACTGTCGTCTCAACTAAGGAGGTTGGCATCCCATAAATTGGGTTGCCTAAAGAGTCTCACATTCAACTTCTCACGAGATAATACTGAAGGGCCTTGACATTGAGGTCAAGGAACCTTTCGAAGTCTTGGTCCCCTTCAGGGACAATAGCGGGCTGAGTCGGGGTTGGTTGGGTAGGAGTTCGTTCGGTCTCTGAATGATACTCCATTAGAGGACTAGTTATGGAAGGCGAAGGTGGAAGTGGTTATTGCCTTGCATGGTCAACAAAAGTCTTGGTTTGACTACGTCTCAAAAACCATTCAAGGTAGAATAGGTTTAGGTTCCAGAAACTATGTACTTCAGCTCCATAAAACTAGAAGGTGTGTTTAATAGCCAAAAATAAGTCAGGTTTTAGGCTTGTTATTTTGGAAGAAAAGTTGTTGATAGTGACCGATGTCGGTAGATAAAACCGATGCCGGTAAAAGAAAGTTGCCAACGTCAGTGGTAAAACTGATGTCGGTTACTGTGTTGTTGGGAAGGAAGAAAAAAAGGTTCTGAGTTGTTTGAAGCTCATGAAAATGCATCCTCACCAGCTCAAAAATTTAGATAAAGGTAGAAAAGAAGATGAAGACAAGCAGACACTAAACGTTGAATCCCTAATAATCAATTTTTAGAATCGTGTTGGCTTATGCCTTAAAAGAGTCTGTGAGAGGTTGGCTTTTAGAATAGGTCCTAGAAGAAGTAGTCTAAGGTTGGTTTTAGGTTAGTTTTGGTGTGTAAGAGTCTGTGTTAGGTTTCGTATGTGGCCTGGTGCTAAGGAGAAAGCTCCCCTCACTTCACAAGCCCAGAGATAAGCTGGGTCACTTAGCCAGTATATACTTCCCCTAGAGTTTATCCTCTGCCAGAGAATAGAGTGGGCTTTCCCCTTGGTAGTGAAGTCCAAGTGGGATTACCAGGAAGGGTAAGGTATCTGCTAGGTGATGAAATCCTAGTTGGGCCTTGTCTCAAGTATGTTTAGATGTTTAGTTTGTGAAAGTGGTTTGGATGTGTAACATAAGTGGACTACGCTTTATTCATAATGTGTTTTAACTTACTAGATGTGAGAGCTAAGTATGCACTGAGGCAGAAATGAAATGCAATAGGTTTTAAGCCCAAATTGAAATGTGTGTTCGGATGCAAAGAAGTGGAGAAAAGGTTGCAGAGTATGAATTTCACTACTCTAGATGCAGGAAAGAAAGAAAAAGAAGGATTCTTTTTAACTTTGCTGATAGTGTCTTTTGGAAGAGATAGAGGAAAAGGATGCAAGAAGAGACCTAATGCACGAACCCAAGGAAAAGTCCTAGTGTCCCACCGGGTGTGCCAAAATGTTTATAACAACTTTTTCACTTTTCCACATTCAAAGGATGAAAGAAACTAAGATAATGGTCAAGGGTTTGTACATACCCAGATGAAGTTTGTGCACCGTTATCCAGACATTATAGGGACTCCTCTTTGGCTGTGGAGGATGACAAATGTAGAAGAAAGAGACTCAAACACAAAAATTGTTAGATGGAGATAAGGTGGACTGCCAAGCAAAAGCTCGCTCCCAAAAGTGCAAAGACTTCCTTGTGGGATGACAGTCCACTAGTTGATAAAAATAATGTTGAATAAAGATAAATAATGAAATACTGAATAAAATAAATAGAGATAATGTGTACCTATATTCTGCTTCTAGTCTTCCATAGTCACTGACGCCAGTTAGTCTGTCGTCATTGGTTGATTAAAGTCTCTGACATCGGCTAGTCTGCTGATGTCAGAAGGGGAAATGGTCGATGTCAGACTGGGCAATGGCCTTGGATGAGTTTTTGGTCTATCTGTGGTCAGTAGAATGGTTTGGGTTGTCTATGGGGGTTTTAGTGATTTGTGCTGGGTTTGCAGGACAGAGAGTGTGACCTGAAAGAGGGATCAGATAGAGGATAGGGGTAAAAGGGAGATAAGGGTGAGAGAAGACTCTTCAGCCTCTCCGAGAAGAGCAGATTGGGTTGTGTCAAGAATTCTTGAAAATGGGTAGTGGGTTGATTGCTAGTGTATTAAAAGGACAATGAAATAAAAACTAGTAGAAATACTTAGCTATAGGTGGAGAGGCAGAAGTGCAGGAGGCTTGTTTCCATTGTGGCTGGTTCAGGAGATGTCTTGCAACCTTCAATATAGCTTGGAATGACTAGTGCAGAATCCCTGAGCTTGGAAAGTGCTATTGAGATGTTGATACCTGCAAGAAGATGAGAAGTGAGAGAGCTTGGAGCCTAGAGCAGGTGAATTCATGTTCACAAGGGGTTGATTGATTAGCCTTCCCGGGTGCAAGAATTTAGTTTTAAAGAAACCGATGCCGGCGATACCACCGGCACTGGTTGACGATTGACTGATGTCGGTGGCTAGAGAATGGTAAAAAGGGATAAAATTAGCCTTTTGCTCATTCTTCCAACTACCAGGTCTAATTGTCATTGGAAAATGGTCGAAGGTGGATTAAATATGTGTGAGAGGGTTGAAATAAGTCATAAATTGGTCATAGGGTGATGAGAGGCATCCAAGGAGAGGTATCCAAGGTGGGGTGAGGTGTCATGGGTGATGTGTCAAAGGGGGTGTTACTAGTTTAAAATAGTTAATTTATTTTAAATTAATAAGTGTGTGGATTAGGAATGTGTTAGAAGTGGACCAAGGGGACCAAGGGGGAGTCGACCAAGGGGTAGACACAATTTTGGTGTCTACACCACCATTGATAACATTGAATTTTAGTTGATAAAAATAAAGATCTCACTAAGGTACATTCTCTATATTTAATTCACACTTACTTTGAGTGCTATGTGATCAATTGGACTAACTTAAGTCCTTATTTATAGAGGGTTCAAGGTTTTTAGCTTTAATGGTGAAAATATCTAACTCTTGATTTCATATGTGCCTCAAATTTTATGGGACCTCATTCTCATGTCTTCTACATTATCGAGCATAGGATATCTTTCATTTTGAGCTTCCATACCTAAATGGAGCTCATGTGCTAGTATTATATGCCTTTCATGGCAAATTTCATAGAGTCTAGTTGAAGGCTACCATTAGCTTTCAAAATTCCTATTTATTTTGATTTGAAAAACTAAATCTAGGTCCTTGCATTTTATTGGTCTCTTGATTTTTAAGCTCATTAATTATGCCATGTGTCAAGATAATGAGGCCTTCTAAAATTACACAACTTAATTTCACCATTGGATCAAATCCAGTGAGTGAGTGATCACCATTAGATCTTAAATAAGGCCAGATCATTAACCATATGCCTTTCTAAAGGACTTCAGGCTTGATGCACCATTAGATTAAATGTAGTGAATAAGTGATCATCATTGGATCCTAAAATATGCTTAACTTTTAGTTAGTTCTATGACTATATGAATCTTAGGCTTAAAAAACATCATTTACAATTTTATGTTTTAAAAAAAACACAAAATGACTTAGGTTAAGATCTTTACAAACTATGTTTGCTTTCATAAAAAGCTAGGAATCTCTTAAAAGGTTTTTCAGAAGTGCCCCCTTTTTTAGGATTTAATAATTGATCTATGTTAAATTTGATGGGTTTGATCACATCAAATACATCCTCATAGATGTCAAATGATCGAAATAAACCTATCAAATACAAGACAATGGGATTTATTGATCCAATAATTGAATACCACATGTAAATCCCTCAAGAGTTCCTAAGGCTTTGAGGATTGTCTAGGTTAAATTTGATGGGTTCGGTCACATTAAATGTGTCTTCATAGATGTCAAAGGATGGGAGTGAACCTATCAAATTTAAGATAATGGAATTTATTTATACAAGAACTGAATGCTACATGTAAATCCCTTAGGAGTGCCCAAAGCTTTGAGGATTATCTAGGTTAAATTTTATGGGTTTAGTCACATCAAATATGTCCTCATAGATATCAAATGATGGGAGTGAACTTGTCAAATTTAAAATAATGGAATTTATTGATCTAATAACTAAATGCCACATGTAAATCCCTCAAGAGTTCCCAAAGATTCAAAGATTATCTAGGTTAAATTTGATAGGTTCACTCATGTCAAATACATCCTCGTAGATTTAAAATGATGGGAGTAAACTTGTCAAATTTAAGATAATGTATTTTATCTATCAAATAATTGAATGAGATGTGTAAAGAGCTTGATACTTCCTAAAGCTCTAGCTTTAATTAGCTCCATTAAATTAAAACCTCTAATCAATCGATTACTATTAGATCCTTACTAGGGTCCAAATAATTAATTATATGCCTTTCTACAATACTTAGATCTTGATGCACCATTGGATTAAATCTAGTGAACAAGCATAAAGCGTTAGATCTACAAAAGTGCACAAAATTTTTATTAAAACTTGATCATGCATAAAATTTCTTACTATATTTTCCCATGAATGTTTAAAATCAAACCATTAGGTTTTATTTCTTGGGAACCCTAAATTTTTCCATGAAATTTGTAATTAATCACTTTGAAAATAATTGTTTAGCAACATTAATCTATAAAACATTATCATAATTAGATACACCAAAGCTCATGTCATTTTTAAAGATTGACTTTATTTTAAAATTCAAGATCAAACAATCTTTCACACTTATTCTAAAATAAAAAAAAAGTTTTAAAAACAATCATAGGGGTCCCCTTTTCAAAAAAGAAAGACGGAGGGGTGTTGGTCTCAAAAAATGGTGACTCATAGGGCAACATAGAAATATTTTAGAACATAGGGCTATAGTTAAAACTTATACATTAATTTTATATCCTATTTGGACATATACTCTCTCCTAAATCAACTTTTTATTGAAACAAGTTCTTTATGTATAAATTTTTAACATAGATATTAAAACATAAACATGCAATGTATGCTTTGATTCCACTTACTGTTTGTCATGAATTTGAAGAAATAATGTGTAGGTTCATATCCTTTTTTTATATTATACTTTAATTTTATCACTTTAGATATTATTTAAGAATAATAACTCTTAATTTAGGGGAGGCTTGGGCATTGCTCTACTGCCATCTAGGTGTCTATATCCCAAATAGAAATACCTTTAGTTTCACATAAGGTCTTGTTCCATGGCTAGCCTGGTATCCATAGCCCCAATGGAGATTACCTAAATCACCTTGGATTCTATTTCCATAGATTTTATAATGATTTTGTTTTCACATTTTCTAGGTCCTTTTACAAAGGTTGGAAACCAATACAGCCTAGTTTTAATGATTTGGTCAAATGCCCTAGCATTAGGATACTATCCTTTAATTAAAACTTTAGTCCATGATAAGGATGTGTTTTAAGTGTAAGCATGAATATGAGTTAATAAACTAAATTCACATTGTATACATAGGATTATTTTTAAAACCAAGTTCTAATGTAGGATAAGGTTTAAATATTTATAGGACATTAAATTCCTATACCAATTTGTACTAATACCTCTGGTTACTTTATATTGTCTTATTTCCATCAATGTTCATTTTTTTAAGATTATACCCACACTTTTGAGCAATTACAGACTAAAAAATAAAACCATGAGACTTTATGACAACTAAGTAACACCACCAAGCAATTAAAAACAAAATGCAAACAAAACAAATATATACAAGCCCAAAAATGAAGAAAAAACAAAGCATGAAAGGGAGATAACAAGCCTATCTATTCTAACTTTAATAATCTTACACATTCACTCCATGAAGACCCTTGATGGAGTGGTGGTAAATTAATTCTTGAGATATTTTCCATTGGTGGGTAAAGTCAAGTCTAATCGTTGGAGATTTTTCAAATTAAAAGTTTTGTTACCCAAGATTTTTACAATTTGGTATAGGTCAATCCATAAAGGGGTAAACTTACCATGTCTACCTTTAGGTTTTGATGCTTTTTCCAAAAGAAGGACTATGTCTCCTTACCTAAATACCTTCAATTTATATTTCTTATCAAACCATCTTTTCATGGTTGATTAGTGTCTGTTAAATTCTATAAATGCCTTTTCTCTAGCATTTTCCATTTGAATGATTTCTAATAGCCTAAAATTATCAAGTTCTTAGCTATCAGGTTTTTTATTATTTCATGAATTTGAATTTAGGAAACTTCAAGGTGATGGGAAAGATAGGCTCTTAAACATATACCAAAAAATATGGTGAAGCCCTAAGATCTTGTTTGATCTTGATTCAATCTACCCATAATGCAAACTGAAGAAGTTTATACCATGTTCTAGGTCTATCATTAACAAATTTCTTGATATATTTCATCAAATTTTTGTTTGTGGATTTAAGAACACCATTTCCTTGAGGGTATTGATTGGAAGAAAACTTGAGTGCAATACCTTGGTCATAAAACCATTTCACCATTTTAATAAAAATGAATGTAGATCCATTGTCACAAATGACATAAACCTAGGTTCTAAATCTAGTACAAATATTTTCCTCCAAAAAATTGATCACATCTTCTATTTTGTATTATGTAGTGGATACTACCTCAATGCACCTAGTGCAATAGTTTTTATCAGTTAGGACATACTTATGGCCTTCAAAAGAATTAGGATTGATTACTCCTACAAAGTCTAATCCCCATTTGCAAAAGGTTTATCCATCATCATAGGTTTTAAAGGCATGGATGAATTTGGCTCCTTTGTGCTAAAAATATGGCATGAATGACACTCCCTCACATGCTTATAAGCATATTTGAAGATGTTGGGCCAATAATATCTATCCTTAGGAATCTTGTGAGTTATGGTTCTTCCTGAAGGGTGTCCACTTCCCAGCTTCTCACGAAAGGTAGTCATAATCCAAGATGCTTCTTATTTAGACACACATCTCAAATAAATTCCATCAAAGGTCCTCCTATACAATATTCCATTACTAATGAGGTATGAGATGCATTAAGATTCAAGGCTCTCTTTATTTCTCTTATAAATCTTGAGGGTACAAACACCATTGATAATTAAATGGATAATAGAGTCATACCACTCATTGGGTTGGACATTTTGTTGATCTACTTACATGACATGGAATTTTGGGTCAATAGTAGTGATCATCTAAACTAAACCTTGACATTTCACTATTTTTTCTATTCATCTCTATATCATATTCTTGTAGAATTGCCATCCACTTGCGTCTTCTTTCTCCAAGTTCATTCTAATTCAAAATAATTTTTTTAGCATGGATCAAGTAATATGGCATGTACCTTATTTCTAAGGAGGTAATGTCTAAATTTTTTAACTTCCTTTACCAGTGCATAATATTGCTTATCAATCATATAATAATTCTCTTCTACGTTTTTGAAATTGGTGCTCATGAAAGCTATGGGATGATCATTCCCATCAAATTTTTGAGTTAATAATGCAACTATAGTATGCTTAGAAGTAAATAAATATAAATAGAAATCTTTTAAGAAATTAGGACTTATAAGGATTAGAGCTTCAGTGATTTCCTTCTTAATTTCATTGAAGGCCTTCTTATATTTTTCATTTTAAGAAATTATAGCATCTTTCTTAAGCATATCATTCAAAGGTTTGACAATCTCAGTGAAGCTTGAATTAAACCTCCTCACAAAATTAATCTTGCCAAAAAATGACTTCAGTTCTTTTTGGTTGTTACACAACCAATTTTAGAGATGGCCTCTAATCTATAAAGATCTATAAAAATCCCATATTTGGTAATGATATGTCCCAAAAAATTTCCTTTAGTTACATAGAAAATACTTTTCTTGGGGTTAAGAGATACACCATACTTTCTACATATATCAAATACTTGTCTCAAATATACAAAATGTTCCTCTCTATTTCTATAAAATATCATAAGATCATCCATATATATTATGATACATTTTAGCACTAAACATTGGAAATCATTGCCCATGGTATTTTGAAAAGTTTCTCCTACATTAATAAATACAAAAGGCATTCTCTTGTAATCATATGCTCCCCATTTAGTAGTAAAATTTATTTTCATCCTATCTTTTGGAAAAACAAGCACCTAGTTATATCCAAAAAATCCATCCAAAAAGGACATCATGGGAGATATAAAATAGTTTGGATAACCTACTCTAGATAAGGTAAATCATAATTATCCTTTTCAAATGCTCTATTTAGATTCCTAAATTCTATATACAATCTTATTTATCCATTATTTGTTTTTACTGGGACTAGTTTTACCACCCAAGTGGATTGTCTAATAGGAAACACTATCTTTGCATCCAACAACTTCTTGTATTCTTTAAAAAATCATGGGTTCTAAAATAGGGTTGAATGGAATTTTCTTCTATCTAAAGGGTGAAATCTTCTTAAAGAGGTATAGTATGAGTAATGACCCTCGGGTCAAATATTTTCAAATCTTCATAAGACCAAGTAATTACATCCTTTTATTTTGTAAGCAAATCTCTAGATTTTATATTTTCAATTTTAGTGCAAGCCTTACCTATATTCACCATTTGGGGCTAATCACGTGGACTAAGGTTCATCACATGATAATCTCTACCATTTACCTTGGGTTGCTTAGTTGCTTTATAAATCTTGTCAAGATTAAATAGTCTTTCTAATGAAATCAGGCATTTAGGTATCTTATTTTCACTTAATTAGATGATTTTACCATTAAGTTCCTTCTTAGGAATAGTTTCATCAACCACTTCAATAATGTGAGCTTTAAAATCTCCAAAATTAGTCGAAAAATCTATGATTTGTTGATCATCATTGAAAACTTGGAAATGATTTACATTATCAGGAACTAAAGGACATGGTACTAACTCAATAATGATGCTTTGAGAATCATGATTAGGCATGATGTCAGCTGTAACAAAGACAAGCTCATCAACAACTCTGTTTTCTTCTCGTAGAACAACTAAGATATTGAAGGCATCAAAATATTCAATCAAGCCCCACACCCTAAACTTATATCTTTTTAATTAAGACAATTTGCACTAGTATTTACACCTCACTTAGTTAACCACGAGTTTAGAGTTTCCATAAATAAGGAGTTCCTTAACTTTGTGCTTAATGGAAAATTGTAATCCAAGTATGAGAGCCTCATACTCAGCTAAATTATTTGTGTAAGGAAATTGTAACTTATAAGATGTATGGTATTAGTTTTTTGAAGGATCCATCAATAGAATACCAACTCTTAATCCTAATTTTCACGCGACACTATCAACATATAAGTTCCACAAACCAAAAATTAGAGGAGAAATTTTGAAAACTAGTTCTTTTACAATGAAGTGAAAACTCTCAAATTAGAATCCAAGAAATTCGCCCTTTTGTTAACAACATTATATTCTTTTATTATGTGTTTCATTCGAGTTTCCCTTTCCACTCTTATTTGATTTGGCACACCTTTCCATGAAAGTAACAAGTATTAGAAATTAGTAGACATATATCCATTTAAGGCCTTATTCCATTCTCTACTTAAAAGAAATCCATAAGCACTAGGAGTTTTTACCACTTGGATATCAATGAATTACTGAGCCTTGGGTTTACTAGCCAGCTATATATGCACATTCAATAATTCTCCTATAACCTTAACTCTAGATTTATCCAATTGAGTGACTACCCTATCAGACTTGATTAGAGTTAACTCAAGTTGTTAACATATCCCAGTAGGCATAATGTTGGTTGAGGCTCCATAATCTAAAAGATAATTATGAACATTCTTCCCAAATATCCTGATTATAAGTAAAAAAAGGTGGAGACTCTACTTTTATTACTTGCATAATTACATTTGTATTATAATTCTTATGGGGCTTCCAAATTTTCTTAGACAAAGATTCCAATAGTAAGTCTCTTTATTCTATGATTTGAGTTAGCTCATGTAAAGTGATATTGGTTTTAATCCCTTTCATATCCTCCATAATATTTTAGCTATTTTTGCTTGGAGGATCAATAATTAACCTAAAAGAACCTCCTCTAGAGGGTTCAAGATTATTATTTGATGTAATGTCTGGAGGGGTTACATAATTTTTAGGAAGGGTAGAGGTAGTCAATATTTGTTTTTTTTTCCCTATTTATCATAGGATATGTCTTGAAAAATTGTTGGAATGCTTGAATCTCCTCAAGAATATTCTCAGGGTCATTATCCTTTTGAAAAGGGAATTGAAAAGTTTCCACCATATGCACTTGGTTAGATGGTTTAGATTCAGAGTAATTTGTAGAAGAATAATTGTTTGGAACCACTTCAAATGTCTCATGTTCTTGAAAAGGTTTAAAGGCTTAACAAAAATCAATGCAATCAATATCACCCTACTTGGAAGTAGCATGCACCCTACAGTAATCCGGTAAGGCAATATCAGTGAGGTTTATATCCATATTATTTTTTCTAGAAGAAGGATTATTAGCTTTGTTATTGTATAAATTTTCATTCTAAAACCTATTCCTATGCTTGTTAAACTTTTTAAAAGTGAAGTTCCTTCCAAAGTTTTCGTTAGCATTACCAACTTGTTTTTCCAATTATAGAAAATTAGTTCTAAGTTTCTCTACCATTTTCAATATATCTCATCTCATATTTTTGATCCTCAAGATTTTGACCCTGGTTACTATTAATTCCACTAATAGGCACTAAAGCCTTATGATCATTGTCATGAAATCCATTAGTAACTTGATGACTCAAGAAACTTAAATTTTGATTAGGGGCAACATGACTAGTAGGCAATACATTCAAAGTAGGGAATTGGGTTAATGATGGAAAATTTTGGTTATTATTTGGTAAAAGGCTTAATGGAAGCATTCGAGGATTTAAATTTGGGATAAAATAAGCCATCTATCTATGGGGTTGAATTTGGTCACTAATAATGACTACTTCAGAATAGGCTTGATCCAATGTGATGATAAGTGGTCGGGCTCTCTTTAGAAACATAGAAGTCATGGGGTCAATATCATCTTTATAAACCCCCAAAGATAAAGCTTCATTAGGTTTATATGGATCCATGGTCTGACTAAACATCTTTTGTAACCTAGCATTAAAGGACATAATAGGTTCACTTGGGTCTCTCTTAATAGTTATAACTTGATGATAGATGACACAAGGGCTTATGATATTTCAAAATTGATTAATAAAAATAGTGTCAAATTTATTCCATGAGATAATATAATTGTTAGGTATATTAAAGAACCATTCATATGCAGTATCTTTGAATGTAAATGGGAACAACCTACATGCTACATCTTTATGATTAAAATTTAATAATCTTAATGTACCTTTGAAAGATTTAACATGTTCTTTGATAGTCATAATAATAGTTAGACTAACTATTGGCAAACAATTTTTAGGATTATGTGGTAAATCATGAAATGCAACTAGTATATTGATAGGGTAGCTTTTAAGCCATCCCATGTTTAGATAAAGATAAATCACAAAAATAAATTGTAAAGGTGATGATGGTAGAGATTTATAATACCTACACTTACCTCTATATTTCTTAGTCCTTTTGTGTATTTCTAGTTTGAGTAAGGGTTCTCTAGTCTCTGAATGTGATTTGGTCCTAATATTTGGTAATTCTAGATTGAATATTAAGGATCATTTTTTAAAACATGGTGTAACACATTAATTTCCAAATAATGAAAAATAATATTCAGAATAAGCTTAAATTGCTAAAAAATGTTCATAAGAGGACAAAAGACATCAATCTTTAACTAAACAAGTTCAAAGATGTACTAAATTATGCAAAGATGACCAATATTTACAACTTATAACTCAAATAAGCCTCTTATTTTCAAATAATTTTCAATTTTAAACAAAATAAACCATCCTAACTCCAAATACTATTAAATTCTTATTAATGAATGCCATATTTGCACAAGGTTCACCAATCTTTACACAATTTATGTGAAAAGAAACAAAACCATGTAAAATGGGGAGTAATTTTAACCAAATAAACCTGAAAGATATTAAGATTCTTTAAAGAGGTCCTCCTTCTAACACTAGCAGAGCTTTTCCTCTTGATGATTCTAAATGTACCATAGGTTCTCTTTAGTGTTGATCAACACTACTCATTTTAGGATTTGAAAAATCCAAGGCATGAGTTGCAGTTTGTGACAATTCAATAATGTTTGTGGTGGAATAGAAGTAATGTATGAGAACTATCCACAAAATTTGTTTGGTTTAGTGGTTAGGAGCCACCAGGGTTTAAATCTTTAGATATTTAATAGTTTTTGATGACTTAGAAGTTAAACTAGATGAGTATTAACAATGATCTTTAAGCTAGAGTGAATCTTGATAAAAATAAGAAAAGAGAAGGATAAAGTAAGAAAGAAATGTTATTATAGGGTTTCATCTCAAATATTATCACAGAATTTCAATTACTTTGAGAATTTTTGAACTAGTTTATGTTATAAAATAGCATATGTTCAAATTCTATCACAAATTAGGGAAAATTTAAAGGAAAAATATGAAAATATAAGAACCAAATTTACTTTAAAGATTTGATATTATGATCTAAATAACCTAAGTACATCCAAATATAAATAAAATAAAATGAAGTATACTTGATATTTTTATAGTCAATTTACCATTTAACACAAATTAATAACCCTATGAGAAATAATGTAACTTAAAACAAGAATAATCATTCAAATTCAAGATGACTATCTGCAATTGATAGGTAACATAGACATCCAACAAAACTATATAGACAATATTTTCAAAATTCTTTAGTTGTATTAAATGCTCCTCGTATACAAATGCTCAAAAACTCTCCCCTAAACATGGTAACCATTTTCCAATTTATAGGAAACATAGGCAAATAACTAGTTAACTTAAAAAATATCCACATGTGGATAAGGACAATTATTATTGATATAAAGATATAATGTGGAAGGTCACATGTAAACTTGACAAGAAAGAGTATATAATAATAGACTAGCATATACATTACAAAAAGAAAATTCTTTTAGGAATTTCATTGGTGGGACCTCCAATTAGCCCTATTTGATGAAGTCTTTCACCTTGGTATATTGCTCCTTGATTACTTTAAAATCCACTTCAAGCTTCATTAGACAATCCTCTTCTTGATCTACTAACTTGTAAAAGGTAATTCAACTAAGGAAAACTAAAAGATGCCTGATATAATTATTTCTATAGGGAAGCAAATTGTAGAAGCACAATGTATCAATGAAATTTTATATATGGCTAATAATGAATTTGATAAGTTAGGAGATCAAGAAGAGGATTGTCTAATGAAGCCTATAGTGGATTTTGAACTAATCAAGGAGTAATATACCAAGGTGAAAGACTTCCTAAAATATGGATAATTGAAGGGCCCACCAATAAAATTCCTAAAAAAAATTCTTTTTGTAAACTATATGCTTGTCTGTTAGCATATGCTCTTTCTTCTCATGTTGACATGTGACCTTCCACATTGTATCTTTATATCAAGGACAACTATCCTTATCTGAATGTGGATATTTTGAAAGTTAACTAGTTAACCACCTATGTTTCCTATAAATAAGTAGATGGTTGCCATTTTTATGGGAGAGTTTTTGAGAAATTGTATACTAGGAGCATTTAATATAACTAAGTAACCCTGACAAGCTTATTTGTATAGTTTTGTTGAATGTCCATGCTACTTCTAAATTACATATAGTCATCTTGAATTTGAATGATTCTTCTTGTTTTAAGCTACATTATTTTTCATAGGGTTGTTAATCTGGGATAAATGCTAAATTGACTATAGATATCTCAAGTATACTTTGTTATATTTGCTCTACATTTGGATTACTTAGGTTATTTAGATCATAATAGAAAATCTTTAAAGTAAATTTTCTTCTTACTTATGATTCATATTTTTCATTTGAATTTTGATTTATTTTTGATATGATTTGATCTTATGATGTTTTATAACATAAATTGGTTCAAGTGTACTCAAAGTAATTGGAACTTTGTCATAATATTTGAGATGAAAACTTGTAATCACATTTCTTTCTTACTTTACCCTTTTCTTTTGTTATTATTATCTAGATTCACTCTAGCTTAAAGATCATTATTAATACTCATTTATTTTAGCTTCTAAGTCATCATAAAATATTGAATATATAAATATTTAAACCCTGGTGGATCCCAACCACTAAATCAAACAAATTTTGTAGACAGTTCTCGTACTCTACTTCTATTCCACCATAGACATCATTGAATTGTCACAAACTACAACTCATGCCTTAGATTTTTGAAATCCTAAAATGAGTAGTGTTCATCAACACTAAAGATCACCTATGGTACATTTCAAAGTATCAACATTGCATAAAAACATGGGACTAATGTGAACAAACCCATGTGGTCACTGTCATGGATACTACCACACATGTGAGATATTGCATTGTAAAAGTGCTCACTTGGCTCTACTAGAACCTTCCTGAAAATGGCTAAGTATGGGAAAACAAGAAGACAATGACTGAGGATCCAAATTTGGACCTTTGTAACTTTTGATGTGTTTATGTGGAGGACCTAATATTTGGCACATATAGGCTTGGCATAAAAGTGAACAAACACATATGACCAATTCCTCTTGATTTATCCACATGTGTGAGATTTGGCCTCAATAAAATACCCACTTGTACTTTATACCACTAGACTCAAGATGTTAATATGAATATAATGAAGAACTAGATAAAAACTAGGAGCTTCTTAAATTATTCCAAGCACTCTTATCATCCCATAGGGTCTCTACAATACTCTCCATCTTCTCATTCGTTAGCAACCTAATTCATGCCCTAACTTCATCGATCACCATGAAGACATAGCACTTACATAAAATAACTCTAAAATGGTCCCTTAGACACCAAATGACACAAGGACCAAGCTATACTATTACTAAACTAAAATGGTATAAGGAATGCCACTAGATGAGCTGAAACATACCCTATAACATTATAAAAGGATCCTATATAAGATTTTGACTATAAGAGGTTAACCCATTTTGACTTGTGAGAAAGAATGGTCAACAATACATATTTTATGTTGTTTAATACTATCAATTTTAAATTTTTATTTACTATGTGACATAGCTCATTGAAAAGGTTAAATGTATAAAATGTTATTTACTAATGTATTGGTTATATAAAACATGGATTGAAGATATAAACTATTTCATTATCTTTCATATAATTTTTTATCTAAGCTAGCATGGTCATGTATTAAAGAATACATTCATTAATTTATTCATTTTACCCCGAGTTGAGTTTACCAATTTATGCATAAGATAAATTTTTATTGGTGTTGATTGAAAAGCATGATATGAATTGATATTATAATGGGTTATATTCTCTAACAAATTAAATAATAATATCATACAACCATTGTAAATGATAATGTTTGAGGCTTCTTGTAATGAGTTTAGATAAAAATTTGTCATTATAAGCATATTCAAAGTATGATGCATGTAATGATCAAAGATGTTATTTATTATTACCTTTTATCTCATAAAATGATAGCTTATTATATAGGAAACCTACTAGTAATGGGTAAGAGGCCATCTCAAGTTTGAAAACATTATGCATATATGTATGATAATACATTGTGTGACTTTATATAGAGTTTTTTTAACTCTAATTATAATATTTTAGCATGTAAGGATGGTACTGGAGCACTTATATGGTAGAAAAACATATTATGTATGGTACATTAGTGCATGTTATATATCTTTATGACCTTTCTACCATGCTAAGTTACATCAATTTCAAGTCTTTTGAGAGGTTCCCATAACCTACATTGTACTACATGCATCAACTAATTTCATATCATGTGAAATGAATACATATAGATAATGCAGACTTTTTTTCACTTAATATATACTTTTTCAATCCTATTAATTTCATGAATCATATGATTGACATTTCTTGATTATTGTGTGTAGTTGCATGACCTTTTTGTGAAACTTAATTATATCCCTTGTACATTATTATATCCTTTGCATGTGGCCCTTGGAATTTATTTTTTTTCACATGTTCATATCCATTTTATGTAACCATTTAACTTATGTGTGATATTATGTGACATCACATGACATTGTGTATTATTCTTATTATGCATGTTTATCTTGACTAGTGGCACCTAGTCCATATCATGCAATTTAAATGTGTATCCTTGTTCGTATATGGTTATATTAATTCACACCTCATACACACATGTACACACACAAACATAAACATATACATATGTATATATTAATACACACACACATTTACAAACATGAAACTTGTATGCCTCACATTATATATGTTACATATATGTTTTAATGAAAATTACATTATTAAGATGAAAAACACTCCACACACTGACATAAATCTACCTACCTTATATTTTTATCACATGACTATGAGGATCTTGCCCCTTTCTACTTAATAGAAAAATCATATTCTATGAATAAATACATGTTTGAAAGATTAAAATTATTTAAAGAATCAAATACATGAAATATATTGGCACATTGATATAGATTATTGGGAATATGAAATGTATTAATTTTATATATACTTAATCACAAATTCATAAATATTTGGCTTCATATGTGTGTTTATATATAAAAATATATAGAAATAATAATTACGAGTTTCACATAGAGTTTAATTCAAGCATATAGATAAATATCATTCTTTATCACTTATCACATATTTAGGATGCATGATGGTGGTTCATGCACATATGTACCTTGTTTAAAATTAAAAATACATGATAATGGTTCATGCGCATATGCATTACAATATAGTTTACAATTTCAATGAAAATGTAGATGCTAAATCTAGATTTTACATGATAAAACAGTCTTTCACACTTTAAAAATAACATTCAAGGCTCAACCATTTAGGTCATGACCTCTCCATTATTAAAAGGCTAATGGTCACCATTTCACTTTGTTTAAATGATTATCTCATGGTTTGACCTTAATATTATGATTACCCAGATCACTTGTAGCCCATAATATGCTTAAAATATGATATATATATATATATATATATATATATATTACATTGTTAGTTACATATATTTATTAACTCATTATATATCACAATATCATCTAGAGTAAGGTACCAATGTTAACAATAGTGTCCTGAATATCATGATAGTGTATGTACCTTACAAAATCTCAAATTTTCAAATATTTAGAAATGTATGGGTTAGTGTATTTTAATTTTTAACCCTCTCATGAGATAATTTCAAAAGGTGATGTATAAATACAAATAAAATCCCACTTAGTATTCATCTAGTAATTTCCAATCAAACACTTATCAAGCTCACTAAATCATTTAGAAAAATGGGTTTTGCTAACTTATTATTATCTATTTGTAAATTAGTCTTAGGATTAGTCTTCTTATATGTCTAAAAAATTCTAAGAATCACCCATAATTAATATTTGTCAAATTTCAAGTTAGTTCATTACATGCACTCACATATAACATATTTCACCATTGTTCACACATAAACCCATGTAATGGGGATAACTACATCACTATGAGGCCCTCTTCATAGTATTGGATCTGTATCTAGCATTCACTAACATAGGACTCTTTTACATCAACTCAAATTTATATGACCCCACTAACCCCTACTTTTCAAAGTGACATGTCTTAACTAGAGGACCTAAGGTTTTAATCCACACATTGATATCTAGAACATGTGAACATGATTTGAATATATAACCTAAAAGGTATCAGTATACCTTAATAAACAAAGGTATAATTTCTTGAAAATGATATGTATTTTATAAAATATCAAAGAGTCAATTTTAAGATAAAAGTGTCAATGCCAGGGTCACTATTTTAAGTAGGGTATATGCTAATAGAGAGATAATTTAAACAATCTAATGAATCATAGTTGATTATCATAATAAATATTTATGAACATTCACTTCCTAAATATAATTTTTAATCTTTTAATAAGATAAATTTCATTGCTTCTCCATGCTTAATAACTAAAATTACTATTTGGCATTATACTTTCTATATCTTGTATATTTCCATAAGTCAAAACCAAATAAGAATATATTATAAATCTAAATTATTGAAATGGATTGAGTTTTAAAATAGTCATTTCCTTAGTTAATTAGGCTATTATTATTTATATTTTTTATAAAGAGATTAAAAGTTTTGTGAACCCAAAATTTGAGTCTTCCTACAAAACCATAGCTTGCTTTAGGGGTTTTTGTATCCTTCTATAGTGTCAATTTATTAAATTTATTATCCATGTCTAATTTTTTTGCATAGGTGTAATATAATTTATGTTTTTCCTCTTTATTTCCATAGTCTTCATTCTTTTTATTTGGATCATAATACATGATATAAATATTTTTATGACTGTGATGTTGTAATTATATAACTCTCTACACAAGATTCATTAATGATTATTTTTGTCTAATAAATTAGGCAATTGGAATAAGAAAAATCATATATTAAATATTATATAAGACCTCCTCTTGGATCTCTCAAGTGTGATATATACCATCTATCTAAATAGGTCAATGTTATCATTATCCAAAGAGATAAGTTGAGAAAACATATAGTTTCAAATGAAGGTAATCAATATGTCCTTCCTCAAACCCTAACACCTCCCACATATTCCCTAGATGGTGTGTATATGCACATTCAATATGGAGTACATAGGGTGTGTGTTTGTAAAGACATCAAGAATAAAATTATCACTATGACAAGATCAATATAAGGTTTATAAAATAAAAATTAGTATTTGATTTCAAAGATCACATCATGGGAAAATAATAAAACACATACATAGAATCAAAAATATATTAGTGTGAATCTTATATTTATCTCTTCATCTATCAATTTTATGCCTAACAATAAGCCACAACAAAATACAACTAAAATAGTTATTCAAAAATTTAGCCAAAGGATAATATTATATGAAGTGAAACTATAAGATAAATGATTCAAAATAAAGTGATCAAATTACCTCCTATTCATCCTCTTAGAAGATCAAAATACTATTGTGCATATCCTGAATGCATGGGGATCACATAGATTGTTGCCTTGAATAAAAAATAAAAAAGATATTTGATAGTGGTGATCCTATCATTGATACATGAATAAATCAACACACTCACATCATGAGTCCATTTCCTAAAATAAAAATGCAAAAAATAACAAGTATGGGCACCAAAGGATAATTTAGAATAAAAAATCAGTTGTAGTTGTAAAATGTAGATCAAGAAAAGATTTAAGATTTAAAGTTAAAAAAATATAAAATAGTAAAATCATAAATTACATTGTTTTTAGTGTTCATTCAAAGATACATGACTCTTCTATGTTCTTTAATGAGATGCAACATGTAGACAATGATGAACATACTCAAGAAAAATAAACTTTCAAGAAGGAAACTCCAGTATCATATGTAATTGGTTTTCAATACAAAAATAATAAAAATAATATATCATAAACTCAATTAGAACATAATAAATTAAATATATCCCATAATAATGATTAAATTAATAATTATGATTTAGATAATGCACAATATTCACATGATAATTATTTATAGGCATATACAATTGGCACTTCTTTTTCTTCAGAAGAAGTCTATCCCTCACATCATGTAAATGAGTACGCATATGACCATAATATTCCATATTTATATATACATACCTTTGATGATTTTTTTTTGTTATAATATCACCCTTCCTTATATATAAAATTTTTGTTAATAATTATAAAAATCCAAAATTTTAAAAAAAATCAAGAAAATAAAAAATTATTCAAATAAATACAAACTAAAATAAATTATAATTTCAAATGTTTACTATATTTTTAATATGTTGTTTAATTTATGTTAGTAGATATCATCTAATTTATTCACACACATATGTTTCATAGGTACTTGAGTGTGATATATGCATACACTATATCCATGATACATGCATACACAAATGTTTTACCTTTCCTCTACCCATGTGACATACTATGTTAGGGACATCTATTTCTACTGATACATGTTTTATTATTTTAAGCTAACTTTAAATTATTATTTTGAGATTATATACTAATTCATACACATGCTTATACTCATTCTCTCATCTTACACAACATACTCAATATGATAAGTTACATGACATTTTGCTAACATATATATCCAATGACTAGTTTGATATGCTTATGTTATTTGATTATGTTTAACCTATTCATATTATTACATGTATTAATTGAATGTAATTATTGTTTGCTAATTTATTTTATTTTTTGTAACATTTGAACATGTTCCATGTTTGTGGACCATAGTGCATTTGATTATTATTTCTTTGGTGTGCAAATATTTGAACATGTTCTCCACTTGAGCATGCAAGATTTTAACATGCCTCTTATTTGTTGTCTCCTCAAACCCATTTTGCATGACATTGAGTGCTCTTGTATGTCTAATTGATTAATTTTAGAGCTTCTTCTTGTTTTCTATATGTTTCCATGATTGATATCATGCTTAGATATTTTTATGTTTGGATAATATGATCTCTCTCTCTCTCTATATATATATATATATATGTGTGTGTGTGTGTGTGTGTGTGTGTGTGCAGACACACACACACACACACACATATATAGAGAGATAGATAGATAGATAGATAGATAGATAGAGAGAGAGAGAGAGAGAGAGAGAGAGAGAGAGAGAGAGAGAGAGAGAGAGAGAGAGAGAGAGAGAGAGAGAGAGAGAGAGAGAGAGAGAGAGAGCATGGATACCTTATCCTTTTTAGATCAGGTGATTATCCAATAGAATTCCACTCACCTCAAAAATGGGTGGATGGGTATATATGTGGAAAAATTCCATATAGACAATAGTTCCCATAAACATAGTTTTAAGAATCTGATACAATTTACATGATTCATATATACACTTGTGTCATAACCTTATGTATTTTTCATGAATTTTATATATTTGAGACAAAGTTTTTCAGATTTGTGATAAATATCTTCAAAATTTATAAAACAAAGGTTACATTTTTATAGATGCTTCATATTTAGACACACTATAGGTTAGAATGCCATATAAATTCATGAAATCCCTCACACACACACACACACACACACACACACACACACACACACACACACACACACACACACACACACACATTTCTATAATATACACATTTATGTACTTACTCTACCAAGATGAACCAAGTGAGATTTATTTATTTATAATAATTAGATCCCTTAAGAAGTGTGATCATGATTCAGTGCCTGTATGGATTTAGAACTACTTAATTTTTTTAGTTTTGTATGGTTATATCATTTAACCTATATGAGATTGGATATATTGGCTATATTATGTATTCACTTGAGTTATGAAACTGATATTGAATATCATTTATTATCTTGTAGCAACTCACTCTTGCACCATATTGGGGGAATGATAACCCTGTAATTCCCAAATTCACATATCCAAGGTTATTTCTAAGCCTCTCTCCAATTATTAAGCAAATAATCATCATTACCAAAGTAAATACCAAGGGGAAATATAGGTGCATCGACACACATCTATATTCCTTTCTCTCTTTTCTTTCAAGCATTTCAACTATTTTAATTTTCATTTATATGCACAAAATACATAGTAACTTTATATTTATTATAAATAATACAAAAACAAAACATTCAAGTAAAACTCAAGTAAAATTAAAGTGTGTCACACACACCAATGCACACATTTATTTTCATTTAATGTGGTAACTTAATCTTTATGAATTATTATATTGGGGGAAGGAGGGATGTATATTTTAAATCTTTATTTTACATGATAAACTAGTTTTTCACACTTGAAAAATATCACTCAAGGATCAATACTTCACTTCATGATCTATCCAATATTTAAAGGCTCACGTTCACCATTTCACTATGATTAAATTATTTTATTATGGTTTTACCCTAATATTTTGATTATCAACATCACTTGTATCCCAAAATATGATTAATATTACACACACACACAAACACACACACACACACACACACACACACACACACACACATATTATAAAAAAATCAAAACTTAATATAAATTCAAAATGTGCATTATAAAAAAAATGTGCATTATAAAAAAAATACAACTTATTAATCATCTAGAAATTTCTAAGAAATCACTATCAAGATCACTAAATCATTTTTAGAATTAATTTCTGATACCCTATTCATCCATATTTATAAATTAGTAATAAGTTAAATATTATTATAGGTATTAAGAAATAAAATAAAATCCCATGATTAGTATTTACCAATTTATAATCTAGATCAATAGATGTACTCACATATAACATATTGCACCATTGTTCACACACAATCGCACATAAGAGGCATAACTACATCAATTTGAGACCATCTTCATAGGTTTGGATATGTCGGAAAAATAACTAATAGAGGGGTATTTTCAGTCATATGAAATTAACTTGAGCTCAACAACCCCTAATTCTCAAGGTGTCATACCCTAATTATAGGTTTTAGGGTGTTGAAGTATATACCAATATCCAAAACCTTTGACCATGATCTGAATAGACAATCTATAAATGATAGCAAACCCTAATAGGTGTATGTGGAATTTATGTAAAATGACCTATATTCCATAGATAATAGAAGTGTCAGTATTTGGATAGAAGTGTTGATGCTAGTGTCCCTATTTTTAAAATAGTGTGTAGGTCGATAGAGAGTTCATTTCCATAATCTAATGAATTAGAGTTCAAAATCATCCTGACTATTTATACACCTCCACTTTATAAATATTATTGCACATTCTTCAATAGGATAAGTATCATTACTTATTCTTGTTTAATCGATCAAATTACTATTTCACATTATTTTTTATACATTTAACATATTTCCATTATTCAACATAGTATTAGAATATATTTTAGATCTAAAAATTTTAATTGGCCTACTTATTGAATATTTTTTCCATACTTGATTAGGTTAGTCTCTTTGACCCTTATTTCAAGAAAGGTTTAAAGAACAAAATGGTTTATATTTCAATTAAATTTTGTTTTTATTGTGGTCATGATGCTGGCATGAATTTTCTTTATTCTCTTCTTATCATGCAAAATAAATTTAGATCTAGCTCTAGCATTGTGATTTTTTATATTATGGTTAATTTAAATTTGAGTATAGTGAATTTCAATGGACTTAGAATTACTTATATCCAACCCATTTTTGGTTCCACCTTATATTATGAGTGATGTAGGTTTGAGTCTAGTGACACTTAATGACCGTTCAATCATTTATAGTGAACCTATTTTGGTCTAGTTTTCATTGGAATAGTACATTGGGTAATTTCCCCATTCATGATTGTAGGAATGTGAATCTTTATGATTCAAGGGATTGTTTAGCTATTACAAATTGGGACTTGATCAATCTCAATTAGTTTATTAGTTAAACATAAGGAATAATATATCCAAGTGTTTTAATAATGTGTAAACTTTATCCAATGCTTCATCATGATTTTAGAGGTTACAAGGAAAATGGTATCATCTCCTTATAGTTGTACTTGCTCCTTACTCTATTAAATTTTAATTTTCAAAATTAATATTTTTCAAATTTTCAAATAAAGACATTGATTAATTAATGTATAGTAAGATTGGTTTGATAAACTTAATTTCCTTACATAATGTTAGAGTTATTTTAATAACTAAGTTTTAATTTAACCCTTAGCCTATACTTATAATTAATTAATTAAATAATAATAGTAATAATAATAAGTTATTTATTATTATAAGATGGAAACCTCATGTAAATAGATAGCCATATTATATTTATTAATTTTTTTATCATGTTTTTATTAAAATATTTAACTATAATTTTAATCACTGAAGGGTCATTCGGGATATTAATTAACTAGGATCATTTATTTATTCAAGATGGTTAGACCTATTATTTACAATGGTCACCTCCCTTCATATTTACCTATAAATAGGTTTTTAACCATATGGTGAAACATAACTTGATATCTTGAAATTTGTGAGATATTTGAATTATTAAATGGCTTGTGAAGACCTTGCTAAGAAGAAGTGAAAAGTTTGAGTTGTATTAGGGTAAATTATTTCTCTATTAATGTAAAATCACTTGGTGGGTTTTTTTTTTTATTTTGTTTAAACCTATTTGAGGTTTTCCCATGTTAAAATATAGTGTTTCTTTGTGTTGAATTGATCTAGCTTCATGTTTTGCTTATTAAATATCTTCTAGATCCATTATTTGTATTGCTTCATTTATAGTTTCTAGAGATAGTGGAGAGAATTTTGGTTAGAAATCATTGAGTCAAATATCAATAATTCAACTTTTGAAGTTTTGTTTATCAATCCTGGGTAGTTTGTATAATTTTTTTCCTAAATGAATATTTAAAAAAAAACTCTTGTGATGATCTTGGGTATTTAAGAGTTATAGTGATAGATCTTTAACAATGAAAAACTCCCTGAAGATCATTCAAATCTTCTATCATTCACTTCTAAATTTTCCTCAATAGTTGAGATGCTATTGTATGGCTTGATATGGCCTGCAAACATGAATAAAAATTTAAACTCATGATTTTTGACATGAAATTATTATAGAGTGGATTACAAAATTTTATTAGTAAAAAATTAGTCAATAAATCAAAGACAAATGCATAAATAACTAAACAAATCAAGATAATATATTCATGTGGGGGTTTTTCATGATAAAAAGATACAAATGAAAGAAAGAAATAAACTATTACCTTCTTAAATGACTCCATTACTCAAAAATGGCTCCAAGCATGTTCTCCCCTTGATCTAGAGCTCTAATCATTGTCAAAAATGAATTATTTGATCCTCCATTACCTTAAGAACTATATACATAACCTAGGATCATGATATAAAATATCTAATATGCCTATCAATGAAGTTAATCCAAATGCAAATAACATAATAATAGAAACACAAAGGAATTGTGAAGGGATTTAAGAATTATGTGTTTACACAATTTAAGCTTAAAAATATGAGTGAGAGGCCTCTTATTTATATATTTTTTTAATTTATCAAAATGTAATGTGACCATCCATCTTGAGATCAATATGTGTGGCCAAGAATGTAATTAACTTTTTAGGCTAAAATCAATAGATGCCCTCATAATGATTTGGGGTGAAGGGGCATTCATTAAGCATGGGTGGCCACAATTAATATATTTTATGTACTTATATCTTGTAGATTCCACCCTATAGATCATGTCATTATGATGATGCAAATAATAGGAATCAATTTTTAAAAATACATATTCAATAACCTCCATGGAAAATCCACTTAAGATCTTGATTTGAATTAATTAGCCTTAAAAAAGATGAATCAATATTTATGTAATTCTTTGGAAATTGGCACTTAATTAATCAAAATTGTTATAAATTCATATTACTGGGTTATAATTTAGTTTTATAAGAATTGGAAGGTGATGTTAGATGTGTTCAAACTGTTATCCCATTTTGGATGTTGCCAACACAAAATAACAAAGGTACATGACATGTACTAAAAAATAGAAGAAAAGAGTAATCCAAAGAACAAAAATGCAAAATCATCCTTTTTAATCGAAATTAATTAATCAAAATTAAATAAATGAAAGAAAAATGAAAGTGGACAAGATGACCTAAGATACATCATGTATCTAAGAACTACCTGCACAGTCTAAATGGATCTCAAACCAATGTAGTTCACCCAAAAATTTGGAGAGAATAGAATGAGGGATCATGTAAATAGACAAAAAAATTTATTAAACTCATGATTTATGCAAATATTTGCATTTCTAAGCATTGAGTTAGGTGTCAAACCTATTGAGCCTAGATTATGCATAGTGTTCTTGAGATCTATTAATCAGAAAAATGTTGACATTAAGACTTGAGTCTAGAGCATAAAGTGCTTGATATTGCAAGAGAAGTTAGGAATAATAAGTATCAATAACTCATAGTGACATAGAATTTAAAATGTGTGGATTTGGTTCAAATGCGAATACCTATAACTAAGGATAACGGTAAATAATGGCCAAAACCAAAGTTACAGCTATTTACATTTAAACAAAAAATCAAAGACAAAAAAAAAGAGATAAACATAAATGAACCAAACTTAAAATAAATATATGAAGAATCAAGATTCAAGTAGGAACAATAATGTTTAAAAATTAAAAGCAAGAAAAATCTTATTGACATAGGATCAAGATATAAAGAATCAAGATCTACATGGACCATCAAGACGTTCTTGAACACAAAAGAGCAAAAAAAAAAACACCAACAAAAACCAAATAAATAAAATTCTTTAATAAAAAATTAATAACATGAGATCAAGATATAAATAATCAAGATCTATGTAGATCATCAAGATATTCTTAAAGATAAAAGAGACAAGAAAAAAACATATAGGGAAACAAAAGACCAAAGTGAAACAAGAAGTAATAAAATGAGAAAAGAAGAAGAAATAAATTAAGAGGCATGAAATCAAACTAAAACACCAAGAAAAAACAACAAAAAACTAATAAAAATCAAATAAACACACACACACACACACACGTAAACCAAGTTAGTGCAGTTTAAAGAAAATTATCCATGCATGTGTGGTCAAGGTGCTACTTTCCACAACAACATAACAAAAAATAAGGACACAAAATTTGTTCCCTAATTAAAGAGGAACAACAATAAAATAATTAGATGAAGAGAAAAAAGGAAAGGGGTTGGAGAAGATGACTTTAGATGTACAAGACAAGTAGATGATGCCTACATAGCTCCATGGATTCATATTCCAATATGAGCATCAGGCCAAATGTAGTTCTCCTATGAAGTGGGATAGAATAAAAATGTAATGACCATAACATATGATTAATGTTTTATAAGAAAAGGGAAGACTTGACAAATGTGATTGGTCTTTCAAAATGGCAAGTTGGTGAGACGAGATGACAATCCAATGGGATTGAATTTGTTTGAAAAATAGAAAGATCATGGCATGCTATGATGAATAAGAATTATATTAAAAAATGGCATGTGGATAGAAAAAATTGACTTGCATAAAAAAAAGTTAGTAAAATAAAATGCTTGTAAAATAATGATAGTGTGAGGATCAGAATGTAAAAGGGCATAAGATAATGTTTTTTCTCTTTAGTGGATCATTTTCTAATGTTTATGGTGTTTTTTGGGATAAAATATGTATAAAGAGGGAAATAAATAATCTAGGAGATGTTTTTCCAAGATTAAAATTTCTAATAAATAAGCAAGCTAGATAAAATTAAATCATGGATATAAATAATGAACTAGGGAACTAACTGAGAGTTATTATAATAAATAAATCCAATTTAAATGACACTCGTGGATATAAAAAATGGACTGGAGAACTAATTATGAGCTCTAATAATAGATCAATATGGATTCAATGACACTCATGGATATAAAAAATAGACTATGGATCTAACTTAGAGATCCAATAAAAGCTAAATCTAGCTCCAATGACATATGCTCACAAATCAGTGAGATCAATGATCCATAAAATATAACAATATTCACCAAAGAGAATAAAATGTAATATAGAATAGTTTGTAGCATGAAAACAATCTAAAGAACCATGCGGTATGCAAATATCTTGAGTTGTAAAGGTTTTCTTGTTCACTTGTCTGTAGAATAAGTTGTAAAATATTATCTTGGTTGATCTGCTTTGTAGAAATGGTGTTGAAGGTGTTCATAATGCTGATGAGACATAATCAAGATCACAATTGGTCAAGGGATAAAAGTGTTTGTGTTACAATAATCCCTATATATAAAAAATAATATGGTCCTTAAAGATAATGGCACAAGTTATGATAAAAATGTGTTCATAGTATCGATGGTCCAAAAGTTTTTCACCATCAAGAGTCATGAAAGGAAGAGTGTTCATACAATAGTGGTCCAGGGTAGGATAAAATGGTAGGGTAAAATTACATCATCACAAGTTTCCCACAAGGGATCTTATAGATAATGTTTCAAATTTGTTCATGCTGATAACCTCTTAATGTGAATGTTGTTCCTGGGATATGTAAATTTTTCACCATTTAGTTTAGCTAGTCAATATGCCCCTGATCCATAGTCTGTCATGATAACAAATGGTCCCAACCAATTAGGTTGAAACTCACCTTTTTTCTTACATTCAATGTTTGTGTTATTTTGGTTCTCTTTTAGGACCAAATCACAAATCTCAAACTCCCAAAGGAGAATACACTTATTATAGCTTCTCTATAATGTATTTTGATAGGATTGTAAGTTTTCTAGGGTAACTAAATGCTTCCCATCAAGAAATTTTAGTTCTTGTAGCCTTGAGACTTTATAGTTCTCATCATCTTCAATATGCTCTAGTGATACTAACAAGAATGGAAGCTTGATTTCTATCAAGATAATATCTTATGTTCCATAGATAAGGGAATATGGAGTGGCTCCTATTGGGGTTTAATGACCGGTTCTATAATCTTAGAGGATAGGAAAGATTTGCAAGTGCCAATTACAACCAATGTCACTGAAAATATTATTTAGAATGGATACAATGGTTTTATTTGATTCCTCAACTTATCTATTACCTTATGGGTTATATGGATTTGATTTCTTGTACTTGATCTTCAATTTTTCACAAAGAGATTTTACATCTTAGTTTATAAAAGATTCACCATTATAGGATATAATGAGTGTGGGGATGGTATATTGATAGATGATATGGTAATGGATGAATATGGAAATCTCTTTCCTAATGATGTAAGTGAGATAAATGGCCTCAATCCACTTATTAAAATACTTGGTAGTAGTTAGGATATGATTATGTCCATTTGAAGATGTTGGTTTTATTTTCCCAATGAGATTGAGGCCCCATGTTGATAATGGCCATGGTGTTATGATTGACTATATTGGTAAAGTAGGTGCATGTATCAAATTTTCATGTTTCTAACAAGAAATTCACTTCCTTACATAATTTCAAGCATTAGTCTCTTTTTTTGGCCAATAATAACCTATTCTAAGGAGCTTCTTTGTTAAGGCTACACCATTGGTGTGGGACTCACACATTCTTTCATGAACCTCCCTTAAGGCTTGTTTGGATTTTCCTAAAGATAAATAAATAAGAAGCATTTCATCATAGCCTTTATGATAAATCATGTATTCTAAGAGGGTATAATGTGATAAATGATGATAAAATAGTTTTTGCTAATTATTGGATAGGTTAGCTAGGAAAATGTGATCATGGAAGTAGTTATAAAAATATTGGAACCAGGGTAATTTAGGTGTGGGATTGGGACCAACAATGGAACATACCATTTCTAAATATAGTATAATATGTCTAATTTGAAGAATATTTTCAATCAAGAAATGATATTCTTTAGCTTTTCCATCAATATGTATCATGGATCTAATCATTTCCATTGCATCAAAATATCTTTTGTTGGCCCTTAGAAATTGTTTAAGCTATAGAGTTTTAAAATGACCTTTGCTATTATCAATAATTTTCTTCTAAGGAATACACTTATCATCTCTAGTTTGATACTAATCAAAGGTTTTATTGATGATAAATTGGGATTCACCATAGACCTTTACATTTTGAATATCCCACTATATAATAATGCAAAGCCCTATAATCAATGCCTCGTACTCAGCCATATTATTCCTATAATGAAATTATATATGAAATCCTTTGTGAATCAAACCCCCATGAGGTGTAATCAATAATATGTGGACTCTAGATCCATGATATCTAAAGGACCCATAAAACTATAGCTTTTATTATTCAATTTCATGTGATGCTTATTATATTATCATTATATAATCATCTAGAAAGTTAAATTTTAGTGGTTGAGTATCTGTGATAGGGGATTTTTCAAGTTGATCAACAATAACCTACCCCTTGATTAATTTTTGATTATGATTCTCAATGTCAAATTTGCTTAAGATCATAACCCATTTATCCATGAATCTTTGAATATTTTCTTTAGATAATAATAATTTAAGAGGGTCTATCTTGGTGATGATAATAGTTTTGTTGTTTAGCATATAATGTCACTATTTTTGGGTGGAAAACACCATAGATAAACAAACCTTCTCAATAGGCATATAATTATGTTCATAAGCCACTAGAGTGTATCTTAGATCATATGTTACATTTTCTTTACCTTGATCATCATGTTAGGCTAAAAGTGCTCCTAATGTATGCTCTATTTTTGATATGTAAAGAAGTAGTGGTCATCCAGGTGTTGGTAGTCTTAAGATTAGAAGATTGGCCAAATATGCATTTATTTTCACAAATGTTATTGGACAATCTTCATCCTATTGAAAATTTACCCCTTTCTTAAAAAGGTGGGTAAATGGGTGGCACTTATCTACCAATTGAGAAATTAACCTACATATAGATTGCATATTTCCTTTTAGGCTTTGTAATTATTTGAGATTGTTTGGTGGAGGCATCTCCACAATGGACATGACCTTAGTAGGGTGAACTTCAATCGCTCTTTGTGATATAATGAAACATATAAATTTCCCTAATGTGACTCCAAAGACACATTTTTAAGGATTTAGGTACACTTTATATTCCCAAAGCCTTTCAAATATTCTTCATAAAATGTTAAGATGTCTATCTCTTGTTCTTGGTTTTTTTATTATATAATCAACATATTCCTCAATAATATCATGCATCATGTCATGGGAGATGAACTTCATGGCACATTGATATGTGGCTCCACCATTCTTCAAGCCAAATAACATGACTTACTAATAGAATACTCCCCATAGAGTGGTGAATGTCATCTTGTGTTGATATTTTTGGGCTATATTGATTTGATTGTATCCAAAAGATCCATCTATTAAGGACAAAATCTCATACCTAGTAGTTGAGTTGATAACAATGTCAATTTTTGGTAGAGGAAAATCATCTTTAGGACACACTTTATTGATATCTCTAAAATTAGTACAAACATGTATACCTAAGGTCTTTTTATTCATTAAGACTATGTTTAAGATCCACTTAGAGTAATATAGTGGCCTAATAAATATTACTCCTCTAAATATTTCTATCTTTGAGTTAATGAATAAGGTGATTCATGGATGTATCTTCCTTAATTTCTACTTGACAAGTTTATCATCGAGATGGACAACAAGGTGATGCAAAACCAAATCTAGGTCAAATCCTAGAATATCATAATATGCCCATGTAAATATATCAATATAATCCCTTATGGGGAATATAATTTGTTCACATTCTACTTTAGTAATGGAAGCTCCACGATAAACAATATTAGGATCCTCATAGGTTCCTAGGTTCACTTCTATTATGTTTTTCAACAAGGAGTGTGGATCTATATTATAGAATTATAGGTAAGATATGTTCATGATCATCTCCTTCTACTACATCTTCTTGTTGTTCCTCCTAAAGTTATGAATAGTATGATGAATCAAAATCTACCATTTTAAGTAAAGGCCAAGTAGAAAAAACCTATGGAAACTCAAGAGCAAGATGCTCAAACATTTATTGTTGTTCTAAATAGATGTTTATACTATATATAAAAATTGGGATAGATGGACCTTTTTTATCCTGAGGGGATGAAAAAACTTTCCCACCTAAGAGTGTCTAAAAAAGGTTTTCACTTGAAGGATTGTATTTTTCATTAATTTTTCCCTAATCGATGAGCACCTCAAAGAGGTTTTCACTTGAAGATCTTAATTTTTTATCTTTATTATGACTGATAAAGTTTGTATATTATCCTAATTAGGTAGAATGATCTAATGAAAAATCAAATCCTTGTTTGTGATTGCCAATGGGCAATCCATCTCTTAAGACCATGTATTATACAAGTAATTCTTTATTCAAGAAAGCATCAAGGAATATGAATAAATTTTATTGGTCCCAATCAATGAGGTTAGGATGGAAAGGACATAGGGAATAATGAATTTCTACTTTAGGATGGGAAGCTCCAATGGTAAAAATATAATGTTTTGATTCAGGGTGGGAAGCACTAATAGAATGGGTTCATGATTTAAGATGGGAATATCCAACGGTTAAGGTTAAAATGGAATTTGAATAAAATAGGACCATTAAAATAAGCTTATAAAAAAGGATATAATGGGATGCTTTATCACTGCTAGGAGTCTCATCACTAGGTAATTCAGAAGAATCACTATCAAAAGTTATGAGGTCACCCTGAGGCAGTTTAAATATGAGTCCATGATTTAAATTAGGTAATCTAGCTAATAAGGGCTCTAGGATTCCTTACACTCATGGTCTAAGGCCTTTTCCTATATAATCAAGATGATCCATGATCTGATTGGGGATATGATACTTTATATTTTGAAAATAATTAGTAAATCCTTTAGAATATAACAAGTCTTCCTTGGTAAAAGCCTCTTGATCTTTCATTAGCATAATAGTAGGTATAAAAGCCATAGGTGATTTTTGTTATTTATTTTTATATTTACAAATCATTGTGGATCTACTAGGATTATTTAAAGGTTTAGGATTATGAAATATTTTTGTATTTTTAGGCAACTTTACAACATGGAAGGCATCCTTAAGAGTGTCTGTGGAAAAGCCCAAGTCTTGAATAATAACATACTATGCAAGAGTTCTATGAAATGAATCTACCAAAATGGAAGCAAGATCAGTAGGTTTGATATAATTAGATGGAGGTGGATGTGAAATTATATCCTATTTCTTCTTCGTAATGAATTAAGAATTAAGATAATAGTTATAATCATGTAATTGGGCTTCAAGATGTTTATAATACTCATAAGGATTTTGAAAAATGAGAATAGTAACCTCAATCCCATCATGTGGAAACTTAAGGCATTGATGTAGGGTGGAGGAAATGGCTTGAAATTCATGGATCCAAGGATAGCCAAGAATTATGTTATAAGGTAATTCAATTTCCATAATATGAAATAATGTATGATCTTAAATGGATGCAACAATGATTGGCAACCATATAGTACCAACAAACTCCCTTTCAACATTATTGTAAGCCTTGATGGTCATCATCTTTGGTTGAATGTGTTTCATAATATATCCTGATATTTTTACAAACTTAAGACATATGATGTTTAGCCTTGAACCATTATCTATAAGAACTTGCTTTATCTTATGATTTTCAATTATTACTTCAATGTACAGTGGGTTATTATGGTTTGGTCCAAGTGCAGACATGTCTTTTTTTATAAAAAAATTACTTGAAAAAACAAAGACAAATCTCCCATAAGCTTATGGAAATGTTAGGATATATATAATTGGGGATAGTTTATTTTTGTAAAAGATTGTTCAGGATAGTTATATAGATTTCAAATATTTGTAAGAGATCTAAAATAGAAATATTTGTCGAGGTTTTGATTGATTAGTTTGATAGACTATAAGGATTTTATACATTAGGATGAGTTGCCTTGGATTTGGTTGGTAGAATAGTCAACTTTGGATCAATTGGCATAATTTTCACATTAGGTTTTATGGAAGTAGGAAGGGGCCTAGAGAGTAACTCATGAGCGCTAGTTGTGACTGCACAACCTAGAGGTGGTCAAGAGCCAATATAATCAAAATATGAAGGCAAAGGGATTTGAATGGTGACTCATGGTCATCTATTTCTATTGATGCAATTTTAAATTGGCAAAGAGCAATAATAATTAGAATAAGGGCATTATCCTTAAAGAATAAGCCATGTAAAAGGAATCACAATAGAATTGTCCAAACTCAATACAATATTACTAGAGAGAGGGTGTTGACCCTATAATGACGTGTATTATACTATGAGGATCACAAGATGATTCATGTGGTTTTATAGTAATAGTTGTAATTTGGGTTGCATAAATACATCTCATGGTATTGTTATAGTCATAAGGTATGTTGTTATAATCCACATTATTCATATGGGTATTATGATCATGATTATGTTTATGTTGATTATGATATTGAACATAATTTTCTTTTTATTATGCCTGTATCTTTGGTTTTGTCCTTGGTTTTGATTTTTCCTTGGTGGTAGTTGATTATGTTGAGGAAAGGTGTCCTTGTATATTCCCATATCCTAATTTGTGTTCTAATTATGGACCAGCTTAATCTCAACTTCACCACTCTCAATAAGATATTTAATAATATGTCACAATTGGATGTAATGATAAACACCATGACCAATAACATGATGAAAGTTATACCATTCATTCTCTTTATACGAATCTAATTTTGGTTGATCTTGAGGAAATAACCTTGATATTGGTTATATAATTAGGTTAGTTGCTACGAGCCTTTGAAACATTGTTTTAATTGGTTTTCCCAATTTCTTAAAGACCTTGAAACCACCATGGTTCATTCTTCATGGATGTTATCTCTATAAATTAGATGGTAGATTAGGGGGAGCTAATTATACATTTGGGGCTAGTAGATCCTGCACCATTTATACATGCCTTGTTTTAGTCACCCCATTTCCAACCATATTTTTATTCTTGTTAAAGCCTTTTGTCTTATTTATGTCAACTATCTGACTAGAATTTTAGGAAACTATGATACCCCTTCTCTTTATTTTTTAAGTGTAAAAGTTTCTATGGATGCATAAATACATCTCATGATGCTTTGTATGCCATCTCATGAGCATTTTTTTTATCTCACATTTGTGGGAAGTAGTAGTTTCTTAGATTATAGTTAGTATATCAGTGTTGAGGCCAATGAAGGCATCCATAAATTTATTGTATTGAGCTTTCTCAAAGGAGGTTTCCCCCTTGAAGAGGCTAGTGATTTTGTAATTCAGTCATTGTAATTTATTTTAACTTGTTTGAGTTAATATATTGCTAATTTGATAGTTTTTTTCATGTATTTCTTATTATTTGCCAACTTATTTAGGAAGAATCCTCTCCTTTGGTATCAGAGTGCTTTCTAGGGCATAATTTTCTTTTAACAAGTATACAATATTTTCTACTCTATAATTACTTTAAGTATTTTTCTCATAAATTCTTAACTCTATTTTATTGCATATCTATTCTATGTCACAATAATCTATTTTGGATAAAAAAAATTGTTTATATAATTATGGGAAGTGCTTGGGTGAAATCCCTAAAACTCATGAGGAGTACCAAAAGAACCCCAAAGTAGTTGGTTCATTAAGAGGAAATGCCATATAAATGGACAATAGCCCCTTCATTATTTAGTAGCTCCCACCCTTGAGGAAAACCAAGAGATATCATTTAGAGGTAAAACCTTGGCTAGAAATTTTCAAAATAGCAGTACTTGCTCAAATGGAATTGGGGGCCAAAGAGATATTTGTAAAACCTTAAGAAACCATTGAAACTTGTGGTGCATTCTATCAATTTTAAAATATTCCTAGTAGACTTTCAAAACATCAATCAATAGAGTATCATAATAATCTCTGAGGACTTGCATTCAAATAGTTAACAAAAACTAAAAACCAAAAAATATTCATCCTACCAGTCTCGAAAAACCATCAGTAAAGTATCAATAAACTCTTAGAGGGCTCAAAAAAATTAGAATAACCTTTTTTTTTTTTTAAATCATATATCTCCATTTTTAGCCCTGTCGATCCTCAAAATTTATCTATACACCTGTAATTCCATTATCCACATTTTCCCCTTGAGGTCCCATATCCCAATCCAAATTATAATTCTTGCAAATCTCAATCTTCATTTTTTTGGTGTTTTTCCCTAACTTCTACTTTTGGCTATTTGCCTCAAAAATTTTCCTTAGTGTTCATCTCCCTTTTCTATTCCTTTGTCTCCTTTTGATAAATTTTCTATATTTTCCATTTTCACTCTTGAAATTACCCTTGCCTTTGTCAATCATACTCCCACTATGAAAAAAAAAAAAAAAAATCACCTTTGCCCCTTCTAATTTCACCCAAGTTATAAAATTTCCTTACTAATGTGTCTTAACTCTAGTTTTAATAACCATTGTAGAAAAAAATTATAGTCATGGTAGTAACCTAAATAAGAGTAAAAAACATGGAGGATGAAATTGCCTCCCTCAATACCTGCATCAAAGATCTTGATGAAAAAATTATCAGCCTCAATCTTCAACATACTACCATGAACAACATATGGCATCTAAACTCCTCTTCAGATTGATTTTTCTTCTTCTAGAAATTTTTTTGGGCCAAAGCTTAATTTTACTCAATTCAATAATATAAATCTAACTAGATGGATATATCAGGTAGAGTAATATCTTAGTCTGCACGATACTTTCAATGCTAACAAGGTCCTACTTTCATCCTTTCACTTGGAACATGAATCCCTTCAATGGTATCATTGTTACACCAAGGCTCATGATGAGCCCATATGGACCAATTTTTGCACCCTCATTTTGTAATAGTTTATCCCTAGTGCTTTTGATGACTTAACTAGAGCACTCACTAAACTTCACCAAATAGGAATCATGAGAGAATATCAAATATAATTTAAAAAAATAACCACACATATAGAGGGATTATTTGATGAATTCTTTAGGAATCTTTTTGTTAGTGGATTGAAGGATGTAATTCAATCTGAGGTCAAAATGCTCTGATCCAATATGATGATGGAAGAATTAGAGTTGGCTATGTTGGTAGAGGACAAGATCAAATCTCAGCAACAATTCAAATCAATTTTTTTTCCATTTAAAAATATAGCTCCATAATTATCTCAAACAATGCCAACCCTTAATACCATTTATATTATGCATTTGACTAAAGTAGATATGAAAGCCTATAGAGAAAAAGGACTATACTATAATAGTGATGACAAATTAACTCAAGGACATCAATGTGTAGAGAAAAATCTCAACCTCTTGGATGTGGACTGTCCACCGGATGATGTTTAGGATATAATAGATGATCAAAAATAAGCTCAATTGATTATGGAGCATGCTTCTCAGGAAGACCAACTAGGGAGATCTCTATCCATGCCATAGTAGGAGTCACCACACCATAAACTGTGTTAGTCAAGGGTTACTTAAAAAATTTCCATCTCATAATACTCAATGATTTTGGTAGAACTCATAACTTCATTGACCTTTGGATCACTAAACAGGATAATTGTTTTGTCTATCCATACTCCAACTTTAAATTCATGATTACCAATAGAGGTACATTACTTTGAAAAATGAAGTGTCACAATATGTATCTCTATATTAGAGATTATACCTTAGGCTCTGACATGTTTTCCTTACCCTTAGGAAGATGTGATGTTGTTTTGGGATACCAATGGTTACACACACTTGGACCCATCTTATGCGATTTTATTGAACTTTGGATACAATTTTTAGACAATGGAAAAAAAACACATCAAAAGGCTTACAATTGGGGTCTCTCAGCATCATAAGTTCACATCACATGGAAAATATTCTTAATAATAATTCACATGACATTATTTCCTATTTTTATTCCATTCAAATACAACCATTAATAATCTCCACTACTTTGATCTACAAACCATTATGCATAAGTATGTATGTCTTTACCAAACCAATGGGATTTTAACCTTCATGGCCAAAGGATGACCATATTTAGCTCCTTCCTAGATGTGTTCCTCACAATATCAGGCCCTATTATTACACATTTTAACAATGATTGAGATCAAGATCCTCATTCAATAATTACTAAATCAAGGCATTATTCACCCTAATACCAACCCATATTCTTCCCTAGTTCTCCTTTTTCATAAAAAATAGGGGTCACGATGCCTCTACATTGACTTATATGAAATTAATCACATCACAATCAAGGATAAGTTCCAAATCCCTATTATTAATAAAATTCTTGATGAGCTTCATGGTTTTAATTTTTTTTCTCTAAGTTGGATCTCTGCTCTAAATATCACTAGATCTATCTTTATGATGATGGTATATGTAAGAAAGATTTTCACACATATGATGTCCACTATGAGTTTCCATTAATGCCATTGGGCCTCACTAATTTTCCTTAAACATTGTTGGCATTGATGAATAAATTATTTTGGCCCTACCTATGGAAATTCATTATGGGCTTCTCTAATGATATCCTCATATATAGTAAAACATGGTCAGAGTATCTCCAACATCTAGAGCTCATACTCCAAATTATTTTTGATGATCATCTTTGTGCCAAATAGTCCAAATTTACTTTTTTATAGGATGAATTAGAGTATATTGGGTATATTTTTCCATCCAATGGAGTTTAGGTGGATCTTGAAAAATATCTGCCATGATAAATTAGCCTCATCCTCAAACACTCAAGAACCTCCATGGTTTATTAGGGCTAATAGGATACTATAGTAAGTTTGTCAAGGATTATAGTAATATTACATTTCCAATAATATATATGTTTAAAAAGGATGATTTTACATCGACACAAGCTACTGAGTGTGCATTTGAATAATTGAAACAAGCTATGTGTACTACACCTATTCTAGTTATGCTTAATTTTGACAAGACCTTCCCTATCAACAGTGATTCTTTCAACAATGGAGTTGGTGATATTTTACTTCAATAAGGATGCCCTGTTGTTTTCACCAATAAATCCCTTTCTATAAATAATATATTAATCTCTACTTATGAGAACGAAATGATGGCCATTTTGCATACAATATAAAAGTGGCAGCCATACTTACTGGGAAATCATTTTTACATCAAAACTAATCACTAGAGTCTAAAATATTTGCTATAATATTGGGTCTAAACCACATGGAAACAAAAATGGATCGACAAACTAATGGGTTATGACTATGATATCAATTACAATAAGGGTAAGGACAATATTGTGATTGATGCTCTATCTCACACATTCGATGACCAAGCTTCCCTTTTAGCTATTTTCATGCCTACTCCAAATTGGTTGGATAATGTATAGTATGGGTATTTCAATGAATCATTATTATTTAAAATCATTCAATAGTTGGACAATAACCACTCTAATATACCACATTATTATTTAGATGGTGATTCTTTATGATATAAGGGTTGTCTGGTGCTTTCTTAGAGCACATATCTTCAATAGGCTATAATCTATGAACTCCATGCTTCTCCATCTATAGGGTACTCAAGTTTTCTTAAAATTTATGTGTGGGCATGATGTAAATTATTTTAGAATGGAATGAAAAAGGCAATTCAATAAATGGTGTTTGAATGTGATGCCTACCAATGTAACAAGGGTAAAACAACACTCATCCTTGGGTTGCTTGAAACCTTTCCTATCCCTACACAAATTTGGACTAATATTTGTATTTATTTAATTAAGGGGCTCCTTAAATATGGAGGGAAAATAAAGATCTTGGTTATGGTTTATCACCTCTCCAAATATAGTCATTTTTATACCCACAACCATCACTATACCACCTCCATAATCACACAAATATTTTTGGACAAAATTTTCCATCTTCATGGAATTCCTTCATCTATTGTCTTGAATCATGACACAACTTTCACCATACATTTTTAGATATAAATATTTCATCAAATCAACACCCAACTAAAGATGAGTTCTAGTTATCATCCCCAAATGGATGGGTATACTAAAATTATCAAAAAATGCTTGGAAACTTTCCTTCATTGTTTTACCTCAAAAAAACAATGTCAATGGGCAAAGTGGATCCATCTCACCAAATGGTGATAAAATACCTCCTAACACACTTCAAAAAAATGACTACATATGAAGAAGTATATGCTCAAGCACCACCAATGCTCCTTCCATACACCCCTGGTAGTTCATTAGTTTAAGTAGTTGACTTGATTCTCTAAACCTATGATCATATCCTCAACACCCTATGAGATAATCTTCATATGGAAAAAATTCAAATGAAATAATAGGATAATTAACACCATTTTTAGTGTACTTTTCAAGTAGGTGATATGGCTTTTATTTTCCTATATCCATACAAGTAATCCTCCCTAAAACTCAAAGGGAGTCATAAGATAGTTCCCAAGTTATATGGTCCCTATAAGGTTCTCTAGAGGATTTGGTAAATTTATTATAAGTTAAATCTCCCACATTCTTCCTAAGTTCACCTAGTATTTCATATCTCTTGTCTGAAGAAATTTATTGACATAAACCTATGAGTGCAGACTATTTTACAAAAAAATGATAATTAAGAATCCATCATTCTTGATCTAGAGGACATCCTATATAGGCACAAATTCCAACTTCAATCCCACTCCATTATAGAGGTTTTAATTTAGTGGAACATAATGTAGCCATATGATGTAACATGTGAACCACTATTTTAGATATAGCACCAATTCCCATATCTAAATCTTTGAGGACAAAGATTTTTTTAGGAGGGAGGAGATGTTAGGAACTTGTGCTACCCCTTCTCTTTATTTTTTTACTATAATAGTTTTTATGGATTCATATGTTTTGTAAGTCATCCCATGAGCATTTTGTTTTATCCCACATTCATGAGAAGTAGTACTTACTTAGATTACACTTAGTGTATAAGTGTTGAGGCAAATAATGACATCCACAAATTTAATATATTAATCTTGATCAAATGAGTTTTACCCCTTGAAGAGGCTAGTGATTCTATAATTTAGCCATTATAATTCAATTTAGCTTGTTTGAGTTAATATATTGCTAGTTTGATAGTTTATTTTGTGTATTTTTAATTATCTACTAACTTGTTTAGGAAGGATCCTCTTAAAGAAGATGGGGTATGATTTGACATTTGACCTTGCACAAAGATCTTAGTAAATCACTTGATAATAAGATCCTTCTAAATCTATACACCCTTATCTATGATCTCCTCAAATGAGTTACCATAATGTAGATGTAGATTTTACATAGCTTCATGATGTTAAGTTCTATGCAAGTATATCTAAAAATAGTTTATCTAGAAAATTATGTTAAAAGAAACCCATTAATACTCTCTATCTCTATAAATATATAGTGAGGATTTCTTCATCTTGTTGTTTGGCCTTTCACATGTTAACAATCGTCAATTAATTATCTCTTTTATATGTGAAATGGTGACAAACTTTTCAAATAAGTCATTCTAATATGTAATTGATCCCTTGGGTAACTTAAGTATCCAATCTAAATCTTGTCTTAATAAAATTCATAGAAATAATCAAATAACATATTATTGTAAGTAACCTCCTTGCATAATACAAAAAATTCCTGGATATGTTTATATGGGTCACCCTTTCCTTTGTATTTATCAAATTTAGGTGCCTCAAAATTATGTGGAAAGGGGATTTGGAGAATGATAAAATCAATTATATATGGACATATCTTGTCAAATTTGTACTTTTCAATCATATTTATAGTCTAAAAATGTGACACAATATCCTTCATGGAGTTCCACTCTTACATGTTTGGTACATTCATAGGTGAACATATTTTTATTAGGGTGGAATGTTCCCCTCTTATCATTGTTGGGGTGGAATGTGTTGATGTTGTTGCATGGATTTGTGAGTGATGTACACCATATATTTCATTACTTAGTTGTGTTTGATCCTAGAGTCAAGTAAAGAGGCGATTGATTCCTTGCAATATGTTTCCTTAAACTATATATTCTTTTTTAAATTTGGGGATTCCTTGGTCTATTCATTAATTTTTGTTTTGGTTGAGATAAACAAGCTAAATTATCTTGTGGGATTTATTCAATTTGAACCAAATGTTTAGGCTTCTATGTTTTTAAAGTGATAAGAGGCTCTTGGTGATTAAATAATGTGCATTCTATGTCTAGTAAAACATTTTGCACCACCTCTTATGTTTTTTTTCTATTCATTTGAGACACCTTGATCAATTATTGGGTTCTCAATTAATGTATTTTGTGTAGGTTCAATCACATTTCTTTGTTCCTTGGAAGCATCATTATGGATTGAAATATAAACTATAGAATCTAATAATTTCATGATAATTTGATTGAGATACTATTAACTTATTTTCTTAATCTTGTTGGAAAGATCTTGACCATTTAGTTTTTCACTCTATAAGTATTTATTTACCTTTTGTTATAGGAATAAGGTATGTTTGATTATGAAAAATATTTCTCTTGTTGTTGTTTTTATTGTTCTCCTTCTCTCACTAAGGTGTGAAATTTCTCTATAGAAAAATCCAAGGTTAGCTAGCACTATATTCTATCAACCTAAAGAGCGATTCATCTAGGTTGTCTTGATATTCAGTATAATCCCCTTTAGATCCTAAATTTTTAAGAATATCTTCAAATACAATGGAATCATCTTATCCATCATAAAAGTGTTCATCCTCATAGCTAGGGCCGTAAGAGACTCTACTACAAGTGAACCTTTGAGTCATGTCTAGAAAGGTTTGCTCTATAAATTTTAATAGATTTGGATCATTGTTTTACAAGCATTTTAAAGGAAGTATGGATTTTTATCCTTCTTCCAAACTAATGACTAAGGTCCTAAAGAGACTAGAAAAGGAGGGAAACATTGAAAGAAGACTGTTTTCACAAAATTACTCAACCTTTGGGTAAATTTTAAATCATATAAATTGGAAGAGGGTATGATTACTTGAAAATATTAGAGTGTCACTAGTACACTAAAACATAGATGTTTGAGATACCTGAATACTATAAAAGATAGTTCAAATTCAATGAGTTTATACTAGCATACTAGAATAAATCCATTCAAACTAGGAAGGAGATAATATAAACCAAAAAACTATTAATGTGGAAACATGTAAAAATTCCTAAGTATAAAATTAGAACCAAATGGGTGTTACAATGTCGCCACATGATAATAAGAATGGTAGTATAAAATATGTTCTAAGAATCAAAGAATGAGTGATACACAAGATGACTTGTATCCACCAAAGATAATAATGATTCTATAAATATCCCTTAATTTAAACAAGAATTGAACCCAAGTTAAAAAAATTAAGTGCAAATGGTGAACCTTAACGCATCAACCTTTAAAACCTAGAAAAGTACAATTATAAATTTAAATTATCAATGAATTGCTTAATAAAATTTAGAAAATGATCTACACTCAAATGGGAAACATAACTACACTAAAATGGATGTTATGACACAATGTTTTAGATAAAAATTTGAACAAGGAAAAGATTATTTTCCCTTGGATAATGTAACACCTCCTTATTTAATAAATTATGGTAAATGTTTTAGGTTATGAGATATTTTTAACAATTAGTTTTCACTCAAAATAAAAATAATTAATCTAAGACTAATTTAGATAAATAAAACTAATTAATCATCTAAAGTCCTAAACTGATAAGGTCTGGAAAAGTGGGTTTACTAAAATTAGCAAGTTTCACAAATTTTTAGATGGATCTCATGTTTACCAAAATTCACATCAAAAAACAAGATAAAAAACACATCACTTGGGTCCATATCATATGGGTTGTTGTAAAAATGTCTTACCCTTTTTAAATCCATCTCTTACTCAATGTAGTGTGATGTCCAACATGCTCAAGTGTCTCGAGCATAGCCTCTAATAATGGAGATGGTTTAATTTCTCAACCCATCATCTTAGTGACGGGTTCTCCATTTATATACCCCCACATTGAGAGGGGTTGAGTATGATGATAGGAGATGAATCCCTGGGTCACAGATTCCTTATGGAATTTATGGGAAGTAATGAATTCCCCCTCAAGAGCTAAGATGTAATGAAATAAAAACTAAGTAAAAAAGATTTATGGTTACTTCTAGATCACCCAAGCCATGTGAGTCTTGGGGAGAGCCTTCACAACATCTCTTTTACACATTCGGACTAAGGCAATTTACAATGAAGATGGTGATTTTGATCCCACAATTTACCTCTAGGAAATGGGGGAGAAAATACATGTACAACTTCTTTTTTTCTCAAACAAATTTAAACTAAGCAAACAATGATAAATGACTTACTTAAAACAAAACCTTGAAGTTATTTCAATTTTAAATCACTAAATTGAAATGCTTGGTGGTATTCTTTATATCCTTAGCCTTAATTTTCAAAACTTTAAATAAAAACTAAGAAAAAATTCAACATAAAACATGAAAATTTTTACCCTTAAACACCAAAGGAAATGTTACTAATTCCTTTTTAAGCCTCAAATGAATGTTCCTAGTCCTTTTTAAGCACTAAAACGAGGTTAAAAATATTAATTAAGCTCTAAATGTTAAATTTCCTAACTGATCATGCATAAAAGTTGTTAGAGTTTCTTTTATCTTTGAAGTATTTTTTCAAATGAGATAAGTAACTTTGAAAATTGAGCTCTTAGGTTCACATAGTAAAATCTTAAAACTCTGCAAAACTATGATTGGTTAATACAATATCACAAATCACAGGTTAGCTAGTAGAAATTGATAATATCACTACTGTAATAGAAAATATCACAAATATTAAAGTAAACCCACAACTTAGAGAGTTACAGTATTTTATACTAACCCTAACGACCTAGGCTAATAGCTAGCAATTTAACTACAATATCGTGACTCAAACAAATAATATCATAACTTCAAAAATTTAGTGCTATAATATCATGAGTTGATTCATATTATTGTAATAATGAAACTTGATTTACAAATGGAGAACATGTCAATCTAAAAACATAGTTAAAATGTAATATCATGACTAAATAACAAAACTATGATTATGTTAGTTTCAAGATTATGGTCTAGAGGACAACATTATAACTACATAGTAACAAAATTGTTACTTCCAAAAGACATGTTTTTACTCAATGTTTTCACTCCTTTTTCTACAAAAGTCCAATCTTTTGTATTGAAATGGTTAGTAGGTTTCTTGTAGGAGCTATTTGATCAAGTTCGATCCCATCGAGTGTACCAAAATATAGAGTGGATTAAGAAATTTGATTAGTCAAACATTAGTCAATAGATTAAAGAGAAATGCATAAAGAACTTAATAAATCAATCCAATCTATTCATTTCTAGGTTGCTAATGATAATAAGATACAAATGAAAGAAATCAATCAACCATTACCTTCTCAAATGACTCTATTACTCAAAATTAGCTCTGAGCATGTTCTCTGCTTGTTCTAAAACTCTAGTATTTGTCAACAATAGCTTCTTTAATCCTCCATTTACTCAAAAACTCTATACACAACCTAGGATCATGATATAAACTATCTAATATTCCTTAACTGGTTTAATTACTCCAAACCCTTAACTCAATTAGGAATAATACACAAATATTTTCAAAACTATTAAATCATTTGGTGAACCCAAATTACTTCATTTACACATAAATATCCTATAAAATGTAGGGTAAATTTCCTACTAATTTTTCCTATATTTTTTTCTTTTTTACTTGCATAATAAAATAAAAAATTAGCATTAAATTTTAAAATTTTGTAGTAATTTTAAAATAATTTTCTTTCAAAACCTAGTTGCCCATAATAGGTCCTGATATTTTATTGGTATTTTTTTTATATTTCTCTTATTTTCAAAATGTATAATAAAATCAGAAAATAGCATTAAATTTTAAAATTTCTTCATAATTTTAAAATAATTTTCTTTCAAACCATAGTTGTCCATATTTAGGTACCAATATTTTCCTAGTATTTATCCTATCTTTTTTTTTATTTTTTACCTACACAAAAAAATTAAAAATTAGCATTAAATTTTAAAATTTCATAGTAATTTTAAAATAATTTTATTTCAAACCCTAGTTTCCCATACTAAGTCCCAATATTTTCCTAGTATTTTTCTAATATTTTTTTGATTTTTTACTTGCATATTAAAATAAAAAGTTCACTTCTAATTTTAAAATTTTTTAGCAAATTTTAAAATCATCATTTTCAAAACCCTAGTTGCATATACTAGGTCCCATTACTTTTAAGGTATCACCTTACATGTTTGTAAGCATTTGTATCATTTTTATGCATATTTCAATTCATTATTTAGACTACATATTTTTAATCTACTCTTTCATTTTTAAAATTATTTTCCTTATTCAATATAAGCTCTTTACATCTCCTCCTTTGAGATTAAGTGCAACACTTAGTGGAAACCCTCCTGGATTCACCCAAATTCCTTCAACCTAACCCTATACCATGGATAAACAACTAACTCGAGTTCCTGTTATAGCTCTTACACATCCAAATTACACCAATTTCAATGAGGATAATTTTGATGATCAATAGTATGAGAATAATAATGATGATACAAACACTAATTTTCATGATCTACCTCATCATGTTCTTGATCCACTTTTACCTATTATTGATAATGAAGTTGTCCTCAACAAATATTTGATCTTACAAAGTGTTTGAGAAAGACTCAAGGACCAAACTTGAGATCATACTCTTATCTTAAAATCTATCATGGAAATTAAAAAGGCTAATCAAGTTGAATCTTCCATTATTTCAAAGTAACTATTTACACATAACATCATGGGGGAAACTATGTCTCAACAACCCCCCATAATAGCCCAACCTTCTTTTATGACACCAGTTATAGATGGTACATCTTTGTCCCCTGATGTGGTAGCCCTTGTGTAAGTGATAATATCTCTTTAATTCAAGATAATACATCTTGATCAAGATGCCTCTAAACCTACATAGGCTTTGGATTTGTTTTCTCTATTGCATATACCATTGGCACTTCATATTGATTCTACACCCTTTCCACAATGTTTTTTTCAACCCAAGCTTACTTTATATGATGGCAAGCGTGATCTAGAGACACACTTGAGGTATTTTCATGAAACATGCTTGGACTATGTGCCAAATGACTGGTTAATAAGCAAGCTATTTCCACATATTCTAAAGGATTATGCTTTACAATGGTTTTATAGTCTACTAAATTAATTAGTTAATATAGTCAATCCTTTATTTGACATGTTCTTAGGTCATTTGATCATTAACATTAGTGACAAAGTTTCATATGCCCAAGTTGCACAATACAAATAAAGGTCAAATGAGCATCTCACATATGATGTTATTCGATATAAGACTATTTTGGCTAGATGACTAGCCCCATGGCTAATCAAGAGTTACAATATCTCTTCAAATAGAGTCTTCTACCAACTATAAATTAGTTAATTATTTTCAAAAAGTTCTCTTCCTTCATTGAGTTATGTCATACACTAAAGGAAATGGAAGCCAAACTAATTTCCATAGGTAAAATCAAATACACAAGTATCTCAAAAACAACAAACAAGAGTAGCAAAAAAGTCCCATACAAAGTCAAGGTCAATGATAACAAAAGTTAAAATCAACCTATAGTTAATGTGGCTTTAGATCCCCATGAGCATGTGGTTTTATTATCACTTCCTCGGTGAACCTTTACTAATCTACCAATTCCTCTATCTAGAGTTTTACAGTAGCTTTTTGAATGTAGTGTCGTATCTCTCCCTCCTATGTGGGAAGTTGATCCAACAAAGCCTCTTTCACAAAGATATGTACAACATGCATTTTTCAAGTTCCATATGACACCTATCCATGTAACAAATAGATGCATCATTTTGAAACACAAGATATAAGACTTTATAGATGGCAACATTATTGATCTTATCACTTTAGTCGAGTTTCCTAAAGGAAAGAAAACATATGATAATGATTTGAAAATATTTTCAAATCCTTTTCCATGTCATTTTAAATAAGAGATAGGGAATACATCATGGGTTCACCATGCATGTCATGTACATCCCCCAATAGATACATTTAGGGCACCTTCAATTGAGTTATATCTTTTGAGTAACATGGTTGGTATATACAATTCCAAAGTTCTAGCTATACCTTCCATCTCCTTCTCAGAGTAGGAGGTAGTTAGGGATGATTTAGATTATCATGCACACTTTATCAGATCTTATATTCATAGTCATCTTGTTCATAGTTTTCTCATAGATAATGGATATAGTGTGAACATGTCCACTATGACAGTATTGTAGCATTTAGGATACTTAGAGCAAGATATTACCCCATCAGACATAGTTATCAGTAGATCTAGTGGGCACATACATATTTCATTGGGTGAGATTTTACATCCTCTAAATTTTGGTCAAACACACATGACCACACCATTTACTATTTTCCTAGTGTTGATGTTTTTGATATGTTACTTGATTAACCATAGATTCACAAGCTTTGAGCAATACCATTAACAGTTCATAGATGCATGAAATTCATTCACATTAATAAAATTATTATAGTTGGTGGAGTTCCATATGAGTCACTGCTCCCCACTTCAAATCCATATTTTACTTTGGAGTCATCAGTTTTAGTTTAGATACCAGTTTAAGTTTCTCCACTAGTTTAAATTCTTCCTGTAATTCAGATTTAGACATAGTTGAGGCCTCCACCACTAGCATAGAGATTTCATACACTTCCATAGAGGTCTTTTTTAAACTAACAACAATTTCATTATTATAAATATATTTTAGCTATAGTGTTCACACCCAAGGTAGTATCATTGAGGTCTCATGCCTTTACACATAGAGCACATGCTTAGAGAGCTTATCCTACTACTAGATGGGTCCTTAAAATCCCTATAGTTACATCCACTTATCAAAGATACAGGGGGAACCCACAGTTGTTTATTAATTTAGAGATATCACAACATTTATATCATATATAACTTTTAGATCCATAGTCTTATACCTTACATCATGCTTCATGATCATGAATGATCTCTCTCTCTTTGACATAGGATACCATGATAGGGAGTCTCACATGAGACTCATTGGTTAGTATCATTTCTTCTCTATATTACCTATACATAGTTTCTTATTTTTTATTATACATAATTTACTTATAATTTATTATACATAGATAATTATCAAAATACCAAAAAAATTAAAATATATCCAAAATCTAAAAACATTCAAATAATTCAAAAACCCAAAAAATATTTCATTTATATGCATTATCCATGCTTTACATTTCTACTACTATGTTAGACTAACATTTGTTAATCTATGTTGTTATTTGCCAATTTATCTACATTACCATGATTCACTTGATCTTATTTGAGTGTTTGAAGTGACATCCAAATCCTTGATTGTTTCACTCTACCAATCTAGGGGGAATACTACTTCTACATTCAAGACACATATTGATATACATACCCATTAGGGACATCTTTTACATGACTAAACCATCCAAGTTATGTCATTTCTACACCACACACTCTAGTTATCATGTTTATATACATTATTTACTAGCTGACAGAGACTATTCTATCAACATTTCACTATTATATAACACTTGTGTATTTATTAATATACACTTAGTATTATAGTACATGTCTTGTATACTTTCACTTCTTATTTTGACTAGTTAGATATGATTGTATTTATAGTATTTACATGTTTTTATTCTTGATTTGCATAGATATATGTGATTTGATTTATTAGTTACTATTTTGTCTTCTCTATGTACCTTAAGACACCTTATAATGTCTTTTGCTTATATTCTTATGTATGCTTTAGGATATTTGCCAATGTCTTTTGCCTATACTCTTATATGTGATTGTGGCTTTCATTCCAACCTTATTTGATTCAATTGTATGTGTATGTATATGTGGAATTTGAACATGCGTTGTATGCTTGATTTCTAATTTGAGTGACATCTTCCCATGTAACTTGTTTATTTGGCCCCTTGGCCACTCTTATATGCTTCTTTCTTCTTGCCATGTGTGTTGGTTTCTTGTTTTATTTTTCAATTATTTCTAATGCCATGATCCACATAATTCATTATCTTGCTATCTTAAATGCCATGATAGACATTATACTCCATCCCTCCATGATAAATAACAACTAAAATCTGACTAGACTTCTAGTTATAGCTTACTATATTGTACATGCTATTACATTGTTATATATATCTAGGAACACCCCTATTGATCTAATAATCTTTCATTACAAATAATGTTATCTTTAGATATCTTATTGATTATCATTACTATATCATGTATCTTTGTAACATAACACACTTGTAAGGATCTTTCTTTTGAGGGTAGTAATTATAGGTTCTTAATTCCTACCCTCAAAAGAGGGGGAAATAAACATGAGTTTTGTCATAGAGAACAAAGTTCCTAACAATCAAAAAAGTATCTTGTAGAACACCTATAACAGCAACTAGACTTCAAACTAGGCAAACCATACTAGACAAATAATTCAAATTATAAAACACTCATCAAAATTATTCTAAGATAGTATCACCAATATTAGAGTATAGAAATTGATAATAGGGCATTTGTTTTTAGTGATCCTATCCAAAAAATTTTAAAAAAGACTTTTTAGAAGCAGATAGAAATTTAGGTTCAGCTACAGCTTTGTGTGTTCAAACCAATTTATAATTAGTAGTTTTTAGTACACTTTTGGTCAAAAAATTTAGATATAGGGGGTATCATGCATGGCATGGTAGCTCTTACTTCCAATTTTATATATGGTAGTCAATATAACTTCTAGATGAGAATTCATGTTTCTGACAATAGTGATTGTGGGCAATGTGCATTTGACATTTGTCTTCTTTTTTTTCCAAGTTATATACATTATGCATAAATTCTAAATAATTGCATACCCTATTCCATGTAGAGGTGGTTGGCATAATTTTGGAGTGGCTTTAATACAAGCATAACCTCCATTTTTTTATAATGGCTTTCATATAAGCCTAGTGCCTAGTTTCAGAGTGGATTTCATACAAGCCTAATCTCTACCTTTTGAAGTGGCCAAGAGTGGTCTAGTATTCAAAATAAATTTAGATATCCATTCTATATTATTAAATTATAGATAATTCATGGAATTTAGGATCCATCTCATATGAAACACATTTTATGCTGGTATTAGTTCATAGTTTCACTTCACGAGGCAATGATGGAGCCAAAGGACTAGCTAACCATTGTATTATTGATCCACCTACTTAGAGGTATTAGACCCATATTCCAAAATTTATTAACACATGCATGATCACTTAGCTTCACTTAGTGGAAAATAATGGAGTAAAAGAGCTAGCTTTTACATTCCTGAGCTATTCTAAAGAAATTGAGCACTCAACTTTGTTTACAATATTACTCTTGACACAACATCATAAAAAACATACCCAATGTCACCTAGCATTACTCAGTAACATAATATATTTTATATTGGTTCACATACTTTGTGAGGTGCATTCATTCCTTTCTCTGCCTCTCTCTCTTACCCAAACTTATACATTCTTATTTTAGATATAGTGTATCTAGTAAGAATTGATCTACTATTTTTTTTCCTTTTTATATATAGACTTCATATCATTCTCTCACTATACACACCCAACATCATACAACTTCATGAGCTTTATCCTTACAGGTAAGTTTAGGTATGCTTTCTATTTTTCCTTTATCCTAGTATTTCACTTTACTACATCACTAGAATAAAAAGGGGGCAAATATAGTCATATAAAATGTGAAAATTGGTAACTTGAGTATGGCTAATGACACCCAAGTCATAGGTCTTTCTTAATTTCTCTCATAACCCAAATAGACATCTTTTCATTGACTCCTAATCATTTCTAGCCTTTTAGACCTAATCTCAACTGAGCTTGACTACTTTTCCCATGGCAAATCCAACCCCCTAGGTCCTGTACCCTCAAGACTATAGTGTCAAACTTGGACTATAACACTAGGCCATCTAGTGTCCATTTCTAATGACCCTATACAAGTATATTTTTAACTCTAATGATTAGTTCCTTTTGATTGTTATTCCTCTTATTATTAGCCTAATGTGAATACATTTGACCTATGACCAATATATCCCTATAAAATCCCATTCAAATTTCATTTATAATGGGGTTGGTAATTATCACAAAGCAAACAAGAATAAAATCAAAACTACTAAGGAAATATTCCCTATTCTCTTTATACAAGTAGCTAATACTACTACAAACTTATTCAAATCCTTATACCAGTCCCTAGCCACCTCAAGCACACCCAATTTTAGAATTTCCATCCTTATAAACATAATTATATAAAGCACATCAAGTGGAATAACTACATATGTCTTGATCCCTCTTTAGAGTATTGTTATGTAGGTAGTGCGCCCACACAAGGGGTGTAGATCCATGTTGAGTGCATGTTACACACACTAACCCCTAACCCTTTTTCTTAAATTTTTTAAAAGCATAACAGATTATTGGGTTTGAAGACTAAATCAACTATATAGGGAGTTTTGTAGACATCTAATAATTGTAATTTCATGGGTAGGATCACATAGACATGAAAAATAAAACACAAAAATATTAGGTCTCCTAGATAATAGCATCATAAAAGGACTATAGTGATTGACCCTAAGGTGTCCTATTTTCATGATCATATATGATCATAAAAAAAAACTCTAGATCCTAATTTGTGAAACTAGCCCAATTCTACATAGTGAATTTTAGACCATATAATAGTTATCTCAATCAGTTTCCATCTAAGTCTTATTTTCTCTCCTTTATTACTATTTTTAGAAAGATTCAAATTATAGTAAAATTATAAAAATTAGTATCTTAATTATTGCATATTTATTGACTAATTTTATTACTCAAAACCCTTAACTAAATTAGGAATAATACACAAATATTCCCAAAATTATTAAATCAGACGGGACTAAAGATTGTGCATATTTTCTCAAATCATTTGATAATATTTATAAAGAGTGCATCCAAAATAATACCTCAACAATACCAAACATTTAGTCAAAAATTTCATTGGTGAGATATTAGAATTGTATAACCAACTTCCATAAGATTCTATATGCAAACTTGAAAATTTAGTCAATCCTTTAGTTAAGGAATTTCAACACAATGATTTTCTCAAAAACTGTTGTAGTCATTTTATGAATGCTAAGAAATCCCCTTATGAATCAATTCAATTTTTTATTAAATGATGTAAATATTTAGCTCATAATTTTTATCACAACATGAATAATCACAACTTTTTCAAGTTTTTTGTAATTTCCTTAACACCTTACCTTTGATATAAGGTTCAAACTTTTACTCCCTAAACATTAAGTGACACTACCAATCAAGCTAAGAGACAAGAATTTATAATGAAATAGTCTGAACCTAACACTAAAAACATCAATGGATCTTTCCAACACTCAACCAATACAATCACTAGCAACCCTTCTCAACCAAAATGAAGAGTAGCCAAAATGGATAATACCCAAGCTTCCCATGAGTTTCTAATTATTCAATAAATGAAATAACTTTTAGATCCTTCTAAACCATTCAAGAATGTTAATAATCCACCTAAATGGTATTAAAGTAATAAAATTTATTAGTTTCATGGTAATATAGGTCATTCCCACAAAACATGTTATTAGATTATTATTTTTTTCATTTCATTTTATGCTAGGAGATACATTCAATCATGATGCCATCATCAAAATCCATCATCATGATTATGTAAATGATTCTCAAAAGAAATAGGTTGTCAAGCCTTCTTCCTCGAACAACTCAAAATAATTATACATCCAACCTTCAACATTCAAGTAAGGATATTTGTGTGATTGATGCTAACTATGATCAATACTATACCAATCCCCAATACATGAATGTAGCTAATGTTAATTATAGATGTAAACCTACCCACAAATATCCTATCACAAAGATAAATAAATCATCACTCAAATAAAAAATTATCAAAGATACCACTACCATAACATACCTTTAATAAACAATGAGGAAAAACTTCCTCAATCCAAACCTCAACCCACCTCTCTACCTACCAAAAATATTTTACCTTTCAATCCTTCTATGGTTCTTCCTCTTCAAAAATACATTGAAATTTCTTAGAGGAACATAACTCTATGCATTTAAAATTACCTCTCATGGATATAACTCACACTTATCCCTATCATCATAAATTCTTAATGCAAAACCTACATGAAATAGAAAAAGCATCTTCCCTATAAGTGGAATAACCTTCTCATGATCCTTTACCAATATACGTTTATACCATTGATTCTCTTTTTCCTTATTCAAAACCTTCCATAGAGTTCCTTGAAGAAGACATGATCAATGATGAAGTTCTATTTCAAACTAATGATCCACATCTATTTATTAAAATATCCATTAAAACCACCTTTATTTGAAACGTATTAGTAGATGAAGGGTTTAGAATTAATCTGACATCTTTGTGGCTAAATCAACAACTTGGGTATAATAAAGACCATCTCAAGAAAAATCATCTAACATGTTGTGGGTTTGACATGACCAATCAAAAACTATTTTTTTGTAATTTTTTACCTCTTATTATTAGACCCAAAACTATACATACCAATCTCTTGGTTCTCAACTTACCATTATCCTATAATATACTCTTACGTTTCCCATGGACTCATTGAATGAGGGATATTTCCTCTTCTGGTAACTAATGTATCAAATTTATTCATAATGGTAAAGGGTATAAACATGAAAATAATCCTAACCCATGGATTATTAAACTTCCTAATCCCAAATCTTAGTATTAGATTCCAATTATCCTAAAAATTAAGATTACACCTCTACCTGAATTCATCAATATGGATCCATATTTACAAGTTATTCTTATCGATTATGATGATGGCGAGCCAAATAGTTTATAAAACACTTACAATAATACCAATATACCACTTTTAATTTTGAAGTGGCTCCCTCATTCCTTGCTACCTCTTAATAATACCATCCCTTTCATTAATAAGATCATTAATTACCCTTTTTCATGTAGTGAACATGAAGCATCTTACATAGAACATGATTTTAACTTTAATCAATATGGAGTGCCCAAGTTAATTTAAGACCCTTTAACCATGTCACTTAAAAAATTTAATGATAGAGGGGTATATCCTTTTCATTTTCCTTTAGAGACACAAGCATGTACTATCTCTCCCACCTATGATGTCAAATTCATCATAGCCAAAGCTTAATCTCAAATCTTGGATGTTCAACACTATTAACAAACCTTAGCTAAAATACATGATTTAAACCAATATTTTCATACCATTTCCACATATATTGAGTTATAACCTAAAGTTCATGTAACTCCAATTAATTCTCCATTTATCAATACCATTTTTGTTATTGAACAAATATTGTTATCTAAGAATTTGACTCAAGAGAGAATTGTTAGTATGGTGTTAGTTACAAAAATGAAAGAAACACACTAACTAGCATAACATCTCTAGGCCTAGACACTAGGGAGAGCTTAGTTAATAAACATGAATAAAACACATAACTAAAATGCAAAATAAACCTTCTTTTACCTCCCTTGTATGCTCCAAATGTTTATTGTAGTGGCTCGCTTGGTTTGTACTCATGAAGTCCTTGACAATGGAAGTTTGTCTATCTCCATCTCTCCTTGGCACCTTTAGCTTATGGCTTGGCTTGGCTTGGAATAAATTCGGCATGGTAAGACTAATTGTAATGTATTTTTGAAGATATTTGTGCTTTATAAATTTGTATCAAAAATAACATTAAAATGATGTTCATGGCCTCTCTATTTATAAATTTTTGAGATTGATCAAAACCAACCTAAATTGTTCATCCCGAGATTGAGATGTGTGGTTGAGGATTAATTCAATTTTTTTAATTAATTTTATAATTATTCTCATAATGACATTAGAAGAAGGGGAAATTGAGAGTCATTGAGGGTATCATGGAAGGCATTAATGAGGCATGGAGTGCATGAAGCTTGATATTTATGGCATTTATGGCCTAGGGATGTCTTCCCAAGAAATAAGATCACTTGATGATGTAGAATTAAATATTAATTTTCAAAAATAATTTTTCAACAAGTTTACATGGAATTATTAATTAGGCTCTAACTTTTATTAATTATCTCTAAAATCATGATTAAGCACTTTGGGCACAAATTACTCAGATTGATCAAAATGCCTTGTTATTAGTCTAAATTTTGACTCAATTGGAATTGGAAGGTAATGTTAGATGCATTGGATGCATTATTCCATTTAGGATGTTGCCAAAATAAAATAATGAAGGCATGTGTCTCATGCAATAAATTTTATAGGAAAGATTAATCTAGAGCACCTAAGTGTAAAATTGGCATTTTAACTCAAAATTATCTGATCAAAGTTAATTAGCCTATAAATTGCATTTCCCCATTTAATTATATCTTGGCCAAAATCAGCACTTGGATATGTCAATTTCACATAATTTAGTGTTTTAAGCCAAATTATGCATTTTGGGTGGAAATTGGTCAAAAGACTGGTTGGAGGTTATTAGTTGCCAAATTTAGGTGTCTATAGTTTTCCCTTGTTTGGGAAGGTGTTGTAAGTTATAATCATAGTAACATAGTTTCAAAGAATGAAAAGTTCATGTATGTCTACAACTGCAATGATGATAAACTAACTATATGATGTTCCCTTGAAAGAATGGTTGGTACAAGTAAGTTGGCAAATGGTCCCTCAAAAATAAAGAAGTGAAATGAGGGGACCAAAGAAAGGAAAGATGATGGGGTGAGAAAAAAATGATATTGAAAAAGTAGTCATAATCATTGACAATGCAAGTGGGACAATGTACATTAGTTTTCCTAAAGGTAGTTATAAGCATTGTACTTCGATAGTGGCAACATGGTATGATAACACAATGATTTTCCCAAAGTATGTTATAATCATTGAGAAGATGGAGTTGCCCTCATTAATATATAAAAAAATATCACAACATGCCCTTGTATAGGAAAAAAATTAAAGTGGTGACAACATAATGATTTGCCCAAAGGTAGTTATAATCCATGAGATATGCAGGTGGGATGTTGTGAAATGATTTACCCATAGGTAATTATAATCATTGGATCTTGATTATGGAAAAAATGATAAACTTGGTTGAGGATGATGATAACTTAATACAAAGGGTAATGATGAATTGGAACAACTTACTAGTAGGGAGATGCTCATCTGAACTAACAAAGATTGAAATTCTTGTGTGTTTAATTACTCTATTCGGGATATGATTAGGATGAAATAAGGATGTCATTGATTAAGAGATGCCACCATTATTGAATAGGCTTCTTGAAGCTAAGGTTTGTTGTAGCACGTGTCAGTAGGAATTATGGTATAATATCATGAAGACTTGGTCGAAATATGCATAAAGACTAACTCTCACAATCCAATAATCAATAGAAAATAATACACCAATGATAGAAACCATGATGATAATGTAAACATATGAATATGGATAGATTCAAGTATAAGTGTGGGTAAGGAATCACCTGATACACACACATAAACTAAATCAAGGTAATAATGCTAAAAGTAAATAAATAGGTAGATAAAAAAATAAAATAAGTAAAGATAAATAAATAAATAAGGTAATAGAAAGCATACAAACATTACCGCTAGAAAATAGGTGACAAATAAATAAAATGAAAAATTGGGGGAATAGAATATAAGAAAAGGGGTGGTCAAGTTGTCTCTATATGCATTAGGTAAGTGGATCTTACCTATATAGTTTCATGGATGTAATATACAATAAAAAACATCAAGCCAAATGTAATTCTCCCAAGGAATGGGAAGAATGTGATAACTGATGAAAAACAAATAGAATGGATGTGATAGAAGAAGAGGAATGGTCTTGCAAAATGGCAAGTGCATGAGAGAAAAAGGCCAAAAAGGATAGGGAAACTTAATGACAAGTTATTTGCTTGTAATTTAGTAAGGGTTCCCAAAATCCTTAAGGCAAAGAAGTGATCAGTGTTTTTGTTTTTTTCTAATGATTTTTCAAGTGTTTTTGGAAATATGTTAGAGTGGCTCAACTCAATCGAGAATTATGAGACACTAAATGGTTCAAGCTTACAAAATGGTGAGAGTGTGGCTTAGGTTTCTCATAAAATGGTCAGAGCATGGCTTAGTTTCCTCACAAAATGGTGAGAGCATGGATTAGGTTGCTTGAAAAATGGTGAGAGTGTGGCTTAGGGTGACTAAGCAGACCTCAAAAAGTACTAAGCCTTGCTTACATAGTCCCAGAGTAGGACCTCAAGTCACTATAGTTATGCCCTTATAGTGGAGGAATTTGACTAGTGTAGCAGTCAATTCAAAAAAAACAAGCATAGTTAGTAAAAAGAGATAGTAAGACATAGGAAGTGGCAAGTTCATACTCAAAGCTTAATGTTTCCCCTAGTTTTCCCATAGTTGTTTATAACCAAGACACAATGTCATAAATCAATGGTAATAATTTTCCCAAAGGTAGTTATAAGTAGTAGCAAGACTGATGGTAAGAAAGGAATAACAAATGAAAGATGTAACTATCAAAACTTCTATCACACTATCGCAAAATATGATCTTTTTTTGAAGTAATTATAATAACTAATGAAACTAATTAGATACCTTGATGCTAAAATTGAATAATGAATTGCAAAAAACCTAGGTCAAATGGGCTATGATTTAGAACAAATTGGTTTGATAGGTCAAAAGAAAAAAGTGGATACGGTGAAGAGGATAAATAAGGATGGTATTTATTCAGAGAAGAATACTAATAAAATGGCATAACTAAAATTTTCCTTAGAAACAATACACCTTGGCATTTAAACATAGTATCGCTTGAGATGAATAATATTCATCATCTCAAGAAGTTCATCTCCATTTCCTATGGTGAGCCTAAATGCTCCTGATCCATAATTTCTAGTAACGATGAAAGACACTATCCATTTTTGTTTGAATTTCCCTTTATGGTTTTTCTCAACCATGGTAATTTTTTGGTTTTATTTAAGAATAAGATCACCAAGATAAAATGTTCTATACTTAACATGCTGATTATAGTGGCCTTTGAGTTAGTTCCAATATTATTGAAGATTATTGAGTGTGGCTGTGTGTTTCTCATCAAGTAGGTCTAGCTTTTACAGGTGAGTTACTTGATAGTCATGATGATCCAAGACATGCTTGAAAGAGATGCATAGTGAAGGCAATTTTACATCAATGGAAAGGATGGATTTAGTACCATAAGCAAGTGAGTATGGAGTGGCTCTTATGGGGGTATAATTATTGGTATGGTATGCCCAAAGGGTAAGGAATATCTACAAGTGCCAATCATGACTAATATACTTGGTAATCTTTTTGAGAATATTGACAAAGGTTTTATTGGATGCCTCAGCTTGGTCATTACCTTGAGGGTAATATGTTGTATAAAAATTTAGTGTGATGTTATATTTAGTACATAACTAGTCTACATCCTTATTCTTAAATTATACTCTATTATTAGAAAAAATGTCAGAGGGGATACTGTAATGGCAAAAGAGATGGTTGAAAATGAATTTAGAAATTTGCTTTCTAGTAATGTAAGTGAGGGGTGTATCTTCAACCCACTTAATGAAATATTTGGTGGTGGTAAGGATATGTTTATGGTCATTAGTTGAAATAGGGTTGATATTCCCAATTATGTCAAGTCCTCATGTAGAAAGTGGCCATGGTGTTAACATTGGTTTCAAATTTTTTGCTAAGGCATAACTCAGATTAGCATGTCTTTGAAATTTGTCACACTTTTTTACATATGTAGTGACATATGTGTCCATCGTGGGCCAATAATAACCAAAATGCAAGATATTTTTGGATAAGAATACCCCATTAGAATGAGTGTCACATACTATTTCATGGACTTCTCTTAATGTTAGCGTAGACTCTATCGAAGTTAAACAATGAAGTAGAGTTCCTTCAAAACTATGATGATAAAGGGTGGATCCAAGTATAGTATAATAAGGGGAATGATGAATGAATTCTTTGGTTTGTTTTTGAGATAGGTTAGGTGGTAAACCTTGGTCATGAAGGTAATTGTAGAGGTCTGAGTACCAAATAGTATTAGGACCAACAATATCACAAATCATTACAATGATTAAAGGTTGATGAGATAGTGCTGACAAATGCTCGATGAGGAATTGATACTCTCTAGATTTATCTATTTATCAAATGAGAGATCCAATAGTAGCCATGGCATCTATATTTTTATAACTAGCCCTTAGTATGTGTTGAAACTGAATGTTGATAATTTATTGCTTAAAAGTGTTGACCATGGATTTATATAAAACCAAATTGCCATATTTAGTCTAAAAATGATATGTGACTTGATTGATGATTAACTAAGAATCACCATAAATTTGGAGATGAGATATATTCCAATGCACTACTTGTCAAAGTCCTACAACAAGTGCTTCATACTCGACCATGTTGTTTATATAAGGAAAACTAATTCTGAATAATATATAGATTAGATCTCCCTATGGTGTAATAAATAATAAGCCTACCCCTAATCCATGTGTAGTAAATGAACTATAAAAATATAACTTCTAGGGTTTCTCATCAAGGGTTGTGTAAATGATCGTCATTATGGATTCATCAAGAAATTGAAATGTGAGTGGTTATGTGTCTATAATAGGTGTTTGAACAAGTTGATATTTAAGAACTTGTCCCTTGAATGCCTTATGAGTGACATAATCTATGTCAAAATCACTAAGAAGCATGATCTATTTAGCCATTCTACCTTGAAAAGATATTTTAGATATTAGATACTTGAGTAGATCTACTTTTGGAATGACCATGGTCTTATTATTCAACATGTAATGGCATATTTTTTGAGCTATGAAGACCATGGATAGAAAAGCTTTTTCAATAGGTGCATAGTTATGTTCATATGTAACCAAGGTATGGCTTAGGTAGTATACAACATGCTATTTTCCATTGTCATTATGTTGATCCAAGAGTACCCCCAGAGCATGGTTGATAGTTGATAGGTATAAAAAGAATGGATTTCTTGGCATAGGAGGTATTAAAATAGGTGGATTAACAAGATAATATTTGAGTTGTTGAAAAGTTATTTGGCAGTGATCATCCAAGTGAAATGAAACTCCTTTCTTCAAAAGGTGTCTAAATAGATGACACTTGTTTTCTAACTAAGAGATGAAGCATCAGATTGACTAGATCTTACCCTAAAAACTACAGAGATGATTTGAATTGGTTGGTGGTGGCATCTCAATTATAGCATTGACTTTATCCAGATCAAATTCAATACCTCTATGAGACATAATGAATTTAATTAATTTTCCTTAAGTTACATCTAAAACATATTTCTTTAGATTGAGTCTTACTTTGTACTCTTGTAATCTTTCAAATATCTTATGTAGCATTGTTGGATGGTCAGCCCTGATTTTAGATTTTCCTAATATGTCATAGACATAGTCTTCAACAATATCATGAATCATATCATAGAATATGAAATTCATGCCCCTTAGATATGTATTTCAATCATTCTTAAGGCCAAATGGCATTACCTGGTAACAAAATATTCCCTATAGAGTGGTGAACATTATTTTATGTTGGTCTTTTATTGTTATTCTGATCTAGTTGTATCTTGAAAATACATCCATGAGTGAAAACATTTCATAACCTGTCATGGAGTAAATGATCATGTTGGTATTAGACAATGATAAATCATCTTTAGGACAAGCTTTGTTGACGTCTTGAAAATTAGTACAAATTATGATCCGTTTAGGATTTTTACTAATAGGTACCACATTAGAGATCCATTCTAAGTACTCAATGGATCATATACATCCTACTTCGAAGAGTTTTTTCAACTCTTTCTTTACCAATACAATAATTTGAGGATGCATCTTTTGTATATTTTGTTTTACCAATTTAGCATTAGGATTAACCATAAGTTGGTGTAGAACTAAGGTGGGGTATAAACCTAGCATGTCAGAATAGGCCCATGTAAAGATATCTACAAATTATCTCAACAAAGCTATAAACATGTCATGTTCCTCCTTAGTGAGGGATGTGCCTAATTTAATCCATTTTAGGTCTAATGGAGTCCTAACATTTACCTTTATTATATCATTAACTAGAAGAATCGAACCATCTTCTAAGATAGTAGGAAATGACTTAAAATATTGAATTATGTTAAGGTCCTCTATTAAGACTTGTTCTTCAACTTCTCCTAGGCACGATGAATCTAAGTCCTATAATAAGAGATCTAGATGTATAACAAAAATAGTCAAAAATTCTTGAAGAATTTGATCAAATACTTGTTTCTCAAAGTTGAACTCAGATCCATAGGCAAGTTTATCATTGGTGGTCTCCTGGTCTAAATTTGATGAAAATGAACACCCTTATCTAATAGTGCCTAAAATAGGTTTTCACCACTAGACTAGTCTTTATCTTTATTTTTTACCTAGTCAAAAAGTGCCTCAAAGAGGTATTCACTTTGGGACTTTAATTTTTTACTTCTTTTTTGGCTAAGGATGTTTACTCACTCTCCAAAATAGGTTGTAAGATCCAATTTAATTGAGAATCCTAACTTGTGATATCCTAACAAAATGTTGTCTCTAAGGCCTAAGAAGTCACATAATGCCTCATCATTTTGAAACTCATGAATTGATAGACTAGATTCTTGTTGGTCCTAATCTATCAATTGGGGATAATATAATGACAAAGGGTTGTGATGAATGGCTAGAGTAAGGGTAAAAATGGAATTATTATCAAATAGGCTAGTTTTAGCTAGATCATCAAAGGAGAGGCAATGATCAAACTCTGGTTCACTATTGTCATAATCATCACTAGTCACTGGTGTTGAAGTTTGAATAAGATATGTGGGGTCACCCTTAGGTAGTTTAAATTAAAGTTCATAAGGTATTTCATACTTAGTCATGGAAATTGGCTTGATGATTCCTTGCTAATTCAATCCGAGGCCTTTTCCTTCATAATTTTGACACTCCATGATCCTATTGGGAATAGGATACTTTACATTTTTATAATAATCATCTTAGTTTTCATTTTATAACCATGATTCATCCCCTTCAAGATGGTTAGGTTTTATCCTAGAGGCTGGTACAGATGTAACAAGTCCCTTTTCTTTGTTCTTTTGTTTCTAATGCATATACGGAGTGAATTTAGGTCGCATAAAGGTTTTTGCATTTTAAGGAAGATTGGAAATATGAAATGTATCATGGGTCACATACTCTCTTGATCCATTATATGAAATGGTGAAATGATTAGAATCTTTAAGAGGTGGTATGTGGGAAAGGGAATATAAGGTATTATGATCTATGCAATTATCTAGTGAATGATCAATAAGTATAGTCTTTCCTTTATCTTCATTATAACTTTGATTCATGCCATACTAGTAATTATAGGTTTAAAATTCAACCTCAATATGTTTTTAGTGTTTATATAGGTGTAAATCTTCTAGAATATTCACTTCCATCCCTGAGTGGGAAAACTTGATATATTGGTGCAGTGTTGATGGGACTACATGAATCTCATGTAACCAAGGCCTTCCTAGAAGCATAGTGTATGATAACTCAAGATTAAGCACATGGAAAAGTGTATCATTATTCAAAGGCATAATGATAACTAGAAAACTAACGGTTCATTGTGATTCTTTTTATTGATTATCATAGTCTTTGATGGTTATTGTTTTTGACTAGAGATATTCTATTATATACCAAAGAAGCTTGATGAGATTTAGAGACACTATGTTGAGGATGGATCCATTTTATATAAGGACATGTTTCACTTTATGCCATATTATATAAATTTCTATGTATAATGTGTTACTGTGGAGAGGGCCAATGGAAATTATATCACTTTGGTTGAATGTGACTTGTTGGGCTAGAGCTAGGTGTCCAACCAAAGCTTGAAATTTATCAGGGGATATGTCACTAGCAATAATGGATTGGGCCAAAAACTCATTAAATATGTTCTTGTGGATTATTGATGTTCACAAAAAATCTAAAATATAAAATTTTGTTGGTGTCTTCTATAATTGTTCTATAATATGAAACTTCTTATCTTGGTCAGTAGTGAATTGTTTATTTTGAGGCTGAAAAGTTGGTTGGATGATAGGTAAAGTGGCTAATCATTGTGGGCTTGGGATAGTAATTTTGAGCTTCAAGTTATCATTTAATAATCATAATTAAATACTAGACCATTATTTCTAACCAATGTTGGGACTGATGTGGGATTAGACAAGATAAATCTTGGTTGTCGATGCACTCACATATGGTCATGTGGGAAGGGTGAGTTGTTGATATAAGGTCTAGAAGGGGAGGTCCTAGTTTGTTGGTTTGCCTACATGCATTCCTAGGTAAAATAAGGATTATCCATTTAATTTGGTTGAATGTTGTTATTTAGCAATGGTCTAGGTCGATTAGTGCTTGGTATAGGATTAATGGAGATGGTATTAATGCTACCCATTGTAATATGACCTACAACCTTATTTTAATCATGTGCAACTACATGGTAGGTTTTTTTTGTTTTTACCATTCTAACCTTGGTTTTGTCTATTGTTTTGTCATTGGGGGTTTTACTTCTGATTTTGTTGATTCTATTGATTCAGCCTTTGATTTTTATACTATTGATTTTGCTACTACACTAGTCATTATTATCATTATTATTGATCATTTTACAAATATTAATTTTTAGATTGAGGAAAGGGGTTTTGATAAATACTAAGAGTTTGAATAGAAGTCAAAGTACCATTATCTAATGTTATCTCCCCACTCTCCAACATATTCTCAATTAAATGATTGATTTGGACACATCTTCATAGATTATACCCATTGACCTGATGCTAGTCACAAAATTTGTTTTCATGGTACAAATCAAGATAAGGAATGCCTTATGGATAATGTTTTGGTATAGGCCAACTAATCAGATTAGTCGTAACAATCTTGGGAAATACAAACTCAATAGGTTGTCATATGCCACTAAAGACATGATGTGCAGGTATGGTTCTCCGAAGAGGAGGGCTTTGTAATGATAATGACTATTATATTTATTGTGTAGGTTTTGCTTATTATGCTTATGGTATTGGTTAGAGAGGTTATTGGGTAGAAGTAAGTTGAAAAGGTGGTGCAAATGATTTTTTCACCATTTAGACATGATAGGATTTGGTTACTCCATTTCTCACAACATTCCTATTATAGTTGAATTACTTTGATCTTTCTTGGTTATTGACCTATGCCAGTTGCAATGTTAGATCTTGAATGGGATCTTGGTCATTTCCCTGATTGGTACCTTAATTTTGATTAGTTAAATTAAGCTCGATATCTCCTTCATTGATGAATGCTCACTAAATCAACAAGACTTTATCGATAATTCCATTGAAAGTATGTGCACATTATAGTTCCAAATGATAAGCTATCTCACTATGAAAATTTTTAGTAAACATACTAACTAATTTTTTATCTAGTAAACTATGGTTGAAATAGATTGTAAGGGATCTCCATAATTATAAATAACTTGAAAAACTCCCATAATCTTTTTTCTTTACTTGGATTAATTCCACTAATGAAATCTCATTCTCGAGATTATAGGAAAAGTGATACATAAACTTAAGAAAATGATCAATAAAATCCATTACTAAATTTTTGGGCAACTTTAAAAATCACTCCAAGGCTTGTTGAACCAAGCTCCTTCAAAACAATAGCAAAAGGTATATGTCATTATATGCCACTGGTTGACATGCGAAAAAGAATTCAATCAAATGAGCCTTAGGGTCACCTTTCCATTTGTATTTGTTGAATTTTGGTGGTTCATATCCTACAAAAAATAGTATTTGTAAATACTCCATGTTGAATGGATAGGAATGTATGTCATCCAATTTGAAAATTTTAATCTATTTCCCAGCTTGAATGGTAGAAATTATATCCTTCATCTATTACAATTCTTGAAATAAGAAACTAGAAGGAACATTGACTTGAGGGAGAATATTAGTTTGGGTAGATGGTTGGGAGGTCACAAGTGGGAGACTTTGACTAGGGTATGATGGAAATACCTATTAGGGTATATTTATTTAATTGGGGAATGGACCAAGAATATGCATATATGGATTAGGATGTACTTGAAATTTCACATTTGATTGCATAATATTCTAGTTTAGTTTGGTGATAAAGGTTTGAATTGGAGGTTTTTATGGTTGGGATGGAGGGATATAACTCTACTATGCCTATTGTCATAAATAAGGGACATATTGTCAACTAATCAAGAATTATTATTGAATGGGAACTTGTGGACAAAGACCTTATCACTAAATTTGTTGCACATTTAAAACCAATGATTGTCTAGTAGGTACTTGAGAAACATAGGGGCCTCTTTGTTGCATGAATCGCTATGGAGAAGTGAAAGTGTGTTACAAATTTTCCGTATATCACTAAACAATATTTGCATGTTGTTAACTAATCATTACTTGGTTTTGAATTAACATATTAGTCTATGACTAAAGAGGTATGTTCATCATTACCTAATGAGGTGGAATATTTGTTTCCTTTGATTGAGGTGGCAATGTATTTGTCCTCTATTGTGTTGATATACTAGATTTTGTTTGTAGTTGTGGAATAATACTTATTACTTGTTGAGGAGGAGTGAGGTTCATTAGATTCTATGATTGAGATGTGATATTAGAGATTATTTGATTATTTAATCTTATAAGTTGTATACTTGAATAAGTAGCCATTTGAGGTTAGGGTGTATAAATTCCTATTCCCTGGTATGATGATCTAGCCATAGGATTAATTATATGCACATATTTTTGGCTAGTTGTTTGTGTGTTAGTGCCACTATGATCAAGATGGGATGTTGTTTACACATTGTCCACTATTTTTGGCTCACGATTATGTGTAGAGGCTAAAGACACTTCTTTAATAATGAGCATATGCATCAAGTTATCTATTGAATCATTTGTATGAATGGGTTACAACTCAGATTCTCTTATCAAGTTAACTCTATCAACACTCCTATTGAAGGAACAATGTCAATAAGGGGCTTACTCACCATATTCATTTGATTGGAATTATGTGGTAGCTTTAGGTAGGTTTGATATGCTATCTAGAATTGGTTAAAGTTATATTATATGATGTTTTTGCCTTGATTAGATATATTAGGATCTTGATACATTATTTAGACTAGAGCCATAAGATTGCTAGAAAAATTATATTGATCATAACTGATATTATGGGGCACTCTTACTATACATGGTAAATTTTCATAGGAAAAGTTTGCTATATATTTGGCCCCAACCTCTATGGCTCTAACTAAAATCTCATCTTTGTTCTCTAAAAAATGTTTCTCAAATAAAAATGGATCATACGTGGAAGCCGTATTAGTAAAATATAACTATTGATGAACTAGCTCATTCACTATGGGCATTGTAGCTATGTATTATACAATTTATTCTTGGTTTTGTTCTAAATAAGGTGGTATGTTAACTAGATAGTTAGCTAACGGATCTTGGATTTGTGCCCTTGATTGAGTATTATAAGAGGAAGAAGAATCCATCTTATAAACAATATTATCCACAAAGGGGTCTTGCACAATTTCTTCATGCATAACTATAATACTAATCATTGGATTGTACATGAGTTCACTATGAGTGAAGGAATACATGGTGGGATCCATGGTCAATGATTTATAATAAAAGGTCAAAGATTTCTATAAACTCTAAAAAAGATAGAATTTAAAAGAGATGATATTCCAACTTGGTCTACATTCATCAAAATGATCAAAAGGTTTATGCAAAGATTTGTGAGGAATCAAGCTAGCATGAAGTATCTGATGTTTCACTATTAACATAAAGATGAGCAAGTAAATTGACCAAAAATCAAAATTCCAAACTCTAAGGTCAAAATGTTTCAAATTAGTCTAATATAGGAAGTTAAAAGTTGTCTTTTGGCCAAACATAGTGTTAAAATCTAACCTCAAACAATCCATGTGCTAAGACTCTTGGCCAAATGAGGTAAAAAGATAGACATTGAAATAGATGAATGTTTTAATCTAATAGATTTGAAACACTTCTAACAAACACTAGGCATTTGATTCTTGGTCATGAACTTGATCAACCAGGTATAAGGTATGAAACAAAAGGAACTTTTATAGATAGTTTATTTTCTCATAAATAATGGTATCAAACTTGGTTCCTTTGACAAATAAGATACACAAAAGTGAATGGTGTAACTGTGCTTTAGAAAAAGGATTACAAAAATACACTTGGATTGGTCTAAAAATGTAGGAACAAATTTGAATTCCATGCAAGAGGGTCTATGAAAAAAAATTTGAAATGTTTTGGGCAGTGTAATGATATTATACTACCTAAAAGGTATGAAAAAAAAATTTGTTTCAAAAACTCTCTAAGGCAAAGATAATTTCCCACAATTTTGATAGCATAAAACTACTTTTCTTAACTCCAAATGTTGTGCATAGAATCAGAGTGAAAGTGTTTATCATAAAATGGATTAAGTCTATCAAGTGGTGATAACGATCTTGAGTCTAAAATGGCCTTCAACCCAAATTTGAAATTGAACCTAAGTTCCCTCAAGTTTAGTAAAAATGGTGAATCCACTTAACACATCAACCCTATAAACTTATAAAGGTGTAATTTCAAATTTAGATTATAAGTGAAGGACTTAAACAAATTTGGTAAAGTTCTAGACTCAATTAGGTAGCACAACTATACCAAAGTGGATGGTATGAATCCCAAGCTTTTGATGAAATTTTGACCAAGGAAAATTGATTATCTAACATAGGGATCATAACACCTCTTTGTTTAAAGGAAAATTAGGACTATGTGTTTGGTTTGAATTTTTTGTTTAAATGAAGTTTTAACTTTAAAAAAGACTTTAATCTAGGATGAGACCAACTAATTAATCTCTCTTAGATCCTAAATTGATAAGGTTGCTTTGTATTATTATAATCCATCAATATACATAATTTGAGAGGATTTTATGTGTTTATCCAAAAGTAAATGCACATTATATAGTAGGGTTTTAACACACCCCCCCCCCAATTCTCCCAAATGATATTAATATGACATGGACATTGAAATTCACCTTGCACCAACAATACTTCCATGACAAGTGGGGATTTATATAAGATCTAACAAGTTTATGAACATTCTAGGGGAATCAATTACACAATGACTTTCATGCCAAACAATGAAAAATAAAACCATGGATTTTGGGTTCATATCACTTGGCTTATTGTAAAAATGTCTATTCCTTTTTACAACCACTACATCCTGATTTTCTCTTAGTGTAGTGTGATGTTCAAAGTACCACTATATCCTATGTGCATGAGGAGACAGGTGAAGTCAATACTAGGAGTTGAAACCCTAGTTCAAATATTCCCTAAAGAACTCGTGGAAGATGATGAATTCCCCCTCGCAAGCCAAGTTTTCATAAAAATAAAGAAAATATGAAAGTAGAAAAGCTTTAAGGTCATTTTCAAGGTCACCCAAACTTTAACAAGTTTTTGGAAAGTGATTTAGATGACCTTGTTTCTAAGCCTTGGATTAGTCTATTTTCAATAGGAATGGCACTTTTGATTTTAAGGGTTCCCTAAAGGGGAAAAATGGAAGAGCATACACGCAACATCCCTATTTTTTCCAAACAAAATTTTTATATAAACAAATAAGTAAACATAAAAATATTTGAAAAGGTGAGTTCATTTTTAAGCCCAAATGGAAAATGAGGTGGTGTTCATTTCACCCCTTGGTCTTAGTTTAAAACTTTGAAAACATTCACCATACATCTTTTTTTTTTGTTAAACACAAAAACAAGGTTCCTAATTAATTTTTAAGCATGCAAAAGGTGATCTAAACATGTTATTTTAGCAAATGTCAAGCTTAATACTATAAAAAAAATTTTAGTATGTCCTTTAGCCTTCAATTTCTTTTGGGTTTGAAAGCTTAAACTTTAAAAAAGGAGCTCTTGAGTTTGTGTTTTAAGAAAAACATAGTGACCAATGTCAGTTATATAACTGATGATAGTTACATTGTCTAACTGATGATGCTTATCTAATTGATATCAATTATACTAATATGAATGATGATAGGTATCCAACCAATTTTAGTTTTACTAATTGACATTAGTTAAGCTCTCTAGCCAATGTCAGTCTCAAGCATTGACATCAGTTACTGTGTAAACCTATGGTAAATAAAAATGGAAAAATAAAGTTAGAAAATTAATTTTCAAGAGTTTTAATTATCTAAATGAAAATTTTAAAGATATAAAATTATCTTCTTCATGTGTGGGATGCATCTAGTCCCACTGGGTGCATCATATCTGATCTAAGAATTTGACTCAAGAGAGGATGGTTAGTATGGTGTTAGTTCTAAAATGAAAATAAAATGAAAGAAACACACTAACTAGTATAACATCTCTAGGACTAGAAACTAGGGAGAGATTAGTTAACAAACATGAATAAAACACACAACTAAAATTAAAAAAAAAACCTTCTTTTACCTCCCTTGGATGCTACTCAGTTTGTGTTCATGAAGTCTTTGGCAATAGAAGCTTGTCTACCTCCATCTCTCTTTGGCACCTTTGACTTATGGCTTGCTTGGATTTGAATCAATTTGGCATGGTAACACTAATTGAAATGGATTTTTTAATATATTTGTGCATTATAAATTTTCACCAAAAATAGCTTAGAAATGATGTTCATGGCCTCTCTATTTGTAGATTTTTGAGATTGATCAGAATCAACTTGAACTATCCATCCTGAGATTGAGATGTGTGGTTGAGGATTAACTCAATTTTTTTTATTAAATTTATAATTATCCTAATAATTAAATTATAATAAGGTGAAATTGGGAGGCATGGAGGGCATCACTGAAAGCATTGATGAGGCATGGAGGGCATGATTCTTGATATTTATGGCATTTATGGCCTAGGGATGTCCTCCCAAGAGATGAGGTCACTTGGTGATGTATATATTATATATTAATTTATAAAAATAATTTTCTAACAATTTTCCATTGAATTATTAATTAGTCTCTAACTTGTATTAATTATCTCTAAGCATGATTAAGAACATTGTGCATAAATTACTTAGATTGATCAAAATGCCTTGTTATTGGTCCAAAATTCAACTAGATTAGAATTGGAAGGTAATGTTAGATGAATTAGATGAATTATTATATTTATTATTTTATAAACAAAAAATATTGAAGCCATGTGTTTCATGTAAGAGAATTGATAGGAAAGAGCAATCTAGAGCATCTAGGTGCAAAATTGACATTTTGACTCAAAATAATCTGATCAAAGTTAGTTCACCCATAAATTGCATTTCCCTATTTAATGATACCTTTGACAAAATCAACACTTTAATATGCTAGTTTCACATTATTTAGTGTGTTTTAATGTGTTTAGGACAAGTTGTGTATTTTGGGTGGAAATTGGTCAAAAGCCTGGTTAGAGGTTATTGGTGGCCAGATTTAGGTGTCTACAAATACTACCTCTTGTAAATTCAGAAATTTTTGAACCTTCTATACTTATTATCTCAATAATAACTCTACAAAATTCCATCCCTACCAATGATTCTAAATATATTCCTATTATCAATCTAATTGAATCCAACCAACCTTCTTCAATAGTTCAACCTACTCCCAAGATTACCCTTGATAATAAGGTAATAGATGTATCCCATATATATTTTTAATGTGATCATCATGGTAGATAAATCATTAATATTAAATTAAATGTGTAATAATATGGACCTTTACCCATGTTACCAAGAAATTAATCGATGCTTTAGTTACTCCATACCATATAATGTCAGCTTGCTTGAAAACATCACACACTTTGAAATTTCAAATGAAAGGATCCTCATTTGAATACTTTCATTGTTATCATATTTCCAATAATAAATCCTTTTTATTATATTCTCAATGCTAAATATTATTTTCAAGACATAAATGCTATCTATATTGAGGAAACCATGAGAGTATAATATGGCAAACCCTCATGTCCTTGACCTATAATAGTTTCTTGATAACTCATGCCAATTGAGGATGATAACTTTAGTGTATTTTTCGATAAATATCATGAGAATTTTTCTTTTTCATATGAGTACATGCCATTTATTGATTCTAATATCGTTGTGCACAACATAATCACATACCTAGATGCCACACCTATCTTTTAAAAAAAACATAAATTTCCACCTAATGTTCCCACCCTATACCATAAAGGAAAAATCAAAATATTAGATTCCAAGTTTATTAAACCCATAGAATATTATGAATGGGTTTAAAATGTTTTTCCCATTTGAAAAAAATTCACGATGGTTAATTTCATATCTATTAACTTTTGTAATCTTAACCTTGTATGTACCAAAGATAATTTTCCATTAGCTTCAATAGATGCCATTATATATTCCATTGATGGATACAAAATTTTATTACTCATGGATGAATTTTTTGTCTATAATAAAATTCACATAACCCCTAAAGACCAGCACAAAATAATATTCACTACAAAATTAGGCACCAATTGCTATGTTAAAATATGCTCTGGCCTCAAAAATGTAAGTGTTACCTATTCATGTTATATGATACACATTTTTTATGTTCTTATACATAATTTTGTGGAAACATGTGTGTATTACGCCATTGCCAATATTAAAAGTCGCACAACCCATATTTTTGATCTAGTCATCATCTTTGGTTGATTAATCAAGTACAAAGTTAAAATCAACCCTTAAAAGTGTGCCTTTGGCACTCCATTTGGTACACTAATAGGGTTATTTATTTCTCTTAATTTCATTTATGTTAATCCCACTAAAATAAATTCTATATTCAACATGCCCATTCCTCACTCTATTCTATATTTTTGCACTAATCTTGGTAAGCTTGGTAAAATCTGACAATTTATCCCAAAAATGGCTTGTTGCCCTTAAATCTAATTATCCATATCAAAATTCATTTGAAATAATGAAGTAATCATTGTGTAACCTAAATTTTTGGCTCGCCTTGTATTACTATGTTTAGTAATAAAAACCTAAAATCTAAACAACATGAAAAAAAAGGGGATAAAATAGATAATGAGATTGTTATGGATATTATTACCATAATTTTACCTATTTATAGATCTTTTTCATGATTTACAAATATATGTTTGATGTTAAATTTATGGATGTTAAATTACTTATATTTGTTTGATAATAGCTTATAATGAATTCTTAAACTTGATAGTGGCTTTTGATAAGGGTTGTATGGATGCAAATGATATGGTTATGGATTAAATATAATAGGTAAGCTTCAATATTTCATGTTTCAAGTTTGTTTCCATGGATGAAGGTGGCTTAGTTATAAAGGAAGTAGAGGGAAGAATAAATGGCTAGGATATTTCCAAGAAAATTTTAATTCCTTGTAAATATCTAAAATTGAGAATTCTAGAGGAAAAGGGGATAAAATGTAGGAGATTTATAGAATTATAAAATTTTATAAATATCTATTAGGGTTTATGAATAGATAAGAATAGGGTGGTAGATGGGTAGGTGGAATAAATTGTATTTTTAAATTGGCACGTGGCATAAGGAATAAGTTAGTAGAGAAATGGGTTTTGTTAGTAGATTAATAAATGGGATTAATTAGATATGGGATTAATAAGGTTTGTATTATGTATGAAATAAGGCATGTGATATTAGTCAATTATATAGGAAATGTACTTATGGGTTAGATTAGCATAATTAGTGTAATTAGTGGGGTGAGAAAATTTTAGTGCATACATTTTCCCCCTATTTGAAAGGATGTTACAAGTGGAGCCAAGTGGAAGTATTAATTGTATTTCAAAGAAGAAACATAACAATTTTGAGATGTTAGATGGTGCTAGTAGGTATGATTTCCATTTGAGGGATAATGTAGGGAAAACCAAACCAAATGGTCACTCAAACAAAATTCCTAGGGGTGGGATATGATGAGGATGATAAAATGGAGTTAGGATAACCCAAGTAATAAATATTGTTAAGATTTATCAAGGTGAAAGATAAGGGGATTAATTGTCTCAATTATGATGGGTTATATACAAATGATGAAGTCTAGAGATACATTTTATTGATAAGATGATAAATCTAAGATAGAGACATTATTCAAGAAATAAAAGAGATGAGATGAATACAAGATTGTGATAAGTCTAGTAGCAAGGACACATATTAAGGAGGGATTAAAAGCTGATAAAGGAGATAAAATTTATTTATATATGATAATTATTCATTTTACTTAAGATTCATAGGTGAAATTGATGCATAATTATTTAGTGACTAGTCCAATGATGAGATGGGGATAAGGGATGAATGGTGGATGAGTTATTCCTATGCACAAAATTGGGACCAGGTGCTACCTACATTATCTTAGGAGACGTCAAGCTGTTCTAGTTCTAACTTGGGTTTAAGTTGAATAGTGGGGATACGAGAAATCCATGCCCTAGATGATTTTAGAGAGGATAGTTAAAGAATAATGGGGATCTTTGAGGGACGAAATGGGATATGGACATGGTAAGGTCATTAATAAAGGGTAGATAGGGGTGAAGGGGGGTAAAAGATGGGGGGGGATAAAATGTGAAAAAATAGTAAATAAAGAGTCATTTGAAATTTTATCTTTTGTGAAAATTAACTCTAACCTAAAACAATAGACCTAATTCTTTAAGCTTCCGGTCTTGATGAAAGAGTGCAATAATTTAAGATATTTTCAAAGGCTAGACCACTGGTGAGTAAGAAACCTTAATATTATGTTTTTTTGTGAAATTTTCATTGATTATTTTAGATTTTTATCATTAATTTTGGTTATTTATTCCAATGTACAATACCATGACTAAGGGAAATTCCCTCAATCATGATATTATAGTCATGACTTGTGGTTTTGCCTTGGGAAAGGTGATATTATAGTACCATGAGTCTAAAACTATGGTATTGTAATACCGCAAGCTTAGACTTATGATTTGACAATTTTGTGAATTTGGGAATCATAATTTTGTATAACCATGTAGTTAGGAAAAGCTATGGGTCATAAATGGAAGTATCATTAATATCATAGGTTAGGGAAAACCTATGAGTTGTAGTTTTGCCATTGGTATAAAAATGATTAAGGGATGGGGGAAGTCAAGGGGTTAGGTTAGTTAGATGATGTTAATTAGATAAGGTGGGATGTGAGATAGGCTAAGGGGTTTAAGTTATCTAAATGAGGTTATATGTGGATAGGCTAAGGGGAATCAGGTTAGATGGAATTAGATGGTGATAATCTTAGGGTTTTTTATGTGGGTACAAGAAAGGGTTAAGTTTAAATGGTTAAGGGATGTGTTAGAGAAAATTAGGGTTTTATAAGATGTAGTTAGGAGTAGAAATGGTGAGGATGAAGTTTGTGAGTTAGTATTAGGGAGGGTAGAGAGGATGTTAGTTAGTGACTTAGGATTAATGTGATAGGCGTGGATTTGGTCAGATAGATGAATGGGTAAGGATGTAAGATGGTTAGTGAAGTTAATGTCTTAGATGTAGGTAATTTAGGGATAATTACTAATTAGGTAAATGGTAAATTTGGAGGGTATTAGGAATGGGTATGAGATTAAGATGGATTGGGGTGAAGAGTGATAAGGGTAATTTATGTGAAACCTAAGGGTAGGAGGTGGCTAGATGATTAGTTTAGGTTTATAGGCATGGATATTATGGTGGAGGTGTTTGATGGTAAGATAAGAGAAAGTTTTGGAGGGGAACTAAGGCTATAGATTAGGGAATTAGTTTATGATGGAAGAAGTGATAGGTTGATGATGATTGGTGCAAGAAGACTTAGGTGTGCTAGCTTCATGGATTCAGTAACCTGAGGTGCTACATGAGATTCATTATTTAACCAATGTAGACTACAGAGTATTAGAGCTAATAAGACTGCATTACATTGTGATGATGTTGATGGTGCACACTAATTGGGCCTTAATGATAGATTTGATAGAATGATGGAATTCAAAGACAATCATGTTTGACTTTATGAAAGGAGAGATGATAGTGAATATTGAGGATGTTTATCACATTATCCATATTTTGATGTTAGTTGATAAGATTTATCAGAGAACACACACACACACTCAATGTGACCTTACAAATATTGGTAGGAGGATTATGTGTGGGACTACATGATATACATGTGGATATTTATAAATGCCTCTAAGAGGGGATAATTGATCACCTAGTCCTTTTAATTGTCTCTTATTATCAACATACTCCTACTAGAAAAGAGTGGGTAGTGATTTCACCTTAGATTGGGGGATGTAGTGGTGGATATGGTTTAGGATTTTAGGGTTTTTGCTTGAGTGGTATTGGTCCATCTATATCAAGAGCTACACTTAGGAGCATATAGAAGAGAAACAAGCTTAGGTCCACTGTTATTACCATAGATCTATATTTAGGAGCACATTATGATCTAATAACCTCTAGGAACCTTATTAGTGATAGAGCCTTACTAATCCATTATATTTTGGTGGTATATCTTATTTGGCATGCAAAGTGGTGATGATAGGGAGATGAGTTTGTTGATATTCTTATGATAACTTCCACTTAGATGATATCACATGGATGACCTACACTACATTATAGTTTGGATGTGATGATGAGGTGATAGTGGTGTATTATATGTCTATTGAGTGTTACTTTACCAATCATAGAGATTCTTGATAAAATGATATAGGCTTGATCATGTATAGAGGAATTTTAGATTTATGCAAGATATACCAACGGAGGATCACCTATTTTATAGGAGTGATAGGAAGAGGGCACACTAAGGAAGACTATTATATAGACCCCTAGTAGTACAAATTATGATAACATTAATCCAATCCCATAGGATTTTTAGATACCAATTATGAATCCAAGAGTTACAATATCCTATACAACATGGTGGATATAGAGGAGTCTATTGGGATTGATTTGACCTAAAGTAGTGCTTTAGAGAGGGGTAGTGAGGAGAGTGCTACAAGAATGATCTAGGTTATAAAAGAGGAAGTTACAACCATTGGCTCATGATAGCTAATATAGTTAAGGGGAGGAGATTCCATGGATGTGGATGGAGGGGATGGTGAGTAGGCAGTAGCCATAGGGAAGGTAGGAGGGAGTGGGGCCTAGACTTAGTCACAAATAAAAATGGATATATAGCCTATGGGTAGTGATGGTAGATATGGTACAGGGTCATCTCAACAACCTCTAACATAATATAAGAGGTCATTACTAGTACATCTATAGATAAATATTGAGGCGTGACTAATAAGGATATCTAGCATCACTCTAGAGAGAGATCAGCTATAGGCATAGATGCAGGCCAAGATAACATAGAGAGATGGGAAGTTGGCCTAGGATTAGACATATATTATTAGTCTATAGGGTCAAGTTATAACATTAAAATAATAGATAGTCACAATGTATAGCTAGATCCATAGCCAAGATGTATAAATAATATGGTATTAGGGATGGATTACCCAAATGTAGGAATAGATTTAGACTTTGATAAGAGAAGTAGAGGTGTGAAATAAGGCCAAATAAGAGGTTGATACAATGATGAGATAGGATGGGATATCTAAATTCATGAAGAAAATTATGAGGTTGACATGAGAGGCTTAGTACTACAAGATATTATATCAGGCAATGGTACCACTAGGTTAGTATGCACATTCATTTAGGTCCAAATCTTGACATACACTTCATTAACCTCTGAGAGGACCACTCATATTGTACCATGCCTTTATGAGATATGATTTGTAGAGGAGTCATTTTATCGTAGTAAATTGTTTCCCATAGGGCCCACTTATTATATCTATTTTTTGATATGGACTCCATGTGGATCATATATATATATATATATAATTATATTTTGGATGATGTGACATGCTATATATTTTTTTCATTGCTGATGTCATTATATGTATTTGATGGATTTAGATAGATTTGATGGATATATATATATATATATATATATATATATATATATATATATATCTAATGAGATTTTGGATGATGTGATGTGCTATATATTTTATACGTTGATGATGTCATTATATGTATTTGATGGATTTAGATAGATTTGATGGGTGCATTATTTTTTATTACATAAGGGTTTATCTACGATGTGATTAGATGGATTTGTATGTTTTTTTACTTATATGATGTTACATGAGGTGATCTGATGGATTGGTATACTTATAATCTTGTGATGTTAGTGACAATTTATTTGTGATGTATATGGTTTAGATGAGATATGATTATGATGTGTGGGTTTAGATATATACATTGTTTTATGTTTATAATGATGTGATGGTTATGATTTGGATGTGATGTTGATGTTGATTTATATGTTGATGTTTATGAAATCATGTGATTATATGTATGTTGATAAGATGCATGATAGTATACGTGATGTGATGGATTCAATTATTTATTATTTTTTTGAGATGGTTGATGGATATATGCAAATGCTTTGTGTATGCTTTAGATTATTGACACAAAGTGTTATATAATGGATTTATATATATAGGGTTTTTTGTGTTTATGATGATATCATGGATGTGATTTAGATGTGATGTTGATCGATTTAGGTGTTTGATGGATACAAATGATGTTGTGTTTATTATGAAAACATAATAAATGATGTGTTTATATGTATGCATATGGTTTACTATATGACATATGATATCATGAGATGTTATGAAATAAGAGTTTATTTATTTTTGTTTGGATTTATGTTATTCAATAGATATGATGATAATGAGATATGTAATGAAATTTAAATCAATGTTATAATAAATAAATTAATCCATTTTAAAAATATTATGTCTCATAATCTTATGATTGGAAGGAATCCTCCTACACCATGAAGGTAGGATAACGATGGGGTACGGGGAAAGGTATTTTTAGATGGGATAGTGATAGGCTAAACAAGATGGTGATATGTTAGATAGAAATGGGATGGATGGAAATTATGGAAGCCATTGATAATGTATTCAATCCTTTCTAATATTGCACGGACTAATAATTATGTGTCATTGAAATAAATGAATCTGAAGGTAGATTAAGTATCTAGTGTGTGAGGGAACTCTGTTTGAAAGTAGCATTTCCCAATGTAGGTTATGGAGTTACCTAGACCATCCTTGTTCCCTTAAAATTTAACAATATAAAATATATGTATAATGATAACAAGACTATTAAATAAACAACACAATGTAATTATTATGTACATTATTAACTTCACATTAAAAATATACAATCATTCACATCAAACAATCATAGGATAACATAAACTAAAGATATGGATAATAACAAGTTTACAAGTGGGTAATATGGTGATGATAAAATGATTATAGATAGTGGGATGAATTATGTTAAGGGGATATGTACATGGGGTACATTATTCCCAATAGTATGAGATTGAAATAAAGATCCACCTGAATCAAAAGTAACTACCTATGGTTTTTAGGATGATTCATCAAGATTCAATGTCATAATGTATGTAAAACCCCAAAGTAAACACCTATTTTTTTGACCCTTCCATAATTATAATATTAGTGGAAAGGTGTGAACCATGGTTTGGGGACAACATGAGACAAATGAATATGGGATTATTTTGAGGCTAAAAGGAGACATGCCTATCAAAGAGGATGTGATGGGGTGATATGATAAAGGATAGGTATAAGGATGTGATAAGACTTGGGATATATATGATATATATAGATAAAGAGATTCTAGAGGACTTCTATAACAAATGTCCCCATCATATGACTAGAAATCACTTCTTCTTTGTTTTAAAAAATCATTTGTCTCTTATGATTATATGAAAACCTACAATGGATGCCCACTTTTAAGACTAGGGTCAGGGTCTAAAATATGGAACAAAATGGAAGGAGGATGAAATGGAAATGGCTATTTCCCCAAGAGTGGGGACCAATAGATGGAGGTAGGTGAATCCTATCAAGTGTTAAAACATTTTAGATGAATTATATTCATTAGGTCATCAAGTTATTCACCATATATTATAGATAACTTATAGAATCATGATTTAAATTTGGTAATTATGATATATGGCCCAAGATAATTAGCTTCAAATTTCCCCTTCTTATCTCTATTAGAATTAGTATTTTTCTAATTCTCTTTTAGGACTAGATCATTGACCTCAAACTCTATAGACTTGATATTCTTATGATATTGGCATTTTAATATATTTTGATATTCCTATAAGTGATTGAGGCCCATTTAATGCTTTTCATCTAGGATATCCAATTCTTGTAGCCTTTCTTGTCTAAAATTGTGATCAGTGAAAATTCCCCATAATAAGATTTTCAAAGAGGGGAGTTCTACTTTCATAGCCAAGACAACTTCTATATCATATACTAAATCATACAGAGTGGCCCCAAAAGGTGTTCTAACACTTATTTGATAAGACCAAAGTGTAGGATATAATTATAGGTGTCAATTCCTACCTACTTCATTGATTATTTTATTAATAATATTAATAAGTGTCTTGTTTGTCACTTCAACATATCCATTCCCTTAGGTGTAATAAGGGGAAGAGAAGTGATGTTTGATATGGTAACACTGGTATAAGGCCTCAACTTCTTGATTTTTGAAGGACTTGTCATTATCAGTTATGATGTTGGTAGGAATTAGAAAATGGAAAATGATCTAATTTAGAATGAATTTATAAATATGGATACCTATAGTATAGGTAATCAACATTGCTTCTACTCATTCGATGAATTATTTTGTTGCAGTAATAATGAATTTAGTTTTATAGAATTATCTAGTATTTATCTTTTTAATCAAATCCAAACCCCATATGGAGAATTTCCATGGAATCATGATAGGTTATAATTCTTGTACAAGTGTATGGATAAGATTACGATGATTTTGATAACTACACATTTCCATACATACTTGTAGGAGTCATGTTATATGGTAGGCCAATAGTATCTAGTTCAGAGTAATTTATTAGCAAGGGCCATTCTACTAATATGAAAAAATACTAAAAATACCATAATGGACCTCCTTGATCATGATATAATCATCTTTCAAGGTCAATCATGTTAACAAAGTCCCATCATAAACTCTATAATAGATAAAGATACTAAAGATAGTGTAGTACGTGGTATGATGGATGAAGGTCTTATGTTGATGTAGATTAATGTTTGGTAGTAATATGTTATCATGGAGGTAATTATAAATGTCATGGTACTAAAGAATATTAGGATTAGGAATAATTTTAATTTGGAAAGGAACCATAGACTGATGTGATGATAGGATCAAATTTTCAATCAAAAAAATTCCTTTGAAGATGTCTTTAGGTAATTATAAATGTCATGGTATTAGGAAAGATTGGGATTAGGAATAGTGCAAATTTTGAAAGGAACCATATAATGATTAACTAATAGGATCAAATTTTCTATCAGGGAGATCAAGTAAATATCATATAGTTTCCATTGAATCAAATGCTTTATTACTCCCTCATGTTACTTGTTAAAACATGATAATCCTAAGATTATACTTCAACTAATGTACCAATTGCTTATTAGGGAGTAATTTTTCATATTTAGTTTGGAAATCATCATTAACCTACTTGATTATGAGATGTGAATCACCAAATAATTTTAAATGTTGGATATTCCATTATATGGCTAGGTGAAGGCTAACTATTAAAGCTTCATATTCAAAAATATTATTGGTGCATAGGAAAGTGAGGATGAAGGCTTTTGGAATGAGATCACTTTGTGGGATGACTAAAAGGATGCCCACACCTAATCCATGCATGGTAAAAGAGCCATAAAAATATAGATTATATCCATTAGATTTTGAAGTAGTCATTATAGGTTCATCTAGAAAGGTTGTGGTAAAACGATCAGTCATGATAAGAGGTGCTTATTCTATTTGATTTGTTATCACTTGTCCCTTTATGACCTTCTAATGAACATATTCAATATCAAATTAACTAAATAACATGATCCAATTGGCCATTCATCTTGTGAGGGCAGATTTTGATAGTAAAACTTTTATAGAATCAACCTTAATAATGATCTAAACTTGATTATTAAGCATATACTGCCAATGTTTTTATTAAGGAAAGACCATAGATAATTAAGATTTCTTAATAATATTATAATTTAGCTCATAAGATATTAATGTGTGACTGAGATAATATATTTCTTTATATTTTACCTCTTCATTGTTTTTTGTAAGTAGGTCACCTATTACACACATAATTTCTAAAATATACAAGAGCAAGGGCCTTCCCATGATAGGGTGATAACATAGGTGGATTTTCTAAATACTGCTTGAGATTATTAAAGGCTTGTTAACATTATGAGTTTCAATTAAAATTATTCCCATTATTTAAGAGATGAGAAAAGGGGTGACATTTATCTATGAGCTAAGAGATGAATAGATAAATAGATTAAAACTTTCCTAAAAGACTCCTAATCTACTTCAGATTATTAGGAGGAATTTCCATAATAACTTTGAATTTATCTGGGTCCACTTCTATGACTCTTATAGATCCAATAAATCCTAATAATTTTATTGAAGTCACACAAAATATACATTTATTTGGGTTTAATATAAATTTATACTCTTGTAGTCACTCAAAACTTCTTCTTAAGACTTCATGATTCTCTGATCTGAGTCGAGACTTCCTGAGGATATCATATAATCGTCAACTATATCATGCATCATATCATGGAAAATAACTATCATTACCCATTGGTAATTAGTACCAACATTGTTGAGATTTAAGGGGATGACTTGGTAGTATAAGGTCCCCCATGGAGTGATGAAGGTTGTTCTTTGTTGATATTTAGGCACAATTTTGATTTGATTATAACCCAAGAAACCATCCATGAGAGATAATATTTCATATCTAATTGTTGAATGCATGATAATATCAATATTCAAAAGAGGAAAGTCATATTTTGGAAATTAATTATTTATGTCTTATAAGTCATTGAAAATATGATTTCTTCCTTATAGCTTATCCATATGAACAATATTGGATATCTAATTAGAATAATCAATATGACTGATAAAGCCTATTTCCAAGAATTTTTGTAGTTCCTCTTTAACTAATAAACCCACTTTTGGGTACACCTTTCATAATTTTTGTTTGATTCATTTATCACTAAGTTTAAAAACCAAATGATGCACTTCTAAGGAGGGATCAATCCTAGGTATGTCATAATAAGACCATGCAAAAACATCTATAAATTCCTTGAGCAACTTGATAGTATTTTGATGTTCCTTAGGTATGAGAGGTACCCCTAATTTTATGATTTTATGATTGTATTTATTCCAAATATTAGATTAAATCACATCCTTAATGAGAGAGGGTGATGCATCTTAGAGATAAGGGGGTAGTGACTAAGCAAAACCATCCCAAAGTCATGTATCTATTTCAGTATAATCTTCTGATTTAGTTGGATCATGTAGAAATCCTTATAAATTTTGAGGTGGATATTTTTATTTATAATACTCTTATTCACTTAATTAAAATGGATTTTATTTTTACCTTAAATAAAATTATTTACAAAGATTCATATAAAATCCTTTCTTATGGTCGTAGGAAGGCATGAAATCTTAAGCTCCCAAAAATTCTAAGCTTGACTCATCATTTTCAAATATATCAAAGGATGTCTCCTAGTGTTTATCCAAATCAATTAAATAGGGATAGAGGATGGATATGTTGATTGTGTAAATATTAGTATTAGGGAAAAGGTTTATGGTAGCAATCTCCTTGTAGTAACTATAAATAGAACCCTCTTGATTCCTTCATCGGAGAGAGACTCCTAAAGGACCAAAGTAATCTTCACAATGAAATAATTTATGTCATTATCAAGTAGTGTTTACCCTAAACCAATATATTATAGATGTTCTTAAACTTGCATGTATTCAATCCTACCTTGTTCATGTCTCCCCAGTCCTTTCCCTTGATAATTCATGTTCTGTAACATTTTATGGATGTGGGGGTATATTTTTATAGGGGATATGAGGGCCTCATTTTTTTAAATAAACCATAATTATTTTGATTAATCAATATATTATTTTGATAATATTAATACACTAAAGAATGGTGTTTGTCCAAATTTAAATTTGATATGATTAGTCTTCTGCATAGCTACAAACCCATAATTTCATAAGGAAAGAGGTAAGTTACCTATAAAAAATGTTTTATATTCATATTCCTTGTAACTCAAGGATATGATTTTAAGATGAGTGAATTTAGGTAATAGATCTCAACTAGACACAAGGTCATCATATTTTATATATTTAGCATCTTTTGGGATTAAAATGGAAGTATCCATGCTAGGAAAATAATATGAAAATGAGGATTGATCCATTTGGCAATTGTGAAAATGATCAATTTCCAAATAATGGTGACTTCCATGCCTAAGTGGGGGAATTTTAGACATTAATGAGGGGTAGATGGGATAGCTTACATCTCATAGATATAAGGATGACCTAACAACATATTATAGGGTAGATCCACATCCATAACATGAAGTAGGGTTTAATGTATCATGGGTCCCATGGAAATGGGAAGGTAGACAGTTCCTATGGACGGTCATTCATTATCATCATATGAATTTATAATAATTATATTAGGCCCTAAAGATGAATTGAAATATCATAATTTATTTAATAAATCCAAGTTACATAAATTTAGTGTAGATCTTCTATACATGAGTACTTAGGAATGTGATGACTAGATGTAGACACTTTGATGAATAATGGATAGTTATGATAGGGGTCAATGGGAGGCATGTCCTAGAAAAGAAATTTGATTTGATAAGAAAGGGATAAATGACCCACTAATGCCTGAAATTTATGGGTGTAAATATCCCTAGGGACATTGAGGTCATTATGAACATGATTATCTCTTGATGTAGAGGGGATGTTTTGAGAAGTTTCATTAACAAGATTTATGGGGGTGTATTCTCAAGCTATTGAATTATATCATAAGATTTATTAGAAGATAATAAAAATTTCTGATATATATTCCCCTTCTGAGTTGTGGAGGTGGATGGGTCCTTTATGGGTACCCCATGCACTATGATTTTGTTACATCTAGTAGTGAACACATAATCAATAGTAGCCTCATTTATTTTTAATACAGGGGATGATGGTGGAGTGGGATCTTGGGGGATATGGATTTTGATAGTTTTGATGTAGTGGTATGGTATGGTATGATAGTTAGTGTGATTGGAAGTGGAGGCTTGACCCTGGTCTCTTGGTGGCTTCCTATTTTTATGATTATGCTTGGGTAGGGGGTCTTGATAAATGCCTAGATATTGATTTGTATATTTATATGGATTACTCTCCCCTTATATTTAAATATCACTTCTTTCAATTATGTCTTGAATATAATGCTTTAATTGCATACACCTTTCTATGTCATGACCTTTAACTCTACAATATTTCCAAAACTCATCCTTGTGGTACAAATCAAGTTGAGGTTAATGATCATCCATATGTTAGATTATAGGAAGAGTAATCATGTTAGAAATAATTATTTGTTTAATGACCATTTCAATCGGTACTCCAAGGCTATAAAGAAGTCCTTTTCTAGTTTGAGGTTTTGGTTTACCTCATGGAACTTGAAAAGATGATACTTTTTGCTAATCTATGGGGCTCATATTTTATAATATTTGAACATGCTACTATTTAAGATCTATAACCCCATGTCCCATAACATTTTTATTTCTATTGAATATTTTTTACTTGCCTAAAAAGGAAATATTTTGGTTTTGATTATGTTCATTTCAGAAATATAACGTAATTTTTACCTTTTTAAGAAGTGTTTTTTCAATCTACATCCTCTTATCAATAATCTCATCAAAATTTTTGGCACATTGGAGTTTTAATTGATATGTTATCTTAGCATTGAGATTATCAATGAATATTTTATCTATCTACTTTTCAGGTATCATGCATTAAAGGTGGCTTGCTATGATTCTCCATCATTGCAAGAAGGATTCCAAGATTTCTCTACTTATCTATTTAGTGTTATGGAGGTATATATGGGAGACATCATGCTAAATATTAAATTATAAATGTATTACAAATTATTTAGTTAATTATACAAAACTAGATATTGACCCATTTAGTAGATGCATGAACCATTCTAGGGTTGGTCCAGTGAGATTTTTTGGGAAAATTATTAATAAGTAGGCATCATCATATGTAACTTCATGACAAGCCACATATAACTCTTGTACATGGTCTTTGGGATCACCTTTCCCTCTATATTTTCAAATTTAGGCACCATAAAGTGAGGCGGGAAAGGTATTTGTAGGATTGTCATGTCCAAGGGAGAAGATCCAAAATCTTCATATTTATGTTTCATTACTTGTGAACATGGGTCAATTTGCTGAGGAGTATCATTCATCACTCTCCATTATTGTGTGAATGTTGGGTCTCAAAGGGTATTGGATGTTTGATCATGATCATTATGGGGTCTATGGGTGTTTTGGATATTTTGCATGGGGATGAAGACCATTGATTTTGTGCATGGATTAAAATATGTATCTGTTGTGTAAGTTAGTCTATTTGATCCTCTAATATAGTTTTCCTCCTTTTGCCTCAATATGGTTATTTAAGAGTTGTGAGGGTAGTTCTTATTCTTAAAACTCGTGGTCCACACCTTCCTTTTCTTTGGGTACTTGATTAGTGTGTATATTTTGATGTGGTGTATTAGGTTAGGTGGAGGAATGGACTGTGTTGTAGAAGGCTAAAATCAATGTTTGAGGGTAGTGTGCCTCCCACTTTAATGTCTCATGATATAACTTAGTCATAGTATTCATATAGGTATCAATCAATTAAATTACTAACCTCATCATTATGGAGGATATTGAATTGGTCATTTTCTCTTTCGGGAGTGTGCATACCATTATGTGTATCATCATGATCCTAAGTTGGATCACCTAGATTCCCTAATAAATAATTATCTTGGTTAGAAGTGTTGATGCTGGAAAGTGCACCCTACAGCAGGAAAATGGATTCCTGCCCTCTCCCCGCAACATGGAAACCCCTCTCACCTGTGCGATGGCGAACCAAGAGAGGAGAGTGTCTAGGTATGGGCTAGTTCCCTCTAATGTATCTTGTTTGTTTCAGGTAGCGCAAAATATATGTATATAGGTATACTGGGGGGGATGAAAAGAGATAGAGAAAAAGCATGAAAACAAACAGCCTACTCTAAAAGAGGTGATACACCAAAAATAGGTTGACCTTCCACATCCACACTCAGGATTAGGGAAAAACATACATACACTCAGATATGGTAGAAAAGACCAGGTCTCTGGGATGATAGGGAGGTTCTTATGGAAAGCACAAGAAATAGGGACTCACCAAAGTGCTGAGAAATACACACTATAAGTGACCTCACCTACTTTATACCTCCAAAACAAAACTCTACTCCTGGCAGCAGCAGACAGTGGCACTTTGTAGATCACAGGTTTGCTGGTGTTGAACCTGTGAGAGCATCAAGAGATGATGACTGGACACAGATTAAGATTCAATACATACACAGAAAGATCCATCCAAATAGAGGTAAAACTGTCTTTTATTGATTCAGGTGGAAAATTTGGAGAGCAATGCTCTTTAAAAAATTGGGGAAGATCCTAATAAATGAACAAGTCTGCTCATTTATAGGGAAAATCCAAGGGGAGTCTCATTGGAAAGAGTGAAAAACACTGTTGATGACATCACAAGTCTACCAAGACCATGCTTGTTACCTCTTTTTGCATGCTGGTCTTCTCCTCTGACGGCTGGGTAGGTTTTTTCCTATGTTTTGCAAGTGTTTTTTGCCGCCTCATGTTGTGTGTAATGAATTTTCCGCCCACTACAGTGGATTGCATGTAGGACTTCTGCCGACGTCGGCTGATAAGCTATCGACCGCAGCAATTTTATTGACGTTGGCCTATGTAAGCTGTTGATAGCGGCAGTTTTGCTAACGTCGGCCGATGTTAGTGGCCTATTTTTCTCCACCAGCGCTGTGGGTAGTGATTTTGCTGCCCTCTGCATTGCATGTAGGGGGTCTCTTTTTACCCGCCCATGTTGTGGGTGGCGATTCTGCCGCCCTCTACATTTTGTCTGCCCTTCCTTTTTTGCTAAGTGTCAAACGCCCCAGTTTTTTCTCTCTTCTCTTGTGAACGTTTGAAGACTCTGCCTCTTGTTACCGTGAATGTCAACGAACGAGGCCGATGAGACAATGCTCTGAAATGGAGCTGTCGAACCCTGAAGATGGACCTTGTAACACAAAATGACTGGCCATGTAAAGCAGGTGTAGGAGGTGACCAAAATTTTCCATGAGGGGCAAAATTAGGTCAACAAATTCGTGACTCATGGGGGAAGCGTGCCTGCTATGCTTAGAACCCAGTTGCCTTACATATCCATTGGGTGTGGAGTCAGATGGTAACTTTGAAGAGAGTTCACAACAGCTTTCGAGATCCCAGAATCAAATACATATAATTTACCCCCAAACAAAGGGAAACACACAAAGTTAAAAACAACTAACTGTGCAAACTGCACTTAGGGAAAGCAAAATAAAAACAACTGAAAGCAAACTATTATATATAGCTAACCAGGAATGTTCGCATCCCTCTTAGATCGAAAGGAAAATTTCTTAAGTCTCCTTCTTGGTGAAGAGACTTATCGTGATAGGCAAGTAGCTAAAATAAAATGAGATTTGGTGACTTGCTCTTCTTGCCTATCACCCGAGTTGACTGGGAATCGAGGGGATTGAAATCGAACATGCCTCCAATATATACGTATTATGATTGTTCCAGGAGGCCTGTTGGATGTTGGTCTTTCAAATTGGTGCCCCTCACCAAGAAATTAATTACTGCTGGTTTATCACTGTAAGCCTTCTGATCTGCACAATTATTCTGCAATATATTAAGATCTGATTTGTTTCCCTCTGCTTCACTGAAAACTCTGTTAGACTCATCCTCTACTTCCTCTTGGCCTTCTTGAAGAAGGGTTAACGTGGTGATGTCTAAAATGGGCTCACAAAATGATTGTTCATCCCACAAGACTTCACTTATCTGTTTACAGTTCAATTCTTCAAGGTATTCCTCCAAGAAGACAGACTTCTCCTTTTCCTCTTTGCTGATCAGGTTCTCTAGATTTTCAAAAATATTTTCCTGATCCTCCTCTAACTCAGGTTCTTCCATGTAGTCATCCTCATCAATACAGCAAGGAAGTTCATCGAACAGAGGAGAAGAGGGCTTACCACGCATTTGTTCTTCTTCGAATTGCTAGAACATTTGCATATACGCAAGGCCTGCATCTTCTCCACTGCTGATAAGGTCTTCACAAGGGGCATAAATGATGATTTCTTCTTCGTTGTTGCTCATGACAACCTCCTGTAGGACTTTAGATTGGATCTTTTGTTCCTCTTCTACCTCTTGCAAAATAGGGTCTTCCTCGAGAAGGGATGAAGTGGAGAAAACATGTGGGAGAGGGGGCAGCCCTTGAGCTAGAATCAGATGATTCTCCTCCCTCCACTTGGTCAACACTTCATCAATATCAGGGGGGGCCTGATAACTCTCTTGGAAATGTGTAAGTGGGGTGTGTTCAGGCATGGAATGTGCTATTTGGTCTGAACCATCCACCACACATTGGATAAGGAATTTCTTTTTAGACTCCAACTCTATAATTCTCCTACTTAGATCTTCTTGGAAAAGCTTTTCCTGGAGGCTGCCAACATCATCACAAGCAGGCACAGCTTCAGCTTCTTCAAGGTTTTGAGAAAAACCTTGCTTTTCTTCTTCCTCTTTGCTGCCCCATGATTCCACTATCTTCCCCCATTTCAAGATCTCTGAATTTGAATTCTGCTCCTGTGAATAGGGAGCAACTTTGTTTTCCACAAGGACCTAAGGCTCTTCCGCAAGGTCTAAAAAATTTAACTCTTTTTCAAGGAGCAGTTTCATCCTAGCCTCTAAGTTTTCAATCTGTCTGGCTAGGTTTTCCTAGAAGAGTATTTCTTAGAGGTGGCTAGCATGATCCTCTCCAAATCTCTGAGCTGGTTCCTAGGATTCCTTCTTCCAATATGGAATTTGCACACTATGCTGGAGGACTTGGGGAGGTTGGAGAATGTGAGGAAAATGCTGTTGATGTGTTGGAGGAGCCTCTAGAAGAGGGATGTGCTGGCTGGTACTATTCTCGATGGAAGATTCCTGATCTAAGGAGTTGAGAAGATTGATCTCCATGGGGGGTTGCTCTGATGCCATTTGGTGTTGGAAATCCAGGTGCATGGGATTGGGAGCAGCTGTATTTGATGAGTTGGAGTGAGCAAGTGCAATTTGGTAAAATGGATTTGGTGCAAAAGAGGGGGTTTTCTTCAGGGTAGGAGGGGGTACACAAGGCTAGTTGCCTTGAATAGATGCATTTCTCCATTTTGGTGCCTCTTCCTTCATGGATTGTATGGCCTACACTTGCCTAAACAAGCACTCCTCTTTATACATCAGCTCCTACTGATATTTGTACTGCTCTTCCAGCCCGTCGATTTCTTTTGTCTGTCTCTCAAATTCCAACACCATCTCCCTTATAGTTGTAGGGCAACTAGGAGAGCTACTTAAGGGGATTCCATAAATATTTTGAGTATGATCGATATTATATGAGGGAGAACAAAATCCATGATTTGGTGCAAAAGAATTATACATACAAGAAATGGATGATTTCTAATGGCACCAGGCTGCTTAACCAGTAGATTTACCCAGAGTTGCCAAATGATGAAGAAACTTGATTTGTTATAACAGGACCAACATCAATCCTGAAATTTTACTGCGTTAAAAAACATGATAAAATATAGTCCCACCGAGCATGCCAAAACTGTTGACGCTGGAAAGTGCACCCTACAGCATGAAAACAGATTCCTGCCCTCTCCCCGCAACATGGAAACCCCTCTCTCACTTGTGGGATGACGAAGCAGGAGAGGAGAGTCTCTAGGTATGGGTTAGTTCCCTCTAATGTATCTTGTTTGTTTTAGGTATCACAAAATATAGGTGTATAGGTATACTGGGGGGATGAAAAGAGATAGAGAAAAAGTATGAAAACAAACAGCCTACTCTAAAAGAGGTGATACACCAAAAATAGGTTGACCTTCCACATCCACAGTCAAGATTAGGGAAAAACATACATACACTTAGATATGGCAGAAAAGACCAGGTCTTTAGGATGACAGGGAGGTTCTTATGGAAAGCACAAGAAATAGGGACTCACCGAGGTGCTGAGAAATACACACTGTAAGTGACCTCACCTATTTTATACCTCCAAAATAGAACTCTACTCCTGGTAGCAATAGACAGTGGCACTTTGTAGACCACAAGTTTGCTGGTGTTGAACCTGTGAGAGCATCAAGAGATGATGACTAGACACATATTAACATTCAATGCATACACAGAAAGATCCATCCAAATAGAGGTAAAACTGTCTTTTATTGATTCAGGTGGAAAATTTGGAGAGCAATGCTCTTTACAAAATTGGGGAAGATCTTGATAAATGAACAAGTCTGCTCATTTATAGGGAAAATCCAAGGGGAGTCTCATTGGAAAGAGTGAAAAACACTATTGATGACATCACAAGTCTACCAAGACCATGCTTGTTGCCTCATTTTGCATGCTGGTCTTCTCCTCTGGCAGCTGGGCGGGTTTTTTCCTGTGTTCTGCAAGTGGGTTTTGCTGCCTCATGTTGTGGGTGGAAAATTTGCCACCCACTGCAGTGGATTGTATGTAGGACTTCTGCCGATGTCGGCTGATAAGCTGTCGACCGCGACAGTTTTGCCGATGTCGGCCTATGTAAGCTGCCGATGGCAGTAGTTTTGCCGACATCGGCTGATGTTAGTGGCCTCTTTTTCTCTGCTAGCACTGTGGGCGATGATTTTTCTGCCCTCTGCATTGCGTGTAGGGGGTCTCTTTTTACCCGCCCATGTTGTGGGCAGCGATTCTTCCACCCTCTGCATTTTGTCTGCCCTTCCTTTTTTGCTAAGTGTCAAATGCCCTGGTTTTTTCTCTCTTCTCTTATGAACATTTGAAGACTTTGCCTCTTGTTACCATGAATGTCAACGAATGAGGCCGATGAGCTAATGCTCTAAAACGGAGCTGTCGAACCCTAAAGACGGACCTTGCAACCTAAAATGACTGGCCATGCAAAGCAGGTGTAGGAGGTGACCGAAATTTTGCCTGAGGGGCAAAATTGGGTCAACAGGAAGCTTTTCATATATTTAAATATTGGGCATAGGTTTGGATCACCATATTAGATGAGGAAATTTTAGATGTGATGAGATGATTAGAAAGTGTCAAATACTAACTTGGTCTAGAAATCAAATGTACTAGTGGTCAAATACGATGATGTGGTGATTTTTAGAAATGGATGTAAATATTATAATGACTAACAATTAGAAAAATACAAAGCCTTGTAAGATTACAATATATAAATAATTAAAGGGTATGATGGTATCAAATACATTTTATACTATCCATGTGATAATTGGATGGTTAGGTTAAAAAGACACTAATAGGGAGGAGTGATGAGTGCTAGATTATAATAACACTATATATGTTGATAATACCTAGTCCAATGATTAATAAAATGATAATGAGTATTAAAGGGATGAGTGACAACTTAGAATTTTATTCCAAGACCTAATATAGTATTCAAAGATAGTAGATGAGAGATTATGAGATGGATGGTGATACAAGCAATGGGGTATGGATGATGGAAGATATAGGATGTTATTTAGGATAGAGGATGGGAGTTATGGGAATTTATAAGATGAAGGTTGTTTTATATGGTGAGATGGATATGAGTGTAATAGAGACTATAACATGGGTATCAAATAGATGAAATATTAGGGTGTGGAAGATATAAGATGAGTGGAAGATGTAGGATAAGTGGTCAATATAAGAGGGGTAGACGATATATGATTGGTGTGATCTACAATGATGAGATGGATATAATGATAGGATATAATAATGGATATTAACCTAAATATATCTAAGGTTTCAAAAATAAAAGGGTATGTCCGACTTGAATTAAAAATAACACGGGTCTAACACAACCCTTAAAAAACACACATAGTAACAATCCCTAAGCTAGTAAAATGAAAAGGGTGTGTAACCTGATGCTCAAACCATCTAATGAATTCATGGGTGAGGATGTTATCTAGTGAGATATTATAGAATAAATCAAACCATCTCTATCCCATCTTCACTTAATGTCTTCTTAGGAGTTAATCTCACCCCTTGTAGGAAAATGCTTGTTATGGCTGAAAGGTCCTATGATAGGATTACGTAAGGGTTTCTATGGGAGTACTCAATACATGAAAAGGTATTCTAGGCCACAAGTCCATATAGGATGTTTTCTAATGACCTTTTTTTTTATTAGATCTTAACTTCCCCTCACTCCATGAAACCGTTTATGGGGAATTATTCTTAGATGGTTATTAATAGCTCTCCTAATTTTTATACTCTATTGAAACACAAAGTTTGGTCTAGTGCATGGTGATTATATCCATGTCACCAACCCCTATTCTCTAAGTCTATGAATGAGGATGAAATCCACATCATATGCTCTCCTAGACTCAAAAGTGGCTAACAAACATGCAAGCATAATTAATTTCTCCCAACTAATTACATATGTGAGAAAAACACAAATATATATAATCAAACCACACATAAAAAGCAAATATATACAATAAATGAGATTGAAATACTATTTTTTTTCACCCCTCTTAAAAATATGAAGGTTAGGAAACAAAATGGGGTGCCTTGGTCTTGAGGGGTCGTGCACAAAGTGGTTAGTAGTTTAATTTTATATAAAACTACAACTTATCTTGTAAGTTTGTAATTACACAATCAAGTATATACAAGATCACAAACATAAACTATGAAAGAAAAAATCTAAGGAAAATAATAGATTATGATTTTTTATAATGTAACAAGATAGATAATCATGATATTTAACCTACAAAAATAATGAATGGTAATCAAAATTACAACTTTATTTGTAAGATCATGGTTCTCAAAAATTTGTGATTTGTGGTTTTGCACTAAATGGAAAAATTATAAAATTTTAAGGTTGCTTCTGATGTAGATGAATACAAAAATTTCTATTGATATTGTTAACTTTTAGAATATTCCAAAATAGATAGACTTAACTTAAAAACCTAGTTTATGATAGTTTATAGATTTTGACTATTCTATTAGAATTTTTGGATAAAAGGATTTTCCTAGATGATGTGTATTCTTATATATAGACATAATGTAAAGTATTAATTCTAATGGTTAGATAAATGAAAAAAATTTAACCATATTTATATAAATACATAAAAACACTATTTAAACTATGAAACCATTAATAATAGTTCAAAATCACAAGTTTTAGACTTGTAGTATTATAGTAGGTGGTTAAATGGTTAATGGTAAGGTATTTGGTTTGTATTTTCCCTACTCCCCTTATTAAACCTATTCTCCTATACATGTATAAAACTCTAAATATACTTTTCAATAACAAATTTAGGCAAAAAAAATAAAATTATAAGATAGTTAGGATGGAAAAAAACAAATTTGGTTTATGTAAGGATGTCTTATGATTGTCTAACAGAAACTGAACAATCCATATATAGAAATCAAGAACTAACAAGTAATATTTTTACCAATTTAACAAAGAGGTAAATACCATATTTATCTATATAAATACCATGATTACCAAGCCAAGGTCACAACTAATAAATTTGTGATATTTTTCTTTGTATACTAATGGTTAAAAGGGTTGATCAATTTATCTCTTTTCTAAACGCAAGATACAAAAAGACCCTCCATGAAATACAAATAGAAAAACTATATCTTATAGAGGATATTAGAGATATATAATGGATAAGGATGTAGATAAAACTCAAGTCTTTGAAAAACTATGATTAACTAAGCAAAATAATGATTACCAGGTCAAGAGTAAAAGTTTGAAAGTTGTGGTATTGAGTTTTGGTCATAAATAACTAAGGTTATTAATTATCCCTTCTTTTTACAACATAAAGGATATACAGACACTTATAGATATAAAATAACCTTTAAAAAAAATTAGTAATAATAAAAATACAAAGATATCACTCCAACTATTAGACTCTAAACAATCATAACTTGACCTACAAAACCATGATTAACAGGGTAAAATTACTACTTATAAATTAGCAATTTTGCACAAAGACTAAACCCTAAAAAAGTCTAAAATTTTTAGTGTTTAAATAAAAAAAAATCATTCAATATCATTATTTTCTTGCAAAATTATAACTACAATATCATAGATACTAGTGTAAAATCATAAATCACCTGTATGTGATAAATTTTGAAAATTTGGTGCTCAATCCACATGGACTTATTCCTAAAATATTTCAAATATCTTCCAACAAGATTAATAGGTTTTATTATGGAGTAATGTACCACCTAGGCACCAAAATGTATCCTAAATTTTAGATTCACCTTATATTACTATTTTTAGTAATAAAACCTAAAATTTAAACAACATCAAAAAGAGGGGATAAAAACGATAATCAGATTACTATGGATATTATTTTCATCAATTTACCTCTTTATATCTCCTCTCCAATATTTCGAAATGGATGTTTTATTCCAAATTGATGAATTTTGGATTGCTTCTATTTGTTTTATAAGGTCTTCCAATGGATTCTTGATCTTGATAGTGGATTTTGACAAAGGTGGTATGGATGTAAAGGAGATGGTTATAGATGCAAGATAGCATGTAGGCTTCAAGATTTCATTTTTGAATTTTGGTCCTATGGAAGAAGGCGGCTTAGTTATATACGAAGTGGAGGTAATAATCAATGGCTAGGATATTTCCAAGGAATTTAAAATTTCTTGGAAATCTCTAGAATTGAGAATTTAGATGAAAAGGGGATAAAATGGAAGAGATTTATAGATTTATCCAATTTTATAAATATCTATTAGGGTTTAGAGGTTTATGAATATCTAGGAATAGGGTAGTAGATGGGTAGGTAGAATAAATTATATTTTTAAATTGGCAAGTGGCTTAGGGAGTGGGTTAGTAGATAAATTGGTTTTATTAGTAGATTAATGAAGGAGATTAATTGGTTATGGGATGGAATAAGGGTTATATGATATATTAAATATGTAATGGGATATTAGTTAATTATCTAGGAAATGTAGTTATGGGTTAAATTAGCATAATTAGTATAATTAACAGGGTGAGTGGATTTTAGTACATACACTTTGCTCCATTTTCCTACCTTTCATCCACCTTCCAATTATCATCCTTTGTTTTTATACACCTCTTCTAATCTTGCATCATTTGTGGAAATGCTTTCCCAACAATATGATACTAGATGAGAATACACTATTTACAATAGTAGTGGCAACCTCATTGATTATGAAAATTGTTATATTAAATTAGAATGTGATTTCCTTATCTACTTTATAGATGAAAATATTTGTCACTACATGCTATATTAAACAACCTTTTCCATTATCCATTATAACTCACTTCATCACTTTTTATCTAAAGAATTTCCATCTAAAAATAGAATTATTAAGTAGATCATTCTTCTGATGGAATTTTACCTTCGCATCATCACACAAAAATCATCCAAAGGCTACATCATTATTGACCAACTTGTAGTGGCAATGATACCTTCAAAAAATCACCTTCAATATAGTCTCCCTGATGATAAAATTCTCTATATTTAAGGTCTTAATGAGGATATTTCTCTTAAATATTATTTACATAATTTAATTATTGATTAAGAGACAAATAATCAATAAGATACCTATGTCATTCTTAATACTACTAAATCTAAATTAGTTATTGAAGAGCTTTCTAAATTCACCATCTATTTCCATGAAGACAATTGGACCCTCCACTTTGATGGTGTCAAATGCCTCAAAGGAACTAGGGTAGGTTGTATTATTACTAACCCTCATGGTAAAATCATCCCTATATCAATCTATCTAACCTTTGATGTCACTAATAACATGGAAAAGTATGAAGAGTTAATTTTAGGCATGAAGTTAACAATTGACTTA